>VWZE01019997.1:70621-93680 GCA_013396675.1 Eubucco bourcierii
AAAAAAAAAAAAAAAAAAAAGAAAATTACAACTGCCATCCTCCTCATCTGGAAAATTACTGCCTGGTGCTCCACTTCATCCACATACTGTTGAAAGATTCTTCACTGCTATTAGGTTTGAAGAGGGTTTTTTCCCCCAAATGTCATATTGGCACAACCACAACATTCGTAACACAGAGGTGAACTTTCATAAAGCAGAGGAGAAAATTAACATTCTTCCTCATTGGGGGAAAATTGAATCTGTTTTTTCATTCCATCAAAACGTCTCTTTGCAGACAGGATAAATCCTATAAATTGCTTTAACCCACATACCTACCCAGAGTCCCTTCTATATGCTGTTGTAACAAAGCATGTGATCAAAGTAAATGAGCATAACTGCCAACAAGTGCAAATATGAGGTGTCTGGATTCTTTTCTCAGACGTTTTGTGTGTGACCATTTTACCATATGTTTAAATTTTAAGATAGGAATAAACTCTTGTCAGATTGGAAGACAAAAGGGTGTATATTAAAAATGTAGGTAGAAAACATCTTGTAGCCATGATTGTGATAATAACTATTCAGTCAAATCTAAGCTTCTCTCCCCAGATGCAACTGTAACCAGATCACAAAGGGTGGCCAAATAATAGCCCGTTTGAAGGGCCAGGGGGGTCACATGCTATCAGATTTCACAGTGAGACTTTCAGTTCCAGATAGGACAAGGAATGACTGTGTGCAATTTCATTTGTTTAATGGCAGTTCAGGTGAATTCCTCTGTTTCTCACACTCATGTTTCTAGTCCTAGATCATAGAATACATCTGTTTGGAAGAGACCTCAAAGATCCCCCAGTCCAACCCTTGACCCAGCACTGGAGGGTCAACACTAAACCGTGTCCCTACACACCAAGTCCACACACCACTTAAATCCCTCCAGGGCTGATGATTCCACCACTGTCCTGGGCAGACTGTTCCAACGTTTGAGAACCCTTTCAGTGAAGAAGTATTTCCTAATACCAAGCCTAAACCTCCCCTGTCGCAGCTTGCAATAATTTCCTCATATCCTGTCACCTATCAAAGAGAAGAGGCTGGCCCCCTCCTCACTCCAGCCTCTCTTTGGGTAGAGAGTGACAATGTCTCTCCTTCAGCCTCCTCTTCTGTTTAACACCAAACAACCCCAAGGCAAACCTCATACAGCTACAACTTCCTTGTTATAGCTCATTTTTGGAATCTCATTTTTTACTTCCAACCATGTATTTCTTTAAAAAAACCCAATTAATTTTAAATCAAGCCCCACATTGGGTGCCAATTGATTTCTGCCCCAGTTTAGGGCCATGAGCTACCCGAGACTGGAGGACATAATTATATTTACTTCTTTTGGGGAATAAAAATGAAAATACTGAGCACTGACTGGAAGTTTAAAGGCAGATTCTAGTTACAGGTGCATACATACTAAAGGCAATCAGGTAGAATCAATACATTCACAAGCCAGGCCAAGTCTATGGGACTAACACCTTCTAGAATCCTCCACCCCTTTCACCCTCAGCAGGCCAGAACTGCCCTCCCCACCTCAGGCCTCAGCAGGCCTCATGACGCAGCTCAAATTCCTGCGAGTGAGGAGCCCTCTGCCCCACACAGACCATGAGGTAAGCAGGGATGCTCTTGCCAGAGAGACGAGTGAAGGGACGAGAGGCAGGGAGGAGAGCAGAGCAGTATCAGCCAGGCACTGCCTTACAAACTGTGGCACCGGGAGGCAGAATGGAATAACAGTGTTAAAATATACTGGGGCGACCAGGTCTGTCCCCTGGGACAGGACTTTGTGGCCCGCTCAAGGGAACCCAGGCCCCTCCCAAATTACCTGAGCTGTAACACGCCCACCTGCACGGCTGCAGTGCTCAGTGACTGCCACAACCCGGGGAGATGCAGCGAGATCAGGAGGGATTACCTGTGACTCTTTATCTTCCAAGACTACCGGAAGCAGGAGGCCTTGCGAGCCAAGTCATGTCACATCACAAGAGCTTAACGGCGTGGCCAGCGGCACAAGTCATGTCAGCAGTTAAGTGACAGTAACAGAGTCAGCTGTCAGGTCGCGGCGCCGGGAGCTGTGCATACTGATGGCACGTAATGGTATGCGCACAGATACATCTTCATAAAGGTAATATAAATCAAGCCCCTGTCTGGGACAGGCGCATGTCACAGCTGTAAGAGCTGGAAGTTAATTCATTCAAATTACATTTTAAACCAGACAGAACTGTAATCTGTCCTGAGGCTCGTTCATACATCAGGTATCCTGATCCATCTTTCAAAAGGTCCTGAGTTGGAACTTGTTTTTTTATTGTTTTTTTTTTTTTTAAACTGTGTTACTGCCTCCCAATCGAAAACAAGCCCTGAAATTTCATTTAAACTACATTTCCCCTTCCATTTGTAAGTGCAAATTAAGTTATATATTTAGAAAAAAAGAGAAAATAAGTCTTTCCAGAAACCAGCTACGCCACGTTAGCAGCAAGCGCTCTGATCTCTAATAATAACTTCGTACTTATCAGGACTAATCCAAAATAGAAGTGCTCAACCGATTTTCCTTTTTTCCCCCAAGATAATATTTTCTTCATTTCCTGATGAAACTGCCCATGAATGTTTAAGTGCGCTTAAGCAAAGAAAACGACGCAGTAAGGTTCTTCCCTGACACAGTAAGAATACAAGCACAAGCTAATTTACAACTCTTTAGCCGCTTTATCTTGTAGGAATTTTAACACCACTCTGCTTCCAAAGCGAAGAAAATTACAGCCTTTGTTCTTGACTCCAGCACCTAAAGTTCAAGTGTTCAGCGACAGTTCTGGTGTGGTTGATGGAGAGGGAGTACAGCTGGGATCCAGCCCTACCACCGTGAAAGCCCCTCCCCAACTTCAGGATATTTCTGCAGCAAAAAAAGTAGTTTGATTTTACATACCTCATACACAAGTGTTTAGGCACATTGATTCGCATAAACATGGCCCCTGTGCATGCAATATCCCATTTCTGAGCTCAGTCAAAATTCCTTCAAGAATGCTGTAGGTATGCCAATACTTCAATACCTCTTGCTAATTTGTTTTCTTCCGTGTCTTACTTCAGCTCCTGCTGTTTTGTTTTGCTGCCGTGTGCTAAGAGTCTTCGAATGGAGGAGAGAAAATGCTACAGAACACAGATTCCAAAAAAGCCCCGAGCTGCATGTTTTACAGCTTCCTACATGGAAGTAGGAGATACCTGGCAGTGGACAGTGAAATCAGGTGTTGAAACAAAAGATGACAAAATGCAGACTCTTTCATTGCCTCATTATTAACTATCCAGACACTGCCACTTGGCAAAATCTTCACCCTCAGATGCTATTACTCACAGTTACATAGGGAGTCTTAATGGGATGCGCTGGCTGGGGAATGACTTCCTGAACAGGACCAAGGAAATAATTCTTGTTGTTCTCTTGTCTTTGGTGGTGGTCAGCATCAGCTTCTTCAGCAGAACACTTAGAAACCCCACACAGACAAGGGCTGGGACTAATCCCTCTTTCACATCATGACTGGTTTTGGTCTCTGAAAGGTAGGAATTGATTCTCAGTGCTCCCACAGGAGACTGGGCATCCCTCCCACCAGGAGATCCAGGCCTCCTACAAACAGCAATAAATCTTGGTATCTGTCTAAACAACCAATTCTTTCTTTTGCATTATGCTGCAGTCTCAGCCTCCTGGACCCCGCAGGGTCACCAGTTCCTTGGTTTAATTTCACAGCTTAATTCAAGCCCAAATTATCAAATAAATGCAATTACATCGTGACATTTGCATCACCACGCTGTCCAAGCTGGACCACGAGCACGCACAGGGTGCATGCGTATGCCAGGAGGCACAGCACACAGCTTGCAACAGCTGCTTCTAAAAGCAGCCTTGGGAGCCTTCCCTTCTGTTTTATTTTGTTGTATTGCAGAAAGTCACAGAATTACAATGGTTTGAGTTGGAAAGGACCTTTAAAGGTCATCTAGTCCAACAAACCCCCCCGCACTGAACAAGGACATCCTTCAGCTAGAACAGGTTGCTCAGAGCTCTGCCCAGTCTGACCTGGCATGGGGCATCTACCACCAGTATCTCCAGGTATGAGGCATCTACCACCTCTCTGGCAACCTGTTTGAATGTTTCACCTGGAATGTTTTCATTCTATCTAGTCTAATATCAAATCAAACTCATCATATCAAATTCATTCCCTAAACACTTTATTGAACTGCAGCAGCTCTGCAGCAGATCCTGTCCCTTGGCCACATGCTTTGCACAGTGTCAGTCCTGCAGCCAGTGCCCAGCCCTGGTTATTAACCATAGAAGTGACTTCCAAGGATCATCTAGTTCTGACTATGGGCAGTCCCTCAGGAGATCCTGCAGTACTTTGGCCAGAATTATAGAATCAACCAGGTTGGAAGAGATCTCCAAGATCATGCAGTCCAACCTATCACCCAGCCCTATCCAGTCAACTAGACCATGGCACTAAGTGCCTCATCCAGTCTTTTCTTGAACACCTCCAGGGACGGTAAGTCTACCACCTCCCTGGGCAGCCCATTCCAATGCCAATCACTCTTTCTGTGAAGAACTTCCTCCTAATATCCAGCCTAGACCTCCCCTGGCACAACTTGAGACTGTGTCCCTTTGTTCTGTTGCTGGTTGCCTGGGAGAAGAGACCAACCCCTACCTGGCTATAATCTCCTTTCAGGCAGTTGTAGACAGCAATGAGGTTACCCCCGAGTCTCCTCTTTTCCAGGCTAAAGAACCCCAGCTCCCTCAGCCTCTCCTCATAGACCTATGCTCCAGTCCCCTCATCAGTTTCATTGCCCTTCTCTGGACAGATTCCAGTAGCTCAACATCTCTCTTGAATTGAGGGGCCCAGAGCTGGACACAGTACTCAAGGTGTGGTCTGACCAGTGCTGAGTACAGGGGAACAATAACCTCCCTTGTCCTTCTGGCTACACTGTTCCTGATCCAGGCAAGTATGCCATTGGCTCTCCTGCCCACCCGGCCACACTGCTGGCTCTTGTTCAGCTACTCTCTACCAGCACCCCCAGGTCCCTTTCTGCCTGGCTGCTCTCCAGCCACTCTGTCCCCAGCCTGTAGCACTGCTTGGGGTTGTTGTGGCCAAAGTGTAGAACCCTGCGCTTAGCCTTGTTCAGTCTCATCCTATTTGCCTTTGCCCACCCATCCAGCTTGTCCAGGTCCCTCTGCAGAGCCCTCCTACCCTCCAACAGATCCACACCTGCTCTTAACTTGGTGTCATCTGCAAACTTACCAATGATGGACTCAATCCCCTGGTCCAGATCATCAATACAGATATGGAACAGGACTGCATCCAGGATGGATCCCTGAGGGATCAGTGGACAAACACTGCATGAAGGCCATCAAACTGAAGCACAATGGTGGATCCTTCTGCTCACTACAAAGACACTTGGCAGTGTTGTACCTGGAGCTCCTTCTCTCCCCTGGGCAGCTCACCATACAGCCCACACCTCCTGTGCTGGACATAATAGTCGGGACTGTCATTTGCCCTGTTGTTGAGGGCAATGACTGCATCTTCAGTTGCAAATACTTCCCCATTCCAATGCATTTTTAAACAGCTTGCTTGATGGAGTTTCTTGCTTCATTATTTAGTGAGCACCATTCTCCTCATGTCATAGACTGCAGGCAAAATACACTAAGACTTGACAGTATTCTCCCTAATAGAATTAGATCAGTACTCCCCTTGAACTCTTTACTCTGCACATATTCACAGAATCGTAGAATGGCTTAAGTTGGAAGGGACTTCCAGAGATCCTCTACTACAACCCCTACTGCTCTGGACAGGCACACATCTAAACTAGACTTGGTTGCTCAAGGTCTCATCCAAACTGACTGTAAACACCTCCAAGGAGGGGGTTTCCATAGCCACTCTGGGCAGCCTGTTCCAGAGCCTCACTACCCTCATACTGAAGAACTTCCTCTTAAGATCTAGTCTAAGTTATCCAGCTTGGATCAGTATAGGGCACCACTGAAAAAAGATACAGTTCCCTATGCTACTGGGGAACATCAAATCTTGCTTTATAAATGGTTATAGCTCTAAAGTAGCAAGTAGGAGAACATCCTCAGGGCCAGAAAAATGTGACAGAATTTCCCATCAGCTCTTTTTTTTTTTTTTTTTTTGTAATGCAGGAAGAGGAAAGCATATTCCTGACCTTGCTTTAATAACACAGTATCATCTCAATTCATTGCTGAAAAAAAAACGTTGGACAAGTGGGATCTTGACCTGGGGAAGAAAATCTATCCACACTACCATCATGTTTCCAATAAATCTATAATATCCGAATCACTCTACAAAGCTGTGAATAGCCACAGAACAAGATGAGCCCTTCAGCCCTGCCTAAATCTTTCTCGTGTCATAGAATCACAGAACAGTAGGGGTTGGAAGTGACATCTGGAGATCTGCTCTGAAGTAACTGCAGATCAGGAAGGACCACATAGGTGCTAGGCTGGTACTGATTTTTTGGGTTGTTTTTTTTTTTTTTTTTTCTCTTCTCTTCTCATCTTTCTAATCATTGGAATAAGCAGCTGCACCGAGCTAAAAATGAGACCAAGCACACTCCAGATCTGTAATTATTCTCTTGACTTGCACTTGTCTGCAATAGTTCTTCCACTAATCACTACAACACAAAATACGCCGGGATTGTTTGAAATTCAAGTCCAACCTCAGACACAGTAAAAGACTAATAACGAATGTTGTTTACACACATTTAATTCCACATACCAGAAGCAAATTTCTCACCCCCTTTAGCATTTTATTTGCTTATAAATACAAGTCAATACCACAAGATGGCACTTTCTTACTTGTGACACACACTATTATAAACACTTACCCTCTTCAAATGTTCCCAGGTGTTTACAACATGGTAACCTCTCAGCAGTTTTCAAACATTTAAAAAAGAAAGACCCTCTACAAACTGCATTTGTGTTTGATGTGTATTAAATGAGGTCAGGTTAATTAAATTCAAAAAAAGAATTTATAAATATTTCAGATAAGAAAATTTAAATATAAAAGCAGCGTTTGTAGTAATTAAAATGAAGAACAATTCAAACTGGCTGTAATGTATCTGCATGGTTCTGATTTAATGTAAAACACTTTCTAAACAATCAGCTCCTCTAGCCATTCATCAAAACACCTATCTACTCAACTCTTTAAAAAATACTCTTGGCTAAGAAGCCACCTATGCTTTTTTCACAACAATCCTTATTCTGTCCTGTAGGTGGAAATGAAGCAAAATCATATCCCAGACTAGAAAACAGGGTAAGAAGGAAGAAACTTTTAAAAACCCTGATAACTTCAGACACTTTGACTCATTCTTCTTTGCGTTTCTCAAAGCATATGATCTGGTTTGAAAGTCTTTGAACGAAATGTAAACACTTAGAAAACTCATTGCTGAAACATGTGAAGAATAAAGAACCTGCACTAATATAGTGCATAATGATGCTGTGTCAAACTTGTCATTTACAGTAAATGTCACATTTTCCTCAGGATTGTCATGCCTTTCTTTTTTTCTTCCTTTTTCCTTTTTTTTTTTTTTTTTTTTTTTTTCTTATTTCTTTTTTTTTTTTTTTTTTTTTTTTGTTCACTAATTCCTTTTGATGTATGTAGATTCTCTCATATTTTATTTTTTTTTTAATTCCCATTGCTCAACAGGAAGAGATGCATTTTCTGGTCTCCTCAGAAAAGTTTCACAATATCCAAGTCTTTGACTCAATTTTCTTTTCTTTTTTTTTTTTTTTTGTCTTTAGTAAAGTGGTGGCAAAATGTTAAGCTTGCAATACTTCTGCCCAGTATATTACACATCAAGAGATTCCTCAAAAAACTGAGAAGTCGAAGAGTTCCAAAAAAGAAAGCAGTTAAGGCAGTCGATGTCTACATTTGGATTTGTTTTTTATGTTACATGTCAATGTCTCCATCGTAGGCTAAGGTTAGAGGCTTCTGCTGTGGAGGAGTGCTTTGATGCTGCTTTGTTTTTTTGCTGCAAGGAAAAGACAAATATTTCAGGAGACAAAATTATAAGTTGTCATAAGCTCAGAAACATCATCAAAACCCAAGCTTCAGGAAAAAAAAAAAAAATCAACTTCCCACGCTGGCAGTTTCATTTTCCAACTAGGAGACACTGCAGTACAGCAGCTGCTTCCAAGAAAAACCACCTGGACCTGCCTGAGTGCTATTATGTGTGTGATATGGACACACAGCCTGCTGAAAATGGGCAGCCAACTGTGCTCTTCATCTGAAGAGGAAATAAAGTGTATTTGTCTTCCATGTCTTCTCACAGCTGACAAAACAAGGAACACCTTGCAGAAAAATGGAAATATGAACTGCCTAGGAGTGGGATATTCTCATTTTTTCTTTGGTGTGGTATTGAAGCAGCAATAATTATTACTGAAGAACATATTTCCTCCCCAGCCTTCCAGTGATGGAGAACTGGGTAATGTTATTTTTAAAGTCCTCCGTATGCTCCACTGTGCAGCTCTAGAGAAGTGTCTGTGATGCGGCTTGGAAAACAAGGAAGCTGCATCTCCTAATCAGAATCCAAACCCTGTTATTTAAGTTTTTAATTGAAGACAGAGACTGAGAGTAAGACTAAGAGAGTGAGAGAGAATAAAGCAATTTTGGGTGAAAGCAGGCAACAATGCTGTCAGGACACAGCTGTGACTGCTTCCCTGCCTTGATCTGACCAGCACTGGGAGAGCAGCACCATTAACATTTATAAAGCCTAGACCAGCTCCGTGGTCCTCAGAGACAGATGTGGGTATTGCAAGACACATGGACAATGGGCACTGCTCCTTCTGTATTCTCCAAGGGGCAGCTCTTTTCCAAATATTCAAACCAGAGAGCACAATGCTAGCTCTGTCAAGCTAGGCCTACCATGCCTTCCTGGAGTGATTGCTGCTTTGCAGGAGGGTAGACCTCTCCCCTACCAGTAAAACCAACCACCAGTGACACACTAGTGTAGACCAGGGCTTTGATCTACTCAGTACCCTATCTCTAGCAGTGGGTGGGAACAGCAGCTTTAGACACAGGACATGTTTCCAGCTGACGCGTTCACCGCAAAAACCTATTTAGGGATTTCCTGAGCTGGAGCAAACATCCAGAAAACCACAATTAACACCAAGAGACCCAATCTCCTGTGAACGGTTATGCCATCTTTGAATCCATTTATCTTCCTGGCATGCAGAGTCCCCAGCAGCAGTGAGCTCACAAGGTAATAATGCACTGCACGGAAAGGAAAATATTATATTTCTTTTAAGCGTTCGTTTCATCAGATGCCTCCTACTTCTTATATTGTGGGAAATAAAAATTCCCTAGTGCCTTTTTCTGCTCCGTTCATGATTTCGTAGATCTCTGTTGTATTCCCACATCAAACATCATTTTCCAACTGAATGCCCCTATTCTATTTATTCTTTCCTTGAGCAGAAGCCAGCTCCTTGTTCTTTTTTCAATTTTACTTTATTATTATTTTTTTAAAGAAAAGAATACAGTAAAGCCCCCTTTCTAATTCCAGCAGAAGTCTGAATAATTATAAGGGCCTACTGATAACATAGGGCCTTATTGAATTCTTTCCCTGCATGGCCACCATACTTCTTCACAACTTCCTCTGTTAACAGTTACAGTTCGGAGAGCTTTAAACTACTCTGAGGTAGGGGCCAAAAGAAGGCAGTTAAGTAATCCAAGCTCCATCCCCTCCTAAAGCCTTGAGGATGGAATCCCTGCAACAGAGTGTTGTAATAGATTATCAGTTGTTTAAATAAAAACTTTTATTTAAGGATGAAACACATCCATACTCACCACATCAGGTAGGATGTAAAAATGAGGAAAACTATGATGAGGAACCCACCAGCTGATACTCCATACACCCACATCTTTAGTTTACCATCTGTTGGAAGGTAAGGAAAAAGGACAGAGGGGTAGAAGGGGAGAATAAAAAAACCTGTTATCTAAAATACACAAATTCTTAAGAGATTAAGTAAACAGAAAGCAGATAAGCAAAATAAGTAGCATTACTGACAGGAAAGATTCTGAGGACTGCTGAGAATAAACCATAAATCCCTGGGTTTTTGACAGAAAAAAAACCCCAAAATCCAAACCCAGTAAAAATAATTATCAAAGCAAAATCTTGACTTTATTAAGTCAACGAAAACTAATGAACTCTTTGTCTCACTTTTCCAAAGCAGTATTATTTCATTACCTCCTCTCGGGTTGCACCTTGGTTGGGGCAATTCCAAGTACAAATACAGGCTGAGCAGAGATGGATTGAGAGCAACTGTGAGGAGAAGGACCTGGGGTTGTTGATTCACAAGAAGCTCAATGTGACCCAATAATAAGTGTTTGCAGTCCACAACACCAAGCATATCCTAGGCTACAGCAAAAGAAGCATGGCCAGCAAGCTGAGGGAGGTGGTTCTCCCCCTTTATTCTACTCTTGTAGACTAGACCACATCTGGAATAGTGCATCCAGATCTGGAGGTCCTCAAGACAGACAGGACATGGCCCCATTGGAATGAGTCCAGAGAGAGACCATGAAGATGATCAGAGGAATGGGACACCACTCCTATGAAAGCACTCTGAGAAAGTTAGGGCTGTTCAGCCTAACAGGTTTCAATACAGCAGCCTTGCTTTAGTAAACTGGAAAAGCATGGACTTGATGGATGGACCACTCGCTGGATAAGGAATTGGCTGGATGGTCGAACCCAGAGAGTGGCGATCAACGGCACAATGTCCACCTGGAGACCAGTGACAAGTGGTGTCCCTCAGGGGTCAGTGCTGGGACCAGTGCTGTTTAACATCTTTGTCAGTGACATGGACAGAGGAATGGAGTGCACCCTCAGCAAGTTTGCAGATGACACCAAGCTGTGTGGCACAGTCGACTTGCTAGAGGGCAGGGATGCCATCCAGAGGGACCTGGACAGGCTGGAGAGTTGGGCCCAGGCCAACCTGATGAAATTCAATAAGGCCAAGTGTAAGGTCCTGCACCTGGGTAGGCACAATCCCAAGCACAAATACAGGCTGGGTGGTGAATGGCTGGAGAGCAGCCCTGAGGAAAAGGACCTTGGAGTCTGGGTTGATGAAAAGCTCAACATGAGCCTGCAGTGTGCACATGCAGCCCAGACAGCCAACCGAGTCCTAGGCTGCATCAAGAGAAGCGTGGCCAGCAGAGCAAGGGAGGTGATTCTGCCCCTTTACTCTGCTCTCGTCAGACCCCACCTGGAGTACTGTGTGCAGTTCTGGAACCCTCAGCACAGGAAGGACATGGAAGTGTTGGAGCGGGTCCAGAGGAGGGCCACAAAGATGATCAGAGGGCTGGAGCAGCTCTCCTATGAGGACAGGCTGAGGGAGTTGGGGCTCTTCAGCCTGGAGAAGAGAAGGCTTCGAGGGGACCTGATAGTAGCCTTCCAGTATCTGAAGGGGGCCTACAGGAAGGCTGGGGAAGGATTATTTACAAGGTCCTGCAATGACAGGACAAGGGGCAATGGGCTTAAACTGGCAGAGGGGAGATTTAGACTAGATGTTAGGAGGAAGTTCTTTACAGTAAGGGTGGTGAGGCACTGGAACAGGTTGCCCAGGGAGGTTGTGGATGCTCCCTCCCTGGATGTGTTCAAGGCCAGATTGGATGAGGCCTTGAGTAACCTGTACTAGTGGGAGGTGTCCCTGCCTATGGCAGGGGGTTGGAACTAGATGATCCTTGAGGTCCCTTCCAACCTTACTATTCTATGATTCTATGATTCTATGATTCTAAAGGGGGCCTGTAAAAAACCTGGAGAGGGATTTTTTACAAGGGGATGTAGTGACAAGACAAAGGGTAATGGATTTGAACTTAAAGAGGGTAAATTTAAAATAGAGCTGAAGAAGAAATTCTTCACTATGAGGGTAGTGATGCACTTGGAACAGGCTGTTCGGAGAAACTGTGGATGCCTGCTCCCTGAGAGTGTTCAAGGCCAGGCTGGATGGGGCTTTGAGCAACCTGGTGTATTGAAAGGGGCCCTGGAACTTGATGATTTTTAGGATCCATTCCAAACCATTCCATGATTCTAGGATAACTGCAGTACATTCACACAGAAGTCCCTGACAAAGGCAGTTCAATGCTGAGCTGACCCAGACAGAAATGCAGGTAATACCTGACGCATGTAGCCAAAAGGTAGCCAAAAGAAAAGAGGACTAGGGAGAGAAGGGATTGTTCTCTGTAGTTGAGAGTCAGCTGGGGTGAACACCAGCGAGCTACTTAGAGCTGAAGAATGAGCTACAAATGGGAATAAATTCAGCTTAGAATGAAAACAAAAATACACTTTGTAACACTAAGAGGGATGAAGTGGTGTGAGAGCTTTCTAGTTGGGCCACAGGAGGAGGAGGAGGCATAACTGGCTTTAAAACAAGGTAAAGCTCTTGACAAGGCTGTTTGGGTTGCAATGACTCTGCAGCCCTTGCTGGAACCCCTCCAGGTACATGTGAGCTTAACCGTGTTAAAACATTTCATTCCGATGGAAAGTTTTGAAATGCTTTGCTTGGACAGGTCCTTAATTACAAGCTTTCCATTAATAATAATAATAATAATAATAATAATAATAATTTAAAAAGATCAATATTCCTGTTTCTTGCTGTGCAGTTTTCCTGGTTGGAAGAAGTGATGGTATTTTCCCTATCCACAGTAGTCTTGAGCTGATTCACGAGAGCAGAGCTATTAATACAAACTAGAAGCAGGAAAACGAACCTACGCCGTGCCCACAGACGTGGCTGACAGAGGTCATTTCAAACTCAGTCATGCGAGCAGAGAGTTACTTCACAGACAATCACTGAGCCTGTTTTACATTTTCTGATTGAATGATTATTTTTTTCAAAGGCAAACATTTAATCAGATTCCCTTTCTTTTCTTCCAGGTTTTGTTGAAAGGCTAAGTACCTCTCACAGATCTTCTTTTCTCTTCCAAACTCTTACAGCCTATCTCCCATGTGAGAAGAGCTCCATCAGGTTTATTTTTTGTTTTGTTTTGTTTTGTGTTTTCTGAAGTCTGGACATAAGTTTTGTTGCTTTCCCAACTGGAAATGGCTAAGAATCACATGGCAGTCCTGCAAAGGGCTTATCACAGTCACAAAAAAGCATCCCATCACATCTGGTATGAAGGCAGCTACACTCTCCATCCCCAACACAAAGGCAATGGACCATCAAACAAGAAAGCTGGGGAGAGACTTTTTAGGATGTCAGGTAGTGACACAACTAAGGGGAATGGAACAAAGCTAGAAATGAGTAGATTCAGACTGGATGTTAGGAAGAAGTTCTTCATCATGACAGTGGTGAGACTGTGGAACAGGTTGCCCAGAGAGGTGGTAGAAGCCACATCCCTGGAGGTGTTTATTGCCAGGCTGGATGAGGCTCTAGACAGCCTGATCTATTGTGAGGTGTCCCTGCCCATGGCAGGGGTGTTGGAACTAGATGATCCTTGTGGCCCCTTCCAACCCTGACTGATTCTATGATCTCACCCAACAATTTAAACAAAGTTATTTAAATTGCCTCTTAACTTGGAAAAAAGTTTCAGTACCTCAACTCTGGCCTCTTAGTGTAGTAATGAAAAGAAATACACAGCCTGATTTGAAACCAGTTCTGTGTGCTCCTGTAGAGCATTTAAAAGAACAGCCTCATTAAATAGTAATACAACTTGCGTTCCAAACTGTAAGCGGGAAGGGAAACCACAAATTAAGAGGAGAAAGGCATGTATACTTGTACTGACAAGTTTAAGTCCTTAGACATACACAAATGTCAAGGACCGTGGTACTGAAGGGCGGTAACTGTCATCCACACAGGCAGCATTCACCACAGACCTACTATCAAGAGTGTAACCAGTAGGTAACATGGGTTTCACGCTCAGCTAGCAGTAATTGCAAGCCCCTAGACTTGTAAGCCTGAGAGCCTGTTTAAGGGGAGTAATTGCATATGTTGTCAAGAAGTTAGACAAAGGGGAGTGAGTGAAGAGCAAAGGAGAGTGATTTGAAGAGCACTAGCCTTGAGCTGGGGTCTCAAGGGCACATACAGGCTGGAGAATAGCTGCAGGATGCCATGGGGTTGATGATACACTTAGCACACACAGAGGACATTTATTCCTTTCCTATGTATTGTTTTTATAACATTTCTACCCTAAAATTAAATAACACCGTGTTTTGTAAAAGCTCCTTAGTCCCTCTTTCTTGTAGCCTTGTAATCCCTGGGGAGAACTGCCTCACAGATGCTGCACTGAGGTCAAGCCCACTAGAAGGCTGCAGCCTCAAATGCTGATCTAAAATAAAAGGGTTTTAGTATCTACCTACACCTCTCTTTTTCTACCCCTGTAAAGGTACCAGTTGAAGACATGACACCTAAGTGAGACAGCCTACAGAGGGCCACAGATGCTGACAAAAAGGCAATTAACCCCAAACCTGTGACTCAAGCTGCTGGTGAACTGCGTGGGCTTCTGGATGATGGGTCTGATTGAAAACCAGCCAACTTTAAAAGGCTTTGGACTGAGCTCTAGGAGCTCAGAGGCTGTCAATGCAAAGGTTAACCACTGCATGCAAATCAAATATGTAAATGTAACATTCAAAGCGTGATCACATATATCAGACAGAATTATGGTTTCCAGAATCCTGTAACAGAATCTTCCATGGCATATTTTTTGAAGTCTTATGTTCATTACAAACAGGAAACAAATGCAGTGTCAGGTAACAGAAGAGGGGGAAGAGTGCATCACCAATATTCTACAATAAAGGGAGAACTAACACGTTTCAGTAAAACTTGATGCACCTGACACCTCTGACTCCCATTTTAAAGTCCTATTTGCATTTTAGAAATTAGTTTTTAAGAAACTAATCTTGCAGAAAAACAATCAAAATGGTAATCAGCTATTACAGCTACTGCACCAGTCCTGTGGACCAGTCTGGGCACATCCAGTATGCAGTTCCAACCGGGAAGCATTTTATAGTGTGGAAGGCAAAGACCCATGTGGGATGCACAGTTTGGGCACAGCAGCCTGCCTGCTTTTTGTAGGTTTGTTTTTTTTAATGTCTTCAAGTCAACAAACCTCTAAACTCCACACTTACTCCCCTGTTTTTTTTTTTTTTTTTCATACACTTCTGAAATATGGCAAGAAACAAGCAATGTTTTCTTTAATGAAATCTTAAGCACTTTCTGCTCTGAATCTTTTGAAAGGCTTAGTGATCAGTATCTTTTCTGATACAAACATATTACTTCTAGAAACATTATCAGATAATGGTTCTAAGCATCCCCCCAAATCACACGAGTATACTTTTGCAAAATATTATTGCTTCATTCTGTCTTTGTTATCTCTCAACATAAGAGATTGTGATTACTCTGTATAGTTACAAAGGAATGAAAGATGGCATGCAAGGAGGTGGCTCTGCAGCTCCCAGACACAATCTCTGATGTTATGATCTACAAAGCTTGTATCTTTCTTCCATAGAAACTTGCAAGGACAATTTGTTCCATTCATATTTAAGTATTTCACCTGGATTAAAAGGTTGAATAGACCATCCTTTGAAAATGTCGTGCATTTTTGAGTTGATAGGTTTATTTTTTCCAGCAATGGTCTTAACATCAGCTTTCTTATCTTCTAAACCTGGTACCTTCATGCAGTAATCCAGGACACCATTTGATCTCATTATTTCTGTATATCCTCGCTCACAACCGCAGACTCCTCTCTAGGTGATAAAAGTTAAACCAAACAGTGTTAAATCAAACAGCATCCTCTCACAGAAGAGTGCAAGCTGTGGGCAGACTATGAAGAAACTGCAAGGTAAATATGCTGGTTTGAGGCTAATTGGAATATTTTACTGAAAGAAACTAGATCATTGGTTGTGAAAAGAAAATCCACAACGGTAAATTCTATATGTGCGACTTAATCACCACCAAACCGAACCCAGGAACCAGTGCCAGCAAACCTGTTTCAGTTCACAACCTTAAAATACAGATGGGGAACTGGTTGAAGAGTCAGAAATTATAGAAAAGCCCAACATACAAACGTTTGCATCTTATCTTAACAGGCTTAATAACAGGCATGTGGTTTGATCCAAACTCTTCCTTGTCACTAATGGGTTTTCCACAGACCCTGCTGGGCATTAGAAGAGATGAACAAGAAACAAGTCCACTTCAGACCCAAACCCTCCCCTTGTGCTTCCACTCCAGTATTTCACAAGGCTATCCGAAACAAAGCTTGCTTTCTTACAGCCAAATATTCACTGATCTGGATCAGCCTAAGCAGTTTCTTCAAGAAGTTTTTTAGATGGCTGCGGTTTGCTAAATAGTTACTCTATTTCTACCTTAAATTATCTTTTTTACATTATTTTTCTTTGCTAATTATCCTCTAATTGAAATGCCTGTCTGAGGGTCTGATACTTCCAGTAACACCCAAACAGGTGGTGTAAAAACTTTGTGATAAGAATTTAACTCTTGATATCAGTTTTATGGCCACATTTCCCACTTGTTGCCAGACACAACCCTTAGTTTTTTTGGACAAAAAGTGAAGTTCTGTGAGTATTTATAGCTAATAACTTCACAGTTACCCATCATTTTTATGTTCCTGTAGGCTCTGAGCACACTCATGAGCACCGTCTCAGCCACATTCAACTGCCCATGATAACAGAAATTAGGAACCATGAGTGGGTTCTCAGCTGAAGCTGAGAGCTGTTGAGGCTATTTTAAAGATATAAATATTGAAATCTTAACTGCCTACTTTAACTTTAATCTTAACTGGCTACTTTAAGGTTCTGGGTTTTCTACTCCCATCACTGTACTGACCTGAATAAGGTATTTTGGGAAGCTCTTGCTCTGGAGTTTGGTACTGCAAGAAAGGTCATTTGCAACCTCTGGGCTTGTGTTTGTGGCACTGGCTCCACAAATGTTGCACATACTCAACATTTCAGTAAAAAAAGATCACTTCCAGATTTTGCTTCAGAAGCTATTATGAAGATGGTGGGATCATGCTGCTACAGCTTCCCTATGTTTGCTGGGGCTGTCCATGGAGGAGCAAGAGAGGGCATACTCTGTTACCTCCTCTTTTACAGGGGTTTTAAACAGTCCATTTTCTACAGGGCAGTACAATAGCATTCAATGAAAATTAAAACATAAGGTTCCTAAAGCTCTTCACAGAACAACCCCAAACTTGTAACGCCACGTAAGCACCCCACCATGGTGCAGGTTTCTGCTTTCCTTTCTGACTGCACTTCCCACAAGTTCCTCGAGGTGGTACCATGGACACGCTAAACTATTTTCTATGTCCTAGAATGTATTTAAGGCAGAGAAGCTAATTGAATAGATTTTTGTGGTGTTAACTTCTGAATGTTCTTCCGCAACGAGTAGTTACCTGTGTGCAGTAAGAGAAAGGTTTTCTGCATGCAGGGCTGCAGAGGTGAACTTCTGCAGGTTTTGTCCGAAGAGCACATCCTCCTGGAAAAGAAAATACCGAGTACCTTCAAGGGCACATTTCAAAATGCTTTTGATTTGGATTACCACAGTGTAAAAAGTGCTTGCTTGCTTATTTTATGTAGTTAAATACTAGTCTATTGAGCACATTAGCATAATATCTTTAGGCATTTCATTAATTAATTTGCCTTAACAAGGCAGGGAATTATTATCATACCCATCTTGTTAACAGAGAACAGAGATATACAGATTTAAGCACTTTGCCACAGGCCACATAGGAAGCTGGGGACAGAATCAGGAATTAGATGCAGATCTTCTATGTCCTCATTAATGTCTTATCTACAAAAGAAGACATAATCCACATAACGCCTTTGCCCATCCTCACTTGGGAAAGTCTGTGCTTCTATAGGAATAAAAACATGTTAATGAGTTCTTAACTACTCAGCAGCCTTTGCACGTAAAACTTTTGTTATTATCTTAACTAGTCATTATAAATAGAATTAGATAAGAACATCTGCATTTTAATTTCTATTCTCTCTTCACTCCTCCCAAGCATATTGAGAGAGATGCTACAGATGTGCAAGGCCTACCGCCTTTGTCAATCTCTCTTGGAGCTTCAAAGTGCTGACCATGAATTTCCTTTTTCATCTTGCACAGGCAGAATTTGTAGGTCACAGCAACAGCAGGAATCTCACAGTTTGAGTGATTTGAGATTCCTGTATGTTGAATAGAAGAGCTACAGAAGTTGGGCTCTCTACCATGCATGTGATGTTCTCTTCTGTTCTCCACAGTTACAGGAAGGCTGCACTAAGAGCTGTGCAAGCCAGCCCAGGCAGCCGTTTCAGTATATGTTCACTCATTTCTTCCTGTGGTTAGCCCAATAGCAGGAGTAACTCATCCAAATACTCTCATGAAATACATGTGTGATGTTAACCTGACAGCAAGGGTAGTGAGCTCCCATCTGTTTTTCCTAACCACAAATCTCAACTGAAATTCTGGAGGAGTTAGGAAGTCTGTCCAGTTTCCCAGTGAGGAACCAGTGTAGAAGAAAAAAAGCCTGGATGGAGACTTTTCATCCATAGTTGTGCAGGGTAACTTTTAGATATACCTGTGACGTTTATTCCATCTGACCGTTGACACCACACTGTGCGTACGTTGTCTTGCCAAAGGCTGGTTTTCCACAGGTAGGCATAACACTTCCCTCCTGCAATATCAATACCAGTTAGCCTTCACCTTGCAAGAAACCCAGAATAAACTTCTGAATGAGAGGAAGCAGTGCTGTGGCCACACTACCTGAGCAAGGCTGTGTTTCCATCACTTGCCCAGAGCAGCTTTCCTGGTTCTCAGGAGACTGAACGATAAATGCCCTGGATCGGGACTGGCGACCTGTCATCTCAAAGCTTCTGCCATTGATGCAGGTGAGCTCGCAGGAGCTCCACTCTGACCACTCTGTCAGATGGCAGTCACCTGCATGTTGAAAGAATAAATCACAGGTTTTCAAAAGGAATCCAGCTGAAAGGGTAAGGACAACCTCGGCATACAAGAGCTGTAATAGTGAAACACTCTGTGGTAGTTTAAGGCATACCGGAATATTCTAATAAGAGAAATTGGTACTTTCCTGAAAGTTCAGTGCAGAATCTGAATGAGCAGGGCACTGGGATAAAGTCTGTATCTTTTATTGGTTTGCTAAGAGGTATAAAAAGCCAATATGTAAACAATTCTTTCCTCTTGGCTCTTGGGCACTGGATCTGTTCACTGTTCCTTCACTTCTCTCTAAGTCCTACACTAACATTTTCCCAGATAACACATAAGCCTTGCTGGTTGTTTTCTACCTGGGGAGAGAGAGAGTGGCATTGGCCACTTCTGGGCTTTATTTGTCCATGGGGGAAGACTGGATTTCTATTATTCTATTATTTCTAAATTGTATACAGTTGTAAATACATGTAAATATATTTTGTACATATGCTTGTAAACTTAGCTTTGCTGTAAAGTATAGCTTTATCTTACTTCCAAGCTGTCTGAGCTGGTCTGATAAATTTTAATTGGAGAGGGGAAACTCCTAACCCACCATACACTCCAAGTTTATTGCCCAGTGGACTGCAATATTCAGATTTTCTGCTTCATGGGGAATCTCATTTCCTTACCAGACAAAATAAGTCTTTTTCAGGTGATCTAGAAAGAGCAGACTGAGCCTTTACCTGATCTGCTGATGTACACTATGATGGCTGTGTATCACTATGATGGTTGACAGTACTCAGAGCTATAGAAATATCTCCATCTCAGCTATCACAGGTAGAAATGCACTGTGACTTCCTGAAGACTTTACCTGGACAAGGCACAGAGCATGGTAACTGTAGCACACTCTCTTTCAATGGCAGCTCACCACATAATGCATTTTCTACTGGTTTGGATGTAGCTGACACAGATGCATCGTGCACCACACACGTCAGGTTGCGGACTTGCAATCCATTTCCACACTGTCCACCCTACAAAATGATAGAAGGAATAGAGACATGTATTGCTGATATTAGCAGATGACAGAAGAAACACAGCTGATTCCATCTTAGAAGACTTCAGAGATAGTCTTTGGACTGCAATAGTATTCCCACTTATGGGAAGACTTGTGAAGATCCCTCCCTGCACACGTCTCTACAGAAGCTCAGAGGTGGGGCAGAACTACACAGAAAATTCTATCATAACCAGAGCTGAAGAAGAAGTGGATACCACAAAATATGAATACTGTCTTTGGGGTCAGCCCTTCACACCTTTTACTAGAGCTAGTGAATTTACTGACTCTTAATTAGCTCACAGTTACACGAACACAGACATTTCTGGCTTCTCTAAAGAGACCCAGAGTAGAGCCTGCCCATATGGAGCAGACATTTCCACTCACCTGCTTTGAAGATATAGCCTAATAGATATGCTTACAAGTTTTAAATCCTGCAGCAGCAAAACCCTTCCAGCACACTTAATTAGGCTGTAAGGGTAACTGCACACTTGGCAGCCCCTGTAATTTATTAAATGGAGCCATTGGTTCTGGAGTAGACAGAGATCACCGACTATGTCACATACTGTACCAGAACACCACTCACAGCCAGTCATCACCTCTTAGCACTGAATCCCTTGAAGAACAAGCAGTAGAAGGTTCCATCTAAGCCACTCTACATTCATCAGCCTAATTCTGAAATACATAGCCATACACCAAACTACTGGCTGAAGAAAAAATCCTTCACCAGAAAATCAGTATTGTTTGGCCAAAGCACCGATTGAGGGCTGACTAGGCTGTAAGAGCTGTAGCACTGAAGCTGCTCCTGGAGGCTGGAATTGTTTCCTTCTTGTCTGAAAATGAAAGTTGCAATGCTGTTTGAGGCACACACCTTAACCCTGTGTGATGCTTTATGAATGTGTGTCTGAAGCCTTGTGGGAATGGCACTTTACAAACCCCAGTAAATAAAACTCAAGAAGAAGGATGAAACATTGCTTTTATATAACTAAGGGATTCCTTTAAAATAATGGACTTCAACTGCAGAACAGAATGGCTCCCACCGAGTGCATTTATTCAGCTAGCAGGAATCCAAGAACTGCTCTCCTGCACACACCTGGTAGCTCTTTCATTCTCTCCATCGCTTCTGTTGCAGACCCACAATGAAATGGAAATAAGAGCATAACTAGCTGGATTTAGAGCCATTGCTAATCAAAAGCATCTCAGAGAAGTATTTGTGTAGGTTTACTAGGTGCATCCAGATTTCAAGTTTTAACACCATGTTTCACTGTAGTCAGTATGTAACTTACTGTTCTAAATTACTATTTCACCACTGAAACCTCTGTCGTGCTCTGAGATTAATGGTGTGTGAATAACTCACGCAGCTGTCAGTTGGGTTAGAGCTCTTAGAAATGGCTGGTGGGAACAGAAGATGGTGTGGAGAAAAGTCACAGGGGAAATGGGCACTAATCAAACTGCAGCTCAAAGGGGCTCCAGGAATAACTAAATGACTGAAGAGAACAAAAAAAGTTTTTTTCAAAAGATACATATTCTTCCATATTCAACATTCTTCCATATACAACACTGAAATATTTATATACATATCAATATAAAAATAGCTATATAAGTACCAATATAGAAATATGTATTATATATAACACATATTCTATGTATAATAAATATAAATAGGTGAAAAAAAGTACTTTTTTTTTGGGTGCAGACTATCCACTATAGAAGTCCATGTGCAATACTCTTCATTCTTTTATGCACCATTGGAAATACATTCATGTTTTCCAGAGCTTAAACTAAAAATAAATATAAAGCATAGACTCTGAAACAATTCCAAAGAGAAAAGTGGCTCCCACTTGCTTCCTTGCTTTCAAGACCAGCAATGTGTTCTTACCACCAAAAGTATTATTCTGATATTTACAGTGGGAGATGTTTTTCTTTTTCAGTATTTGGCAAGGTCATAAGCAGTGCAGGAACACTACTTTATAATCTTCAAAATTATTCATGTCCCCAAAATTATGCATTTGAAGATCTAATTAATAGGTGTGGAATCAGTGGAAGTTCATTGCAGTAATGGCACACCAAGGATGCAGAGGAGAGCTGCTGCTAAGGGGAGAACTGCCAGGGGAGCAATAACATATTCAGAACTCGGGGGGATCAAACCTGTATTGTAAATGCTTTTCCTTGGAAGATGTGATCATCTGAGTTTTGCCTAGAACCTGGATTTGTCTCTTATATCATGAGTTCCTTGCAGAAAATCTTTGGGGATTTGACTCCCAGAGGGAATTCCTTCCTCTTGGCTACAAAAAATTCTGTAGTAAGTCTATGGAGGATACAGAGCCCACCCTGGGTTCCCTAACTATAGCCTGGAGGTACGAAGCTCTTTCAAGAGCACCCACATAGAATCTCCTATGGCAGGGGGTTGGAACTAGATGATCTTTGAGGTCCCTTCCAACCTTACCGTTCTATGATTCCATCTCCATTTGTCACTCCAACCAGCCACCAGTAAAATAAGGAGAAGGTTCACACCAGGACTATGTTTGACAGCCAGGGATCTTCTGAATTGACCAACACACTAATATAAGGCAGCATCTACACAAAGCTTCTCTTTGATACTTTCCACATATAACAAACACACAACTAAAACAGGAGTTAACAGTCTTAATGAGATGCTTTGCCTTTAAGAAAGGTTTTTAAGATGTGTTTTTAAGAAAAAGTTTCCCTTTTCAGCTTTTCCTGGGGCTCATGTGTGTTCACAATTCTTTTAGGCCAGGAGTTGATTGTGCAATGCTTTCACAGGTTGATGAGTGTTTAATCAGGTAAAAGTTTTCTCTAATGAGGAAGCCCTGCATGACCACATTTAAAGGACTGCTTTTAAAACACCTTAGAAAGGAGGAGTTCTCAGTTTTCTTAGGAATGCTAGGCAGCCAGTGCATGATAATGCCTAATCACTTACATTCCTTTAGTGGAAAAAATTATGAACAGTGTCAGTCACTGCTAATTTTTAATTCTTTTTTAATGAGCTAATCAGGGTCAACCATTTCAACCATTCATAGAGTCAGTCACCAGCAAATTCGCAGATGGCACCAAGCTGGGGGCTGATGTTGCTGGGTTGGAGGGCAGAAGGGCTCTGCAGC
>VWZE01019997.1:93944-153857 GCA_013396675.1 Eubucco bourcierii
TGTCCAGAGAAGGGCAACGAGGCTGGGGAGAGGCCTTGAGCACAAGCCCTATGAAGAGAGGCTGAGGGAGCTGGGATTGTTTGGCCTGGAGAAGAGGAGACTCAGGGGGAACCTTATTGCTGTCTACAACTACCTGAAGGGTGGTTGTAGCCAGGGGGAGGTTACCTTCTTCTCTCAGGCAAGCAGCACCAGAACAAGAGGACACAGTCTCAAGCTATGCCAGGGGAAGTTTAGGCTGGAGGTGAGGAGAAAGTTCTTCACTGAGAGTCATTGGCTACTGGAATGGGCTGCCCAGGGAGGTGGTGGAGTCACTGTCCCTGGAGGTGTTCAAGGCAGGTTTGGATGTGGCACTTGGTGCCATGGTCTAGTCTTGAGGTCTGTGGTGATGGGTTGGACTTGATGATTTTTGAGATCTCTTCCAACCTTGGTGATACTGTGATACTGTAACTCCAGTAGGAAAATGATTAATGAAAGGTAACCCTTTAAGGTTAGGTGGACTGACCATTTCCCAAGTTGTGTGTCACTCTGAATGCAGCAGAAGGGCCCCACGCTGGCCAGAGGTGTGCTTGTGACATGTATAGTTACCTGGACAGCAAAGCACTGATGTGCATGCTGTGAAAATCAGCAATTCACAACACTTAGCAGGCCCCAACCCTACACATGCAGACACCTCTCATCATTCACATGAAGTCGATTTAGCATAACACAGTCCTTCTACAATTAAGAAATGCAGTCTCAGTTATCTCAGAATACAAGGAAGAAATATTTTAGCCTTAGAATTCATTGCCCTATTTATATTATTGCAGGAAGACACTTTCACAATATGCTTTTGGTCTTACCATAGAATGCATTTACCTTATTTCAAAAAGCTTCCTTGAAAATAGGACTTGTGAAAGCATTCTTTAGAAAGCAAGCTTAAGCTTCTTGCCAGGAAAGCACAGGAATAAATCACTCTGTATTTATGAACTACGTTTAATTCCTAAGCACCTCATTAAAAAGAAGTGAACATGAATAAAATGGCTCCTCTCCAAAACAAAGCACGGGTAGAGAAACTACATCACAGTAATTTAAGGAGAGAAGTAGGCTCTACCTCACTGAAAGTGTGGGATGATATCTGGGCGAGGGCAGGCTGGGATTGCTTGCTTTGAGCTGAAATTTAGCTGGGTTCTGGATGTGTGCACATTTAATCTGCATGATGTGTTGTTTATCTGGAGTATGCCAGAACATTAAAATTCAGCTTCCCTACTGATTTTTTGTGATGGTTTGTGAGTTACTTGCCCCCCTACAATGAAATCACACAGCCTAGACTCAGTTGGCTGGAAGTTAAGGCATGAAGCTTTAACATTCACAGCTTAGCACAATACACAAGCAGATATTTACAATACATTACAAATATTTACAGCTACATACAGAAATATACAAGTTAAAAGTAATACAGAAACACAATACTCCTCCCAGAAATCAGAGTCCCCAGGAGGGGCTCCCAACCACCCTTCCACCTTCTTTCCAGCCCTCTACCTTATCTGCCTTACATGCAAGGTAAGTTGTGAGGATTGGCAAGGGACTTTAGAAGCAGAATGATTAGTTGGGTTACACAGCAGAAGCCTAGGGAGAAGACACAGACACAGACTCCAAAAGATAGAGACTCTGTCTTATCTATGTTTGTGTCCTTGCTTTTATACATCTCAGCAAACCTATGAGGGGGCAATAACTGCACACCTGAAGGATGCCCAAGGGCTCAGGTGCAGCCAACATGGATTCAGGCAGGGCAGATCCTGCCTCTCCAACCTGATCTCCTTCTATGATCAGGTGACCCGCCTGGTGGATGTGGGGAGGCCTGTGGATGTGGTCTACCTGGACTTCAGCAGGGCCTTTGACACTGTCCCCCACAGCAAACTGCTGGCTAAGCTGTCAGTTCGTGGCTTGGATGCCAACACTCTGCGCTGGGTTAGGAACTGGCTGGAGGGCCGAGCCCAGAGAGTGGTGGTGAATGGTGCCACATCCAGCTGGAGGCCAGTCACTAGTGGTGTGCCCCAGGGATCAGTGCTGGGCCCCATCCTCTTTAACATCTTCATTGATGATCTGGACGAGGGCATTGAGTCAGTCATCAGCAAGTTCGCAGATGACACCAAGCTGGGGGCTGATGTTGCTGGGTTGGAGGGCAGAAGGGCTCTGCAGCAGGACCTAGACCGCCTGGACAGATGGGCAGAGTCCAACGGGATGGCATTCAACAAGTCCAAGTGCCGGGTGCTGCACTTTGGCCACAACAACCCCATGCAGAGCTACAGGCTGGGGTCGGAGTGGCTGGAGAGCAGCCAAACAGAGAGAGATCTGGGGGTGCTGATTGACACCCGCCTGAACATGAGCCAGCAGTGTGCCCAGGTGGCCAAGAAGGCCAATGGCATCCTGGCCTGCATCAGGAATAGTGTGGCCAGCAGGAGCAGGGAGGTCATTCTCCCCTTGTACTCTGCACTGGTCAGGCCACACCTCGAGTACTGTGTCCAGTTCTGGGCCCCTCAATTTAGGAAGGACATTGAGGTACTTGAACGTGTCCAGAGAAGGGCAACGAGGCTGGTGAGAGGCCTGGAGCACAAGCCCTATGAGGAGAGGCTGAGGGAGCTGGGACTGTTTAGCCTGGAGAAGAGGAGGCTCAGGGGGGACCTTATTGCTGTCTACAACTACCTGAAGGGTGGTTGTGGCCAGGAGGAGGTTACCTTCTTCTCTCAGGCAACCAGTGACAGAACAAGAGGACACAGTCTCAGGCTGCGCCAGGGCAGGTTTAGGCTGGAGGTGAGGAGGAAGTTCTTCACTGAGAGAGTAATTTGTCACTGGAATGGGCTGCCCAGGGAGGTGGTGGAGTCACCGTCCCTGGAGGCGTTCAAGGCACGTTTGGACATGGCACTTGGTGCCATGGTCTAATCTTGAGGGCTGTGGTGATGGGTTGGACTTGATGATCTCTGAGGTCTCTTCCAACCCTTGCGATACTGTGATACTGTGATACTGTGAGGGAAGTAGACATCACCATTGTTTCCTTTTCACAGCCTATAATCTAATTTCTCTCATTAAAATATTCCAACTAGCCTCAAACTAGCACATTCTTTTACCAGCTATGTTATCTCCTGCAGTTTAAGATCTCTTCCCTAATATTTAACAGAATTTGGTTATGTTAGCTGGGCAAAATATCAGCTGATGTTACAATTTTCTTCTATTTATATTACAGATAAATAAATACTGACTGCAGCACATACAAGCACCATATTTACATCTATAATTGCAACAAGCTGTTGTTCATCATATTAAATACAATTTTTTTTCTGTTTCTCCAATCTTGGACTGTCCAAAGATTGTCACATTCCAGATTTCATTTGTGAAAACCTGGGAAAATTTTTAGCATCTGTTCTGCCACCTACAGTATTCACTACATGTCCCTCTCCTACATCTAGGAACCACACAGGTATTCAAGGAATTCATAGTATGGTAGGGGTCAGAGCAGAGAACTTTAGGGATGTGTCTTTCTGAGTATTATTGGCTGCAATCTCCTACAAAGTATAATGTGGAGAATCAGCCATAGATTTGGGAAGAGGTCATGTCCTTTGGGACTAGACAATGTTCTCTTCCACCTCATCCATGCTTCTGCCATTGCCATCTCAGCAAAGCCAGCTCTAAGCAGCCTGAGTGGACTGAGAGGACTTTGCCCAAGAAACTTCACTGCAAAAGATTCACCTCTGCTTAAACTGGGTTATCAACTAATATATTCTAATACTGGAAATGTGATCCAACAGATAAGCAGAGAAGAAAAAGCAAAGAGAGGAAAAAACCTAAAATCAATTTCAGTCTGATGCAAGTGAAAAAAACCAATGGCTTCAGTGTTGCATAGAGGTGCTGGGTGTAGTTTTGGCACAAGTGAATCCAGCCACTTTTAGATCATTAAAAAGATAGCCAGGCTAAGGAGAAAGTAGAAACCAGAACTTCATGCAATAATTCACAGTACTGTACCAAAGACCTTGTGGAGAAAGGTCTAATATACAGTAGTTTGAAAAAAAAAAAAAAAGAGGGAGAATAAAGGAAAGAAAAAAAGATAAAAAAGGCTAAGCTCTTGAAATCTAGCTTATCTATTTTCTTGTTAGAGTTATTTTATACAATTAAATTATAGGTCACCACAACTATGCCCACTCAAGCACATTCACTCTGTAAATCTCCTTTAATACCTCTATAAGCTCACGGTACTTGAACCCATATTGCTATAAATCACTGCTGATGGCTGGAAGATGAGGTGCAGAGGTTTACCACTCTTGAACTTCCCCTGCTTTCTTACTGATCTTACTAGTGCCTTCAGTGGCTACAGAGACACCTCTGACCCTCAGAGGTGGCCTCTATCAATTCTGCCATATAATGATGATTTCTGTTGCTGACTCCAGTTGTGGGGAATGCCAGCAGCCCTTAGAGAATGCTGGAGAAAGCCATACCTGGACTCTGCAGGGAGACCACGGACCCAGCTGCCAACTGTAGCAGGGCTTCACCGGACAGCTCCTGTGCTGGGTAAGCTGCTCTGGGCAGGGTCTGCCCTCACCTGCTGCCTGCAGGACCACCGAGCGCCCACGCACCATCTGGCCTAGGCGAGGAGAGAAGACAGGAGACGGTGAAGGAGACTCAGAGGAAGAAAGGCAGACTTTGTGATTTGTCAGTATTCCTCGTTAATTTTCCACCAGTCGAATCTCTTAATAAAGCAATTAATTGGGAAGACTACTCGGATACCATGGATGTAATCGCTAAGCAATGCAGTCAGTGATATTTTCAAACACGGTTTTGTGTGTTTTCCAAACATATTATTTGTTTATGCAGTGCATTTAAATACTTGACTAAATCTTGATTATTAAATATGACAAGAAAATAATTCCTATGGCAGTATCATTTCTAACGTTACGCATTCAATGCATTCCCAGAGATTTTTAACAAATGAAATTTTCTTTTTATGAGCAATTATGTGCATCTAATTTGAAAACTGCAAACACTCTAGTGGCTATTACTGTCCATAACCATTTCTACCATTTCCATTAAAATCCTGTTTATTATTGGTGAAAACTTCTTCAGCCACTGAATGGAAAAAGCAATTATGTTACTACTTTTGAAATAATAAAACTGAATATATTCATTAAAGTTACAGCAATTCCATTTCCATCTCCTTTGCTGTCCATTTACTTCCAGGACTGTTTTCACTCAAAATGTTTCAATTAGAATCCTGGCTCCAATTAAAAAGAAAACTGGGGGGGAAAAAAAAAGATAAAAAGCCCCTATGCAATGGGATGCAGAAGAATGTGCTGGGGATAAGATTTCTGCCTTGACTTTCAATAGGTGTGGATTTGAGAGGCAGCTGAAAACATAGAAAGGTCTGGGTAATAAGGGCACCCACATGTGACCAGACAGCAGTAATTGCTGGCTCACTGAAAAGGAAAGAGATAAGATGTTGCAGTAGAGCTCTCCTGTTTGGATTGCAGTTGTTCAGCTGCAGCCTTGAATAGAGGGGAGTCTGGGGGGGCGCAGACACCCCTGAGCAGTGGGGAGACTGCAATACCCAGCCAGATCCTTCTCCCAGTTCCTTTATGCACACATTTTTTAATTAACTGCACTGCAGCTGGGTTTAAAGCACATCTCTAATACCTGTCATCCTCACTGTCTGTGGAGCAAGGTTTCCAAAAACATTTTAGCAAACAGAAATTAAAAGCAGACACACCTGAGAAAGCTACTGATGGATACCTTAGCAGGCTCTCTTACCTCTACAATGCTATTCCCTTGCTCTGACCTATTGAATTCCATTTTAAAATCCATTTAAACCAATTTTAAGACTTCTTCCTTTTCCAAGTCTAATCTCCTGGACCTGGGGAGTTTGTAACAGAAAAGCTCTTATCCACATGACTGTGCATTCAGCCATCACAGAATCAGATACATTAGGAGGTAGAAAAATATCTTACCAGCTGAGAGGAAAGGCAAGGTAAGAAATGCCTGCAGTTCACTGGGAGTCAGAGCAAGGGAGGAGAAACCCCCCCAAGCAAGCTGCCAGCAAACCCCAAGGCAGCCCTCTCCTGCTCAACTGGACACAATTAACTGCTTCTTCCTCTCCAGCAATGGACCATATTTGATGGGTTCTTCTAAATTCTGAATGCTGAGAATTGGTAAGCAATGGAAAAGACTCTGGGAGACTGTGGGAAGCCAATGGCTTTGGGGTTTTTGGGGTGCCCTAGGGCAGGCAGCTCACCCCAGCCAGGGGGTCCTTGTGGCTTCATCAGGCTCCTGAAATGGGAGCTACAGGAAAGGACATCTCCTGAGCTCTAAAAATCTGTTGCATTAGGAGAGACTGAAGTACTCACCAGTCTATTTTAATCAAAGATATAATTTCCTTTTGTACACTCTGTTTAACATCTTTCTAGCAAAATACAGCTAGGAGGATCATTGAATAGAAAACATGATATTGCTTTTAAGAGGAACTAACAACCATTCTGCATTTATTTACATTTTATTTGCCTACAATTGCTTATCCAAACCAATTAAACTCACTACATGCACAATGGTCAGTTGGTGCTTGACTCATCTAGTCTATCAATTTCTTTTCATACTGTGAACAAACCATCAAGGAAAGAAATTTCACTGAGATCTTCCTTTGCACAATCACTGCAGTGAGTTTCTTAAAGCTGTTTTTTTCCCTTACTCTACAAACATTATCTAGCTGCTCAGTTACCACTCAAAGAGCAGAAAAACTTCCTGTCTTTACTTCTTAAACACCTCAACTTTTGCTGCCTATAGAGAACAGAATCTCACTGCATCTGATATTAATTTGCTTCCAGTTCAATCTCTGGGAGAATCAAAGCAACCCTAGTTATTTCTTTAATTTCCCACTGATGACTTCTTTAATTTCCCAATGAATTTGCCACGTTTCTGATTTCACTCTGCAGTTTTAAATTATTAACAAAATTAAGCCAGAACATGTGCTGAAAATTGAAAATAAGTATTTCTTCATATTCTCAAATTTGTCATTAGTTTTGAAATGAGGAAAAAAGAGTCTGGTGGTGTTAATACCACTCACTTAAAATCCTGTTTCACACCAGCAGCTAAAATTTTATCTCAGAAACATAAGGTCATATTTTCAAGTGAGAAGAGTAAGATTTCTTTTACCACCAAAAAAATCTTGCCATTCCTTGTGTTTTATCCCTACAAAGTGATGCATCATGGCTGAAACCAAGATGATTAACACTCCTGCTGGAGTTCATCCCAGTCCAAATTACTGACATGTTCTCTGGTGAGCATTAGCAGAGCACATCGGACACAGTCATATCAGGCAACCACAAGACTAGATCTAGCAGGGATCAAGTCACTTAAACACAGACCTAGAGGTCAGGTTAGGTCAAGTCACAGCAGATGGGACTGGTGATAAATGAGGATTTTCTTCTACCTCCCACTTTCAGCCCCTCTAAGCAAGCACAGGGAGATCCAGCACTCTAAGACTGGAGCAGGCTGAGTCTGAGTAGCGAGTGAGAAAAAGTCACAAAAATGTCTTCCTCGGGAGGCAAACCAAAAACATTTTCCCAAATTGGTGATGTATCAGTACAGATGTAAATGACAAATGTTTCACATCCCTGTTCTCCTCATTTCTGTTCTATGGGTCAGTCTGCCACTGAGGTGTGCATCTCCACAGCCTGCTTCTCTTCTGAGCTTTGACGACTTGAGACTGAGCAGGGTACGGCAGAGCGTTCAACCCTGTGTAACTCAGGTAAATCCCATTTAATTTATCTGATTAAGACAGCTTACCAAGTGGTAAAGCATAGGTTTAGGTGGGTTTATCCTATTTAGTGCTCCTGTTAGACAACTTGAGAGAAATCATATGGGAATAGAAAACATTTACCTAGAAAAATTCAGCATCCTCATGTATTCATTTGCCTTAACAAAGGAAATACAATTTGCTGGGGATTATCCTTATCAAGCAGTGACTTTGATTCAGGCCACGGGAGCATGATTCATTAACACAGTACCAAACACCTTTTCATAGCAGCACAGTAAGTGATATGAGGACCCTAATACATAACCCAATGTCAGCCTGAAGCCCTAGCCAGCATCCTGAACAGATGCTGCCCAGAACTACAGCTGCAGCAGGCAACTATCAGTTACACATCTCCGTAGGCTCAGCGCAGGCAGGAAAGAGAGATCTACTTTGCTCATCATCATTTATAAAAATCAATGTATTCGCCTGTGGCTGCTGTGTACCAGAACCATACTAGCTGTCAGTGCCACATGGACAGCAGCACCACTTCATGTTTAAATGCATTGTTCCATCAAATAAAACCTGAGCAAGGGGAAGGTACCATCCATTAAAATACATCACAGCAAAGAGGTGCTGGAAGAGACGGTCAGAATATAAATGTTAGCAACAATGCCTGAGTTCAGAAACACATGAAAGTATAAATCCAGCAACACTGAATTTTGGTCTGAATTATATTTAAATTATGTTTCTCTTTGAAGCTGTTCATGGCACTTCAGCAGGCCCTTCACATGCTCTCCCAGAAAAGCAGACTATTATTGTGAGCAGAGCCTGTAACAGTGCTTAGAACTGATTTGCTGTGAATTATTTCTGAGAACTGTGTGCCCAAGTCCTCCATTTTAGCTTTATCAAATAGTGGGCAATTACTTATTTGGCAAAACAAAGCTGCATCAGTGTTTACTACAGCCAATTCCCACAGACATTTTATTGTCCTCCTCGGTTCTCCCTGTCTAATTTGAGGCTTCATCCTATTCTCAAAAATTCCTATCAGACACTCATGATGATTTCAAAGGTTGATGAACCCTCACTGTATTTGTCTGTGAAGCACCACCTGTAGATGAATACATAATGAATGTCTTTGTTAATACTACCATGAAGCAGCATTTATAACCAACTGGAAATCAGTGAAGAAGCTGAAGTGACAGTGTTTCTGCTCTTAGAACCACACAAAAGCCATGGCCACATGACTGGTGCCAAGGCCATTCCATCATGGATGTTAGGTATCAGTGTAGCTCCATGCTTGATGGTTGCTGCAGCAAAACTTGGATTAAGGAACTAAGACTGCAGTAAAATAAACCATGCTCTTAGATGCAAAGTACTTCTGTTTTATTGACCCTCTGGCTTTGGGATGATATTTATATGACTCTGGGGTCTTCAAAAAGCTATTCAAATGACAGAGAAGGACTGAGCAAAACCTGGCTTCTTTATGGTGTGATTTAAAGACACCTTTTCCAGCTGCCTAGCTGCCATAGATTCGCAAAACAGTACCTTCAGTTTATCAGTCAGACGTGTCTCTAGCTGAAAATTACTAGCCAGCTCTCTAACTAGCAGCATCAAGGAGTTAGGATAGATGAGCACCAGAAGACCCATAGGCTGAGATAAGCTTGGGCTTAACTGTGTGGTTCAAGCAGACTTAATGAGCTTTGGATGGAAAATTCACTAAGAGGTCTGCTTTGGCAGAGCATGTAAGTTTCCAGTTTCCCTCTGCAGAAGCCAAACTCTGATTGAGGACATGAAGTATTTGTTTTCTTCTTGCATGAGCTGGCAACCATCAACTCTTTAAGCGGTCTTTAGGACTTGCAGAAGAATTTCAGGATCAGGGGAAGAATACAAGATGTACCTTGACTCAAGTACATGCCTTTGCAAACTACATAATGTAAGAACTCAGGATAAAAAAATCTCCAGGCATTATGTAGGGAGAACTGCTCCTTTAGCATGTTAAAAGCCATAATGAAATTACGACCTGCTTTTGCACATGTAGCTCTGTTTATTTTATTAAATGACTGAACACTCAAAAAATAATTTCAGTCTGTTCAGCAACATAAGCTTTAATGCTCCAAAATGGATTCTGAAGAGAAATAAAATCTGGAATTAACAGTATTCCTAGTGTGTTGTTGTTAAAACACTGTCCATGAATTATTCATTTCTCTTAAGAAAGCACTACTTTACAAAAGGGCTAAAAGCTCAGGAAAGAAAGAACACCACTAATGCAAATATTAAGCTTTTTCTGTAACATGCTTTGATCTCTGAAATCCATCTGAAGGAGTCACTTTATGGAAGTTAAGAGCTTTTTCCTTTCTGACCTTAAGTGAATTTGATTCAAATATACATTATGGCTCTTGCATCTTAAAGACCGTTAGCTGTACATCTAATGCACATCAGAAGTCTGAGAAATAATGTCACAAGCTTATTTTGAATAAAACTTTGGATGCTTTTCCTCCTGTCAATACTCAAAGTTTTTTTTTAATCACATAAAGTTTGAAAAGGTTCTAATCCTTTGACTTTTTGTATGCTGCTGAGCATTACTAGCTATAGAAAACCTTGCTGAAGTTACTGGAGTCATACAAGTAATAAAGGACTTCGGATACATGGTGGAGACAGTGGCATATACTAAAGGATGAAAAATAGTCTCTGTTTTTTCTTCAATGGGATGTAATTATGTTACTAAAAGTAGCTTCACCAGAGATTTGTATTTAGCTAATTATCTGTTTCTTAAGAATCCTCTAGCTTTCCCTAGCTCTTCACTAGCTCTGTGTCTTAACCCTGTCTCTGAGGTCAGTGTTTCTTATGACTGACTTCTAAGATTTTGAACTAATTAATAAAACAATCCCCCAGGCATCTGTCCACTTGGTTTCTTGAACTGCATTTTTCTTTTCAGAGTGCTTTGAAAGCAGTCTGCTTTTCTCAAAAACCCGGAACCTCAGGACACTGAGGGTATCCAAAAGTACCTCTGAAGGGCTCAGGGTGATCCCTGTGCTCTGGATACTTGCTCAGTGCTGAGAGTCCTGTCTGCACTGCGTTGCTGAGGCTTGAGGGGGGTATAAGGGGTGGAAGGGCAGAAGGGGACTCACCGCCAGCACCACAGGTGTGGGAACACTGTGACCAGGCTGACCATGCTGAGAGTTGGCAGTCCACTGTGCAGCCCACCACACAGCGACTGCTCAACTGCACGGGCTTCTCCAGGCGAAGCTGTGAGATGACAAGAAAACACAGGTGTCAGCCTCCTTGGGTCTCCTGGCCACCTCCTGCCCTGTTTGGACACCAAACCAGGGACCTGAAAATGATCAGTGACTCTGGTGGGACACCGACATTGTGGCTTACAGGGAGTTTCCCAATGGTGTGATTGGTGAGAATATTTTCAGTGTTGAAACATTTCATATCTAAGAATCTCTCAGTGTTTGGGTCTTATTCTGAAAGGACAATCCCAAACTTCTAGTAGGGCACTGCCTCCCTGTTCACCAGCTTTTTGGATCCATTGTGATAGTGTGGTAGGCAAACCCCACACATTTAAGTTGAGGAGTGATACCACTCACGAACACCCTGGGGATGGTTTTGCTCCCCAAAGCACCCAACAGCTGCGCTTGAAGCACTGAACACAACTCCACCATCTATGGATGATGTGGAGTTCATAAGAACTTCATCTTCATGTGGGTCATAAGAATAAAATGAACCCCCATGCACAGGTATGTGCCATCCTCACCCGCTGGCAGAGTTGAGTGCTGACAATGGTCCCGTCGCTGCGCCGGCAGCTCAGGAGGCGCCGCCGCTCTCCGTGCCCACATGTGGCATTGGCACCCAGCTGGCATCCACTCCAGCCTGCAAAAGGATGCACACAAAGCAAAGGATGTGGTGTTGCAGGTCATGTCTGTCATGCTGTTTTCACATCTTTTTATTCAACACTTAGGTATGCCTCCCCACATCAGGCCATCCCAAACTTAAGAACAACTCACACAAAAGCAATCTGCCATTGAAACAGAGCAAATCTTGGAGAAGAAGCCACTCACTTTGTACTCAGGTACCTCTTTAAGGGAACTGGTGTATCAGAGTGCACAGAAAACTGCTGAACGCTGATAAGTGCATCAGTTCAACCCAGTTGGTACCTCTACAAGACTGCATTGTCTGAAGGAAAATGATAAAGTAGCTGGGGAAGTTTCTGAGGGGTAACGCAGGTTTAACTTATTTCCTGTGTCAAGGTAAAGCTTTCCATTACTTAGAACTAAGCTCTAATACTTATGAAATAACCCCCCAGTATTTATATGAGAAGAAAATTCATAGTTTACTACTTGTCTGCAATTATCATAATCAGAATACAACTAAAATAAAATAGGCCGTAAAACACCATTTAAAATAAACAAAACCTGTAACACAAACAACTAAAATTTCCATAGAGAACCAACAAATAAGAAGTAGAAGAGAACAAAACCTATTACTTTGTGTCTTCCATCTCTGATAAACACCAATGCATAAATGTTCTGCATTTCTGAAATGTGATGATAAAAAAGGCATCGTCCTGGTGCTTGTGTGTTTCTAGGGCTTGTATTTCAAACAGGCTGAGTTTATATGCAGATATTTTATCCTGCTTTGTTCTCCCTTTCCACAAGCCCCAAACTCCTCTTAGATGTCTTCTCTCTCTCTGCCTTTTTCATTTATCCAAGCTGGTCAAAACAAAAGGATTTTTCCTTTGTTTTTGTTTTGTTTTGTTAGTTTGTTTGCAACAGATCTATTGCTTTTTAAGGTCCTAAATAATGCATTTTGCTCTGAATAGCTTATGCCTACCTGTATAACCCATATTTGCCTTCAAACTAGCCTTTGTTAGTATTATTTGCTTCAGCAGAATCACACAGATGGTATTTTTTTAACTGGACTTTTGGAATTAATTCTATTGCTAATCTGCCAAAAAGAAGACCTCCTATTTAACCTGCTTTATTTCCCATGTACCAGCAACAACAACTTAAATTAAAGTTGTGTATTTGTCCTCTAACCTACGGACAAACAATAAATAAACAAAAATGTAGGCATGTAACTAACTCTAATGAAATCAGTTAAGTCTACACATCACTCTTTTAATGTCAAGGCTTTAACCAACACCACAAGCAAAGATAACTGAAAACACAACCAGAGAAAGCCTTTCAGCATCTTTTACGCAAATACATTTGGCAAAGCAGAACATCAATGTAATGCATGCTGTAACTGGTTTCACTCCCTGCTGAGAGTGTACTGCAAAGTTACACCTACCTGTTAGATTGTACTGGTATTGGAAGCAATTTTGGTTAAGAATACATGGCTTCATTTGTGACACTTCAGGGCAGGGCTTTGTATTGACAGAGGATCTTAGCACTTGTCGAGTTCGGGTTTGCATAACAGTCGGATCACACACCTATATACAAAAAGTGAGGACAGCACAAGAGACTCCAGTAAATTGCACTGCCTGCTGCTGTTACTTGCACATCCTACAGCCACACTGTGTTATGATATAATCACAACTCTGTTCTAAAAGCATATAAAGTAAAAGAAATGTAGTTTAAAGTTAAGAATCCAGTATTACCAGAAGTTTTTGCCCACCTCGATTTGGCTGTTCCAAGCACTCCTACACCACTTACTTCTATAACTATTTGTAAGGATTCTTGGGAACCTTGAGATAAAGAAGGTGTCACTCTGCTGTGCTCTACTTTCCACCTCTTTCCAAGTAAAATGCTGTAGTGCTGAATAATGGGAAAGGATTTCTGCACAACTAATTATTTTTTAAGTAAAAAATGAGGTTACAGCAAAACTTTCATTTCTAGGAAGGACACTTCTAATTGCCTATCAGCTATGATGCTGACAAGAAGATGGGCTGACTTTTCAGAGTATGTCATACAAATCCTGGTGTCCAACTGCCTATAAAGCAGGAATTGCTTCTTTACATTTCCACATGAATACAAACCACGGTCAGTTTTCATTTGTGTTTGTACATCACAGGCAGGAAAACTGTTTTTAGAAGCCTGCCATCTTCAGTCTCTTAGCACAGTGGCATGGGACCGTTTTCCTTTCCATCTCAATGTAGGCTTAGTAATACTGACTTTCAGCCTTACAAGAAACATCCCCTTTATGTAAAGCATCTGCTGATCCTCACAAAGCCCCTCCTGCAGCAAAAGAGTTTTTCTCTTTGGATGTCAGACAGGGGTTTCACCCAGCTCTGCCTCTGCACAGTGAAGTTTTTCACATGGTTTATTTAATTCAGGGCTATAGCATAAGCACTGGCTGGGCCATAAGAATAGAGTAGAATAGAGTAGAGTAGAGGAGAAGAGAAGAGAACAACAGAATAGGAGAATAGAATAGGTTGGAAGAGACCTCCAAGATCATCCAGTCCAACCTATCACCCAGCCCTATCCAATCAACTAGACCCACCCAGTCTTTTCTTGAACGTCTCCAGGGACGGTGAGTCCACCACCTCCCTGGGCAGCCCATTCCAATGCAAATCACTCTCTCTGTGAAGAATTTCCTCCTAATATCCAGCCTAGACCTCCGCTGGCACAGCTTGAGTCTGTGTCCCCTTGTTCTGTTGCTGGTTGCCTGGAAGAAGCGGCTGACCCCCACCTGGCTACAACCTCCCTTCAGGTAGTTGTAAACAGCAATGAGGAAGGCAGTGCCACTGCCCTTGCCCCAACCCCAGCTGTCACATCCACGTTGCATGCCAAGGGGAACTATTTCAAGAGGGAGGAGTTGCAGCAGCAAAGATTAAACACCTGTGACACTGGGCAAGGCTAAGGTGAAGAGTACTAAGGATTGCTGCTTTAAATGAAAACACAAAGGAGTCTAAATAAACTTATTCCAAAACCAGAATGATCACAGGAACATGTAATAGCCATTTTGGCTGGAGGGCTGGGACAGAAAAGTAGCCCCAAGGGCAGGGACTCACACCTGCTGAAACTCAGCAGAGTCTTCCTGCAGTCCAGTACAGCAGCAATGAGAAGCTCAATATGAGCCACCAGTGTACACTTGCAGTCCAGAAAGCAAACCATATCCCAGGTTGCATCAAGAGGAGTGTGGCAAGCAGGTAGAGAGAGGTGATTCTCCCCCTCCACACTGCTCTCTTGAGACCCCACCTGGAGTACTGTGTCTAGTTCTGGAACCCCTGTTACAAAAAAGGTCTGGACATGCTGGTACAAGTCCAGGGAAGGGTCATGAGGATGATCAGAGGGTTAGAGGTCCTCTCCTATGAGGATAGGTTGAAAGAGTATGGGTTGTTCAGTTTAGAGGAGGCTCTGAGCAGACCTTATTGTGGCATTCCAATATCGGAAGGGAGTCTACAAGAAAGCTGGTGAGGGACTTTTTAGGGTGTCATGTAGTGATAGGACTGGGGGGAATGCAGTAAAACTAGAAGTGGGTAGATTCAGGTTGGATATTAGGAAGTTCTTCACCATGAGGGTGGTGAGACACTGGAACAGGTTGCGCAGGGAGGTGGTAGATGCCCCATCCCTGGAAGTTTTTAAGGCCAGGCTGGATGTGGCTCTGAGCAACCTGATCTAGTGGATGGCAGAGGGGTTCAATTAGATGATCCTTGAGGTCCCTTCCAACCCTGACAATTCTCTGATTCCGTGCATGGGTGTGTGGAAGTGGTTGCCTCAAACTTTATGGAAAAAAAGCCTTATTAAAGGTATTTGCAGGCATTTACTGAACAAGATGACCTATTTAATTCCTAACAGTCTCTCATTAAGACTAAAGATTGCCCAGGAATAAATAGGAAACATAAAAAAAATCCAAAGCATGTGAAAATATATTATCATAAATGCTTGGGAACTTAAACCATGATTTTCCTACAGACTATTTTAATTACAAAAAATAACAAACAGCTTAAAACCACAAGTTTATTATCATGCAAGGACTGAAGGCTGCATAGGTGAAAGTATGGATTATTCCTGTATTGTGAATATTAAAGAGAAATGCAATGGCATTGCAGAGTAAATCTAGATCTCAGACTGCTGTAAAATGGATTAGTTGAACAGATGATAGCATAACTAAATTGAATAAATACCAGAACAAATTGGAAAATAGTCCAGCCTAGTCTTAAAATACATTGTCAGGACCTATTTTCTTTATGCTTACATTATATGAAGGAAATTCTATTATGTTCTTATTGTTGACACAAGCCTTGTCACATAATTTTAAAAGCTAATCTTCTTTGAGTATCCAGGGTCATCTAAAATACCCAATTGTTCTTAATTATCTGAAAATTAAACCTATGGTAAGTGTTTACCAATACTTTACTGCCTTTTCTACAACTAAATCAGATTGTTCATCCTCACACCTAATGCTAATAACTTAAATGATTTGCCAATAAACCAAAACAAGTTTAAAAAAAAAAAATCAAAGAAAGTATCTCAGTAGCTACTCCTAATTAATGTTTCTCTGCATTATGTTACTAAAGGGAAAAAAAAAAATCAATGAATGCTGTGAAAAAAGCTAAGTCTCTGCCACCTTGGAAATACCTGCTTTTACTCACTTCAAAATGAGAACCTGCAGACTGAAAATATGCATCATTTGTAGATGGCTACCTTCTTTTAACAAAATAGTATTTTCCCCCCAACTAGCATGATCCCCATTGTGCTTGATTCCAGGTCACTGACACAGCTCAGCACTGCACATGCTGTCATACAGCCACCCAGATTTTCTGGCTACTGGGACTATTTTCCCTCTTGGATGTCTTCCTGGTGGGTAGCAGTGCATTCTAACAGGTCAAAATCTATCTGGTGTTTCCCAGGATCCGAACAAAGGACTGGTTTAGCGCAGCTCTGAAGGTGCTGTTGTCATTGCACTGATGAGCCATGTTGTTCAGAAGCCAGAGCGGATGCGATAAGCTCCCCACTTTTACCAGTTTTGAATAATAAAGAATCTCTGTAGGAAAAGTGTTCATTTAATCAAGCTGAGTGCATGGGAAACATGCAAAAATTCAAAGTCAGCAAACTGTAACTAATATCCTGTAATGTTATTTGTTGAATTTCTCTTTACGTCAATTGAGAAGTCAATTTAGTTTTATAATTGATTTTCTGGCCTTACTCTTTCAAGTTAACCATGTAAAAAACTGAACCAAATATATATGGAACTGAATAAACAGCAGGAGGGGAATGACTTGCAAAGGAAAAGATGAAAGCTGGAACTTTCAAAGCAGCAAGTGGGAGCTGAGTATCCAACTATCCTGCCTTGGATGCGCAACTCTTGCAGGACCCCTCCAAAATTCCAAGCTGGAAAAAAAAATATTTGTGATGTGGAAAAGGTTGAGGAATGGGTTTGGGGATGCAGAGTCACTAGGGGGCATGACTGATAAAAGTTAAAGAAGAGGGGTTGATTCCAAGATGGAGATGCTGAGACTGCTAATGGACAGATGCGTGCAAGCAGCATAGCAGGAGGAAGATATGATGTCACCATTGTCACCACTGCCATCACTTGCAATGCTATGGTCCTGAAACTGGACCTTAAAAGCTACTGAGGGGAAAACTGATTGCCATCAATAGCGAATTTCATTTTTAGGAGGCAGGACAGGAACAGTAATATTAGGGGAGCACAAGAAAGAAATATTACTGGAGTAATTGAAGGAAGAAATTCTCACAGAATTAATTAAGATTTCAGTGAGATTACAGAAGGAATTGACTCTGAATATCCTCCCAAATGAAGAAGATGACAAAACCAATTTGACTGTTCAAACACTCTTCCACAAGAAATAGTGAAGGTGTCATTCAGGTACTTGGATCAGAACTGGATCTGTTCTACCCCACCAGGAACCCAAGTTTCTTACCACAAGCCTATATGAATCTACAATTTGAGGGGGTTAAAATAAACAAACCCCACTGTGATTCAGCAATCTTATTACTGAGTATCTTCATTTACAGCTCCTCTCTTCCCACTGAGTGGATGCTACACTTTCAAAGACATTATTTTACTTCCTACTGTTCTATTAATAACTACTACTTTCACTGATCATAGATAAAGCTTTTTTTAAAATTATTTTTACATTAAGTCAGCCATTACCTCCTGTAAGGTAATCACAGCTGGTTTGTGCTCAGCATTAGACAAGACTTTGTCTACAGCAGAAGCACAAGCAATGAGGAAAAGGGGTAGCCGACAACACAAAGGAAAACCAAGTATGTACAACAGAAGTGTTTCAGTAGTTGGAGTTTAACTTCTTCTGTTTTTGAGATCATCACTTTATGGTCATGCTACTTTTTCATGTCTGTGGTTATAGATTCTGTAATCCTGTAACTAGTTTCTACACTTGGAGACTTTGATGTGTAACCATGGAGTAAAACTGACATGGCAAATCCGGTTATGCAGAAATTGAAAGCCAAAGTGATAGACTTAGACTGCAATAATTTATTGAGATAGATTTAGGCAGTGTCAGAGTCAGGTCATTGTTGAACTGAGCACAATGCAGAACTCTGTGCAGGTGATGAACTTCACATTGCACAGAGGTCACCAATCCATGCTGGGGTCCAGACAGAGCAGTGTTTGCACAGACCTCATGTAGAGGAAGGAGGAAATGTTGGGATGAAATTCAGTCTCTTACTTGGGTCTCAGCTCCACAAATGTCTCCAGTGAACTGCAGTAAGAACAACTCTGGAGACCAACTGAAACAATTCTATGATTCTATAATTCTATGACCCTCACCTGACCTTTTAGGAAACTCAGACTCTGCTCAGTCAGAGTCCTGGTGCTACCAGGAATGTCATCTGAGAACCACCAGAGTTTAGTGCCTGCTAAGCAAGACAGTTGGACTTGATCTTAGAGGTCTTGTTCAACTGAGTCAACTCTATGATTCTAAGTGGAAGACATTTTCTGCCTCTGTCCTGGACAAATGACACCCACTTTGTGGATCAAAGGACAATGAATATGGGTCCCGGTTAGCCATAAATGTAACAGAGGAAACAAGTCCTAAGAAACAGAGGTAGATGTGATGCACAAAGGTAGAAGGTCAAATGCCTGAAGAACTTTATGCACCTTCAAGGTTAGATGCCAACTCAGTTTGTCAGTTAAGTTTCATAGACTATGTTTGTTGAATTTAGTCCAACTTCTTTCTTGATGACTGTAAGCAACGAGGTGTGTAACGCAGGTATGTGCTTCTTTTGGAAGTGGTGATAGGAATGGAATTAATTTCTGGATTGAAATAGTAATGGGCTCCTAACTCAGGTGGCACATTTACAGCAGTAAAAAGTAAGTTTCTTTTCATGTACAACTGTACTGTCCCAGTCTACATTGTTGTATTAAATCCCATCATTTCCATTATCCTTTTCCATGAAGTGAAAAAAAAATGAGCAGGAGCCAAGGATCCATAGGCCAGATTGTATGAACTACTACAGAAACAAAGTATTTCAAAGCAGTAAGAGATACATCTAAAATGTTAAGATAGGAATGAATGAGAATTTTACCCAAAGGAATATTTAAAACTCATAAAAGCCATAATCTTGATTCTATGGAGGAATTCTTGGCACTCTTAATTATTGCATTTTTTGTATTTCCTTTAGGCAATCACATCTTTCTACCATGGCCACTCGTCACTGTTTTAAGTTAACAGAAAGTGAGGGACACAAGCACACACAAAGGATGTACCCAGCCTTTGCTCCAGACAATAACAGAACAAACAAAGCACACAAGAAGTTTGTTCTGGAAGAGAAGGATATTAAATAAAACTGTGAGGTTATGAATGTGAAGTTCCAGGTGTTAGCACATCACACAATAATATACACAATTAAACCTTCTTTGTGAGGGAATTTAAAAGCTGACCATTGAGCCAGGCCTTTGTATCCATCATGATTGCACAGCACAAAGGCTGTAACCTATTAGAGAGCCCTTTAAGCTGTTTGATTTATCACACAGCTTGTAAAATGCATACTGCACTATAAATAGCTGGCCACATTATACTGAACTGGCTATTCACAAGGAAACATACGACCTCAAACTAAGGTAAATGCATTGGCAGCAACAAGACTTGACTATTTTAAACAGTGCAATGAACCCTTACATTGTTCATGCTGATGTGGATGTTTTGTAACAATTTAACAAGCCATTTACAATAACATGAGCAGTCTTTTGAAATGAAAATGTATTTGCATAAATTTTCTCTTTGAGATGCATCTAAAGGCTGAAACCTTATCTGGCTCCACTTATACCCACTGCCTTTAAAAACTGATTGTTAACGAAGATGAATAAAAATAAACCAACTAATGTAAAAAATACAGCAGCAACCAACATTTGGATAAAGTTACACAAAAACCTCAATCAAGTCAGAGCTATGCATAAAGAGCAGGACATATTGTTCCAAAAAGTCTTGGACAGACAGCAGAAGTCTCATGTCTGACCTCAGATCTCTTGGGCTAGAAACACAGGTCTGTTCAACATTCATGGACAGAGGAATTGAGTGTACCCTCAGCAGGTTTGCAGATGACATCAAGCTGTGTGGCACAGTCGACTTGCTAGAGGGCAGGGATCCATCCAGAGGGACCTGGACAGGCTGGAGAGGTGGGCCCAGGTCAATCTCATGAAATTCAACAAGGCCAAGTATTAAGGTCCTATACCTGGGTAGGCACAATCCCAAGCACAACTCCAGGCTGGGTGGGGAATGGCTGGAGTGCAGCCCTGAGGAAAAGGACCTTGGGGTCTGGGTTGATGAAAAGTTCAACATGAGCCTGCAGTGTGCGTGCACAGCCCAGACAGCAACCAAGTGCTGGGCTGCATCAAGAGCAGTGTGGCCAGCAGGGCAAGGGAGGGGATTCTGCCCCTTTACTCTGCTCTCATCAGACCCTATCTGGAGTACTGTGTACAGGAAGGACATGGAACTGTTGGAGTGGATCGAGAGAAGGCCACAAAGATGATCAGAGGGCTGGAGCAGCTCTCCTATGTGGACAGGCTGAGAGAGTTGGGGCTCTGCTGCCTCGAGAAGAGAAGGTTTCCAGGAGACCTTGGAATAGCCTTCCAGTATCCGAAGGGGGCCTACAGGANCTGTACTAGTGGGAGGTGTTCCTGCCTATGGCAGAGGGTTGGAACTAGATGATCCTTGAGGTCCCTTCCAACCTTACCGTTCTATGATTCAATGATTCTAAGATTCACTCTTCAATCCAGCCTCCATACTGCAGGTCCTCTGTCGAACCTATGCATGGAGGTGGTATCACAGTATCACCAAGGTTGGAAGAGACCTCAAAGATCATCAAGTCCAACCCATCACCACAGACCTCAAGACTAGACCATGGCACCAAGTTCCATGTCCAAACCCGCCTTGAACACCTCCAGGGACAGTGACTCCACCACCTCCCTGGGTAGCCCATTCCAGTAGCCAATGACTCTCTCAGTGAAGAACTTTCTCCTCACCTCGAACCTAAACTTCCCTAAAACTTCCCTAGTAGTTGTGATGAAGACTTTAGTAATGCACTGTGTCAAGAGTTAGGGCTGGACCAGCCATGAGATGAGTGATAGGCACTTTCTATTAATCCTGTCATTTCCCAAAGTGGAAGAGAAAGGGAATAAGGAAGGAAGACTTACAGATCAGAGAAGAAAAATAAACCTACTGTTGTGAAAATAAAAATAATAAAATGAAATATTGACAAGTACATACAAAACCAGCACTGAACCCAACCCTTCTGCTGGCAATTCCATCACTGTCACCACTGATGCTGTAGGCAGGTACTGGGGAAGTCCCAGACTGGACTCAGTGGCAGATGGGAACTCAATTCAGGAGCTGGATTCTGGAACTGGATTCAGGAACATAGGGATTGGGATCAGAGTTCTCTTTGGATGCTGGCCATTGAAGCAGATCCTTGACCCTCATGACCCCTCAGTTTTATAATGAATGTGATGTACACAGAATGAAGTCCTTTGCTGATCATTTTAGGGTCACCTGTCCTGTCTTCTTTTCTCTGCAGGTTTCTGCACCTGCAATGTGGTACCCAAGATTTAGCAGTGACCTTGGTCTCCACAGAAGCAAGTACAAGCAAGAGCCTTTCTGCACGCCAAAACTTGGTAGCAACTATAAATATCATGTGCTACCACTCCTAGAAGCAGACACCAGTCGGTGAAAAAATGTCATCAACTTCGGGATGGCCATCACTTAGAAGAGCCTGAGCTGAAAAGTAAAACCACTGAACAGAGTTAGTTCTAGCTCAAACCAGGACACAAGGAAAGTGAATCCCAGTGACTATGAGAGTGCACAATTTCTCTTGGCATTTCCCAGCTGCAATGACTCTGCCTGGCACCTACGATGCAAGTCGCTGCAAGACCCTAGAGCTGGCTGCATTGCCTGGTGCCACTTTCAATACGATCAGTCGTTGCAGTATTATGCCCCAACAAACTGATTCAAGAGAATAACAACTCAATTGTCGCAAGTCCTGAGCGTTGTACATCGCTATTGATCCGTGAGGAAAATGCTCACTGAAACGGGGACAGCTGTTCTGACTCACTAGACATGTAACCTCTTATAATTAACTAATTTCAGACCTCTCGGAATTAGCTGCTAAAAATGCCAACAGCTGAGGCAAACAAGGAGGCCACTCCGGTCGGCTATGAGGGCTGCCACAGCTGTCCACACGACAAAATAAATTTGAGGTAATTATTTCAGGGGCTTGTAGCACAACTCACATATTAACTCTTTTTAAGAATGCTTTGATGGATTCAATTGAAGTCAATTAATTACATTTCCAAGTCAGATGCATACAAAGTCAAGACACGGCAGGTAGCGCGTGTCACTCGATCGCTGAATATGTAACAGAGATGATGGGATTTCACTTTCCAGATTGTTTAGCTGAGGCTTTCAGCAATCAAGTGATGATGTCTGACTGAAAACGCTATTGTAGCTGGAACGAATATGAAATCTCTGAAGCAAAATGCAAGTCAATCTAATTTGCTCAAGATTTTTTTTTCTTTCCCTGACTAGCAAGCTTCAAACTGTTATAGCTTTAAAGCTTTGCTATTTAAGTTAACGTGGATGTTACTTAGTGACAAAGAAGAAAAGTTTATGAGCCAAAAAATAAGTCTTCAATCAAGAGAGACCATTTCAAATTTACTTCTCACAGTAGAGAATGAAGAGAATAATAGGAAAACTTTAAATCAGCAATTAGGAGTTGAACCCAGTAAGGAGACAAAAACTCTGAAGTAACCTCAAAGTATTACATTTCAGGCAGCTGCATTTCTGGGTTATGGCAAAGTGCCGTTAAATACTAAAATTCAGCTTTGTGTAGCAGTGATAAATAGAAAAAAAATACAATTCAGTTGGAAAATTAGAAAATTTAGACTAGATGTTAGGAGGAAGTTCTTTACAATGAGGGTGGTGAGGCACTGGAACAGGTTGCCCAGGGAGGTTGTGGCTGCTTCCTCCCTGGAGGTGTTCAAGGCCAGGTTGGATGAGACCTTGAGTAACCTGTACCAGTGGGAGGTGTTCCTGCTTATGGCAGGGGGCTGGAACTAGATATCTTTGAGGTCCCTTCCAACCTTACCATTCTATGATTCTATGATTCTAAAATACACATAAAAGAATTATTGGAGCATGTGAAATTACAAAAGCCCACCCCAAGAACCCAAATATGTAAAAGCAAAAGGGAAATGCAGTCAAAAAAGGTGAACGAAGACAACGGTTTAACATGAGTATTGAAGAAAAAACTTTCTATTGACAGAGCGGTTGCCACCTTTATGACTCATTGATTTCAACATGATTCAAGATCATTTACCATCCTGAAAGTGGAAAATTCACATGGGAAGAGTATTGCTACAAGATAAAACCGAGTAATACCCTAGAAAGTATCCAGAGTACAATGACATATTGACAAAAGGTACACTGGATAATCTAGAAGGCCTTTTTATATTCAGCTGATAAGAGCCAGTTATTCTGCTATCAGGATGAATTTATTATCAACACTATAAATTAGGCGCAGATCAGCAAAGTGACTGGGAAAAGAATCCTCACCTGACCAAAATGCTAAGTAAATATCTCAAATCAAAAAGCTACTCAGGCAAAGATGAGGCTGAAACTGTAATTGTTCATTTCTTGCAAACTAGAATTTGTCAAGTTTCATAAATTCTCTTTATCTCCAGCAAGCCAAACATGACCAGAGATATAGGAAGATTTCCCAGAATGCACTTTGGCAGCTGACTCACAAGAGTGCTACAACTAAAAGAGTGCCAATTATTTTGATACAAAATCTAAATGTGCTTGAAAAAGAGCAGTTAGGATGCAAGGTTTTGCCTTTTCATCGCAATACGATGTGATTCTTCATGTTTTTCAGATTATTTGAGGAAGAGAAATGAGCCAGGTGAATATTCAAAAACTATTTTTTATATATCCTCAGAAGACTGGCTTTTACTCCAGTTTGGCATGAATCAGAAACCATGCACATGAGCTACTGAGCAGAATTCCCCCAAACACAGTTAAACAGACAGCCCTGATGAGCAAGAGGTTCTGTGCACGCAAACTTTCTGATGTGTTTTTGGGTTCAGAGACAAGACATTTGACACAAGGTTGAAGAGACAACAAATCTAACCAAAAGACGTAACATGAGATTCACCTCCAGATGCAGACCCCTGTATTTGGGTCTCCAACCACTGGAGCTATTCGACTGACCACATGTAGTTTCACTGTATTTGTAACTCCAGTGACCACGTCCACTAGCTTGTGGCCATTCTCAGTGGCCATCTTTACTAGCAGCAGCTCAGGAGATGGAGAGTTGTACTAATTACCCTGGTAATGGCAATGCCTCACTTCTGGCCACCACACTTCCCTCAATCCCTGCTGCACCCTACTGGTACTCCCACACATAACCACCTTCACCATACAGCCATTATGTACTTAGAACAATTCCACTGCAGCCAGGGAGGGACTGCGCTGTGTGGTCCTCTCTCAAAACTAAACACAAATAGCCAGAGTGGCTATAAAAGGGAGACAGCACTGTTGTAAACTTGTCAAAAAGAGGGTTTTATCTGTCCATAAAACTTCAAGCTGTTTATTGCCTCGTATCTGGACAGAACTATTTAAACACATGCTCCATCAGCACACACTCATCTCGGTTTCACAACAAAGCTTTGCAGAACAGCTTGTGAAACATATTGCTGAGTTAATTGCATTGGCATACAGATGCCCTCACATTTATGAATTAACATCTACCATGGCAAAAGGATGTACAAGGAGACACAGGGACTGTGGCACTCAGCCCTGTGACTGCCAAGTGCTACGATGCCTGATGGAATGCAGTCCATGAGATCTGGGCATCCCTCCTTTCCTGCTTCTGTGTGCTACAGAGGTTTCACCGTTGGCAAAAAAAGGGGCTCTTAGGCAAAATCTCAGAGCGTCTTAAGTATATTAGCACACTTAATGCTTCAGGTAGTCCTTCATGACTAACTGACTGCCACCAAGACACCTCAGAACACCCAGGGGCCTTGAGGATCTCTGTGATAGATATAGTTGTGATGAGCTATTATGCTGCATGATCATAGGAAGAAATTCTATCTCTGAAAGTCAATGGCAAAGAAACACCCAACCACAGTGGGACTTTGAAAGGTATCCAAGCATCTGTATCGGTCACAAGAGCGTTATACTTCATCAAAGCTATGCTGCTCAGGGGGAGGCAAATGCAGGAAATGAAACACAAGATTTCACTTGACACGTTCTTACCGAGTATATTGATACACTACACAAAATATTATGGAAGGAAATTACCTGTGTCAGCAGCAGTATAAATACCTGTCCAATAACCACTCAGAGCTTTGATAATGGCCCTGTTAACACAGGGGCAATGAATATATGTTTGTCACTTAAATGCATCCAGCAAGTCTATTAAAAAAACCCTTGAGATTAAACTTGGCACCTATTTCAACACCCATCAGAGAGAAACAATAGGTTTGACATTACATGCTTGAGGCCAGGGATTTTTCTCAAAACAGAATTTGCAGTTTTTCTCCATCTTGCATGCTTAGGAAAACAGAGCACTTGGCAGTGCCTTGAATCCCTGCATAATTCAGAAAGTCTTGAGTATTTCATGACATAACAAATTGTTCAGGCATCTTGCTGCCATACCCTTCTGTTGCTGTTGCCTCAAATCTTCCCTCAAGGTTCTGAGGAGGAGGAGGAGAAGCTGGACAGAAATAGTGTCTGTTGGGAAAGGAGAGCTGTCATTCTCTCAGGCCTAAGGCCTATCTAGGGGAGTACTGCTGTGACTCACCAGCAGGCTGTTACAGTAGTCGTGCATCACTCACAGAGCTCTCCCCTGCAAATAATTCCTAACACAGATAGACCTAACTGCAGCTAGACTACTGATCTCTTCATCTACTGTATTTGTGGGGGTCCTCTGCACAGACCAAGTGGAAGCATGAGTGGAATCAACTGTTACAGTAATAGCCACACATTTTTACTTTCTCCAGCTCAGTCTCTCTAGAAATACAAATATCTGCAGATACAACTGTGCTGGCAGCAGCCATTAAGCCTGACTTCCTTGAGAAAATAATAAGTTTTTCAAGAAAACAACTATCTCATGATATTGTTTGAAGCACAGAGAACACTGATGCATGAGGAACATTGCAACAGACACACAAGCAGGAAAGCCTACCTGCGGACACCTGCTCCACTGTCCCCAGTCAGACACCGCACACTCACTGGGACAGTACAAGCTACACTTCTGCATCGTATCTGGGATTTCAGCCTGATTGCACAGTGCATTGGCCACAGTCTCCCCTCCATGGTCCTCAGCAGTACTCACACACCTGCACAGAAAACATTTTCATTAGAAGACAAGAACTTGGCGATGTCAGTTGATGAAAAACTCAACATGAGCCAGCAACGTGTGCTTGCAGCTCAGAAGAACAACTGCATCCTGGGCTGTGTCAAAAGAAGTGTGACCAGCAGGATGAGGATTCTCCCCCTCTGCTCTGCTCATGTGAGACACCACCTGGAGTACTGCATCCAGTTCTGCTGCCCCAACACAAAAAGGACATCAAGCTGTTGGAGTGGGTCCAAAGGAGGGCCACAAAGATGATCATAAGGCTGGAGTACCTCTCCTATGGGGTCAGGCTGCAAGAGTTGGGGTTGTTCAGCCTGGAGAAGAGAAGGTTCCGGGGAGACACCTTAGAGCAGTTTTCCAGTACCTGAAGATGTGCTACAAGAAAACTGAGGAGGGAGTTTTACAAGGGTTTATAGTGGGAATATACAAGGGGGAATGGCTTTTAGCTGGAGGAGGGTAGATGATCCTTAAGATCACTTCCAACCCACACCACTCTATGATTCTGTGATTATATGCATGTTACAGAGGTGATGGGTACCATAAGATCTGTTTGACCCCATATAGAACACTATATGTAACACAATAGCTATACTCAGCATGAGTGGTCAAAAAATGGAATTAATCATGTTAATGCATATCAAACTGAGCTACATGCACCATACACTTCTGTTACTCACAGATTTCAATAACCACTTTAAATAAACATTTCAAACTTCATACAGAGGGATTTTAACTTTGATCGGTTGACAGATGAGTGAACAGAAAATGACAACCAGCAAGAACAAACCTCTGTGCTCCTGCTCCTGCTAGTAATATCCAAACATTTGGAAATAACTCAGCATTTCCTCGTGCCTGGGGAACGTGTATTCACTAATAACGAATGCCACTCCAGTGCGTGCAGTGCCATTACTTGGGGAAAATGTTAGCAAATCAGAATATGGAGGCTGTGCACCTCAGGGGGCTTTATGTATATATGACATTTAGGTTGAAGAATTCTAATTTAAACATCATGCCCTCTTCCTGAAAGATGCCTTGATTGTAACACAAGGCTGCATCCCTGATATGCTTTGCTGTAGACTCCTGCACAGAAACTCATCCCAGATGCACAACATTACAGAATGTTAGGGGTTGGAAGTGACCTCAAAAGATCATCCAGTCCAATCCCCCTGCCAGAGTAGGGTCACCTAGAGCAGACCACACTGGATCTCACCCAGGCAGGTCTTGAATATCTCCAGAGAGTAAGAATCTACAACCCCCCATGGCAGCCTGCTCCAGTGTTCTGTCACTCTTACAGTGAAGAAATCTTTCCTCACGTTTACAAGGGACTTCCTATGCCTCAACTTTCATCCACAGTATCACAGTATCACCAAGGTTGGAAGAGACCTCAAAGGTCATCAAGTCCAACCCATTACCACAGACCTCAAGACCCATTGCCCCTTGTGCTGGTTTGAGCACCTTGTCCTGGTGTTGGGCACCACCAAGAAGAGACTGACTCCCTCCTCCTCTTGGTACTCACCCTTCACATATTTATACGTATCATGTTTCTCTTCTTTTGAAATACAGCCAACTCAGCAATAGACTCACTGTCAGATGGTCAGATATTGCAGCTTGATGCAAGTGACGAATCAACTCTTTTCAATCTGGGGTACCTGTGATTTTGTCTTCACTCACCTGACTTTCCTCATTTGTATTCCTTCTCCACAGTGAAGGGAATTTTGTTCGCTGTTGATTTTGCACGGAGACCACGGTTCTACTATCCAGGAATACTGATTGCACTCGGTGTAGCATGGGACTGCCTCATACACCTGCCAGCAGAAAGAATCAAAACTGTTCATATGAACTATCCAGGTTAGCACCTCTGCAGAAAAAACTCAGCCAAACCCAGGAAAGAGTACACTGAAAAATATCCTCTTTGCTCTCCTCATGCTAAGGGGGTCATAATAGCTTTAACTTCATTTATTCATTATTGGCTTGACGAGAGAATTTTAAGTATATAGTAGTAGTATGCAAGCAGTATCTTAAGAAACAGGATAAATAACAGTTATTTCCTGCAGCCAGAAGAGGAATTTCATTACAATTTCATTTGCTCTTACTGCTCTTGCTATAATCTATCACATGTCACTCATCAGGACTGTATACACCACATCCTTTTGTTTTTCAGAAGGTGCAAACTTAAATTCCTTATTTACTTTTGCTTCTTTCTTGCTATCCTTATTTGCACGCACTTACTTTTGCTTCTCACATATCCTTGTAAGTCATTTGCCATAGAAGAATGAAACTTTATGTGTCCTGTAAATTTCATTTTTATACACAAAAACTGTAAATGCTTTTTTCCTTGCAAGTGACTTATCTGTAACATATCTCCTAATCAAATGCAACCATGTATTCACCTGAACTATGGTAGCTACACTGAGAGAAAAATCCAGCCAAAAAGCTGGACAGGTATGTTTAAAAGATGCTGGATATTCAGGTTGCTAGAAGTGGCACACTGAGATATGGTACTTTAGCAGATATTTAGGTTTAAACAAATGAATGCATCAACAGTTCTGTTAAAGTAATGAATAGAAGTTATTTATTTTTGAATGCAGTTTGTCTGCAGAAGCTGATTGGAAGATAGAGAGTTCTCTGTTGCTTTGTATGAAGTACAATGTGCTGCCCTGGAAAAATACAGTGCACCTAGAATCCCTTCTTCCACACACCAAAATCTCTTTGACCTTGCTGCTGTGGAGCCATTCAAAATCTCACCATTAAAATAACTGTAAATCAATAACCTTCCACTGAATAGCTCCCCCACCAAAAACCAACCAAACAACCCCTCAAAAAAAACAAACCCCAAAAAACCAAACCAAAACAACAACAAAAATCACAATAGAATTGTCCCACATTTAAAATAATTTATAGCTTCATTTTAAAATAGCAGATAATGACTATAGATGTTGTGGTCACAATAATAAAGAAATCCTATTTGTGAAATTTTGGAGGTGGGGGAAAGATATATCAATCTGAAAACAAAACTGTTGGGACATCTGAAAGTGAACTTCGTATCAGTTGATAAGAAGGTAACTTGCTACAGAAAACCCCTCAGGAATAGAAAACATCAGAAACTAATTTTAACTGGGTCTGTTAATATGTTGCACATAGGGAGCGCAAAAGAGTTAAGAGAAGCTAAAACGTGCCAAATACATGAAAGAGAATAGAAAGGGAAAAGAGAAACAGAAGTCAGGAACAGTGAGGGCAAGCACAGCATGAACAAGTGAAGTATCATGTTCCATGCAGAGGAAGGGGAAAGTGGGGAGGAATGAAGAGGGCAAAGCCAGTAGTACAATTAGTACCATTTTTTCCCTACACATTATTTAGCAAGAATTCTTTATCATGATCTGTGCACAAATAACATCAGAAAAGGTGAACAATTTATGAGTACTACATTTGGTACATTGGCCTTCTCTTGCAAAAGACCTTTTCTTGCCTTTTGGAAGAGTGCAGGTGGTGTGCAACATTTCCAGCTACCACTAGGTATGGAGGTCTTTGAAAGATCACAGTGCACCTTGATCATTCAATATAAGCTAATGATTTCAGCACAGCGAGGTAGCCTATCTGTATGATATACAGGTATTGTGGTTAACTCCAGCTAGCAACTGAGCACCACGCAGTTGTTTGCTTACTCGTCCACTGACCTGGTGCAGTAGGGGATGAGAATCAGAAGAATAAAGTAAAACACACAGGTTAATAATTGTCACAAAATAAAATAATAATAGTAATATGAATAATAATTGCAATGAAAAGGAAAATAACAAAAAGAGAGAAAAAGAAAATAAAACCAATAAAAAAAAAAGTGATGCACCCACTGATTGATGCCCCATCACTTCCCAGGCAGTGATCTGCACCCTTCCCGACAAGAAAAGACTGGATGAGGCACTTAGTGCCATGGTCTAGTTGATTGGATAGGGTTGGGTAATAGGTTGGACTGGATGATCTTGGAGGTCTCTTCCAACCTGGTTGATTCTATGATTCTATATACCAGGCATGACATCCTATGGTATGGAATATTCATTTGGCCAGTTCAGGTCAACTGTCCTGACTGTGTCCTCTTGCACCTTCTTGTAGTTTTTCTTCCCAAGCCTCCCTACTGGCAGGGTGTCCTGGCAAGGCAGAAATCATGCCAGACTGGTTTTGCTACTGCTCTCCTCCTCCCATGTCAGGGTCCAGGAGTTGAGTTGAGAGGCAGTCAAATAACGGAGGGTTTGGTCCCAGCAAAGCAGTGCCCAGAGGGCTCGGAGCAGCCAGCACCACTTATCAGGTGTCTTGTGCAGCTCCTCAATGTGCCTGTGTAGTCAAATGAGGCACAAAACTTTAAATTCATTGGACAAAACAATGATGCCACTGCCCATTGGTCAGTTTAATTTTCAAAATAATGTATTTAGTGGGGGATGATTTAGAAGTTATGCCTCTTTCAGCATTGACTCTCCCCTGAGGAGCATCTTATTCACAGTTCATTTTAACTGGGAATCACGGAGGTCATGTGTTTGCAGCTTCCACCAGCAGCTTAGCAGCAACCCAGTCTTCTCTTCTTCCCTCTGCCTGGAATATTTTGTATTTTACCCCCAAGATCATGATCACCAGTTTTGGAAGCATCTTAGTACAGGAAACTTACTCAGGGATCAACACATCATGAGTACATATGCTAGAGTTAATGCTAAGGCTCCATAAGCATCATTAGGATTCTTCCTGGTTTTGCATTCCTATTTTCCAAGTTCTGATTGCTTAAACTGTTTAATTCTATATTAGTAAAACCCCTTTGTGCAACTACTTACTGCTGACCCAAAATTCAAAAGAATCTTAGGGAATTTCCCCAATTTAAAATATATTAGTAATAAAAATTAATATTCACACAGAAATCGACATTAATATTCATATTAGATTATTAATTTCCACAACACAGGGCACTGTGACAAACTGAGAATTCCTCAGCTCAGTATAAGCACTACTTAGCAACAACTGAAACATCAGCACATTATGAACATCATTCACATTCCAAATCCAAAACACAGCACTGTGTCAGCTACTAGGAATAAAACTAACTCTATGCCATCTGAAATCAGGGTAATCGGTATCTATGTATCGTACAAAATGCACATTGTCTAGACTGAGCAATCTGGACCACAAGTGCCACTAACAACTAATTGACTAGTGCACACAAGAGCAAATAGAGAAAGCATCTGCTGAGGGGAACGCAGGCTCAGCACCAGCAAGTGGGTATAGAGCAGGCATTGGGATATGTGGCTGCACGTTGAGCCCAGCACAAAGCCATCATCCTGCCCTGGCCACACTGTCACCCTGAGAGAGTTACGGGCTTGTGCAGCTGTTTGCTTGTGTGCACCAGGCAGAACAGTAATGCCTCTCTGGGCAAGATGAAGCCTTCACATTCCCCAAAGACAGCCAGGAGACAGATGCTGAGACAGGGAGTATTTATTAGTTACCCTGATCCACAGTGTGGGAGGGGGGGAAGGAAAAACTACGTTCTGCCTAAGTTGTCTGACAAAATATATGGTTGTTGGCAGGAGACCATTAGTTGAAGAGGTAAATGTGTGCTTAAGGAGTGATCAGAGCTTCCCTCATCACAGAGAGGAGGCAAAGCCAAGAGAGAGCAAAGAGACAAACCTGTCAAGAACTGCCAGTGGGCAGGGAACTTCCCTGTAGTCTGGGGAGAAGGTGTCCCACCATGCAGCATTAAGTGAGATAAAACATTAAAAAGTTAATAAATATTCCTGCTCTTTAGACTTTTGGAGAGAAAGACGAAGTTGGAAGAGGTTGGGAGGAGATGGCATAGAGGTTGCTTCACAAGTCTGGCAGGGCAGTTGGAGTAGTGCAGCACAAACAGTGGCTTTAGGGATTTCAGATTCCTTTCCTCACTCTAATTAATAACCTTCCTCAGGCTTAGAGGATATCACAGTGAATTCCCCAGGTCATGACATGAGCACTGCAGCAAATAGCCTCTGCTTCTCACTTGGACAACACCAAAAGCTTGGAAATCCTGGTTCATTGTCTCAGTGACCTTTCATGTCACTACATTACAACCTGGTAAACATCAAAACTCTCCAAACCAGCAAGGGTGACCTGCAGACAGCAGCAGCCTAACACCAGGAATTTACTGCAACTGCATTTTGGTGCTCAAAAGCTCCTGTGACATTTACCTGCTGTGATTTCTGTGCAAGGAAACCAGCAGGGTTTGAGCACGGACAGGATGCCATGTGAACTGAAATCCATCTGAGGAAACATGTAAGGACAAAACAGAGATCCCATATGCAGTGACGCAAATATACGCGATGTGAAGTAATACTTCAAATGTTCTCTTTCAAGAGCAGGCAGGATCACAACAATAAAGCCATTTGTATTCCACTGTCTGATCATGACAAGCTGGTACAATTACACACGGAGCTCCCATTATCTCTCCTCCTCCAATAGACATCCTGCTCTGTGCTGGAGGAGGGAGGGCACACAACACCAGCCCCATGACCTCTGTGGTACCTCAAGACCCAGGTGGTCTGCTGCTGGCCCCTTCAGCACTTCCAGTTTGGTCAGGATTCTGGTATCACACTCAGCATTAAAAATCCGTAATACAATTGTTACAAACAACCTGTTTTCCAAAGATACTGGGCTCATACCACTGCATGTTCCTGATTGTGAACAACCGCTCTCCTTCACCCTGAGTCAGTGTCAAGCTGCACCATGTCCAGCAGTACCTTTGAGACACCAGGAAGGTGTGAATACTCAGCACTGTCATTGGAAGGGACAGATTTCTTAAGAGCAAACTACAACATGTATTGGTAGACTCTGTTAGGCTTTTAAGTGGTACTCTTAAAGAGATGCAAGATTTCCACGGATGAAACTCTGTGGGTTTCTGTTTTGGAAGCTGTGAATATAATTTGTGGCTCTGTCTTTGCATTAAAAAAACCACAGTGATGTCGCAGGTGTTCATCTCCTCCACAGGACACTGTTTTCCTCCCATTTCTTTCTTCTGGTTTGACATAAATTTTTTTCAATCACTTCCAATTCTTCCCTTTTTGTTTTTTCATTAGAAAAAAAAAAACAACCCCAAAACCAAACAGGCCAGACAACAAATCTTGAAGCCTTTCATTTCTATCTTTTGCTCACAGTTGCGGTACTTAAGAAGGTCAAAGAGAAGGTCTTCTTGATGTTGTATTTGCAAACGATTTTGGACAATCCTTCACGTTCTTTCAGTCCTACCGACCAGGGGAACCTGGGATGTCTTCTTACCTTTGGAGTCCATAGGACCCTGTGACAACCCTGACCAGAGGTTGGGATGGGATATTGTGCTGGTTTGAGGCCAATTGGAGTATATTAATAGAGAAAATTATATCATAGGCTGTGAAAGGAAAACAATGGTGATTCCACTTCACTCATAGGCTTCCTGAGATGTTTAAGACACTCGGGCTTTGGAGAGTCTCAGGTTCTCTGGCTTCTTGCCTTCTCCTCTCTGCCGAGTAACCTAACTACCCACTTTACCCTGGCTGATCCTCCAAACTCACCTTGTGTGTAAGGCAAATATGTAAGGTGTAGGGGTGAAGAGAAGGTGGAAGGGTGGTTGGGAGCCCCTCCTGGGGTCTCTGATTTCTGGGAGGGGAGTTGTGTTTCTGTACTACCTTTAACTTGTATATTTCTGTAAATATTCCTGTATATAGTGTCTATATCTGCTTGTATATTGTGCTAAGTTGTAAATAGAGCTTCAGTCCTTAACTTCCAGCAGGCTGAGCCTAGTCTGGGTCATTTTGCAAAAGGGGGGGGGGTCAGGGAACTCCCAAACCATCACAGATATGGTCCCTTTACTCAATCCAGGGACCCAAAGAGGATAAATCTGGGTTGGGATGTGCTCCCACAGACCTCTAATTGCAATACAGTTTCAAATTAAGACACAGTTTCAGTATTCTGGCCCACATCATATTTGACATCTGCTACCTCTGTTGCAGATATAGAAGTCTCTTGTCCAGCTACATTACTTTTCTTCCCAAGCAAAAAGATGACAACTCATTTGAAAATAATTTGCTTAATGCTTACCCTTCCCCAAACCCACTGCAACTGTGTATTTACAAAAACCTTCAGACTGAGCCCTCCAACACATACATGGAGCTGCACTACCACGATTCATTTCCTGAAGGACAGAAAATAAATGAAATCCATGTGACAGGCACAGGGGACCATTGTTCTGCACTGCCCAGTGAAGAGAAAGAAGCTAGAAGCCGTACACATGTGACTTGTGCAGAGCTCAGCACCTATGGGACCAGTCTGGCTCCATCTCTTAGTGCCTTGTCTTTAATTCTTTCAAGAAATAAAACCAATTAAAATACTTTTAGCATTTTAGGAAATTAACTGCTTTCCTCCATTTTTATTCATATTCATATCAACATGTTCAATAAACCAAGGGGTGAACTGATGTCTGGCTGAAGTCAGTCAGGATTTTGCCATTGACTTCCACTGTATCACTCTCTGTAGCCATGATAACCTGGAATACATTTACATCCACGTCCTAAAATCAAGTGGATGGGCACAGTTGTAAGTAAATTAATAGGAAGAAAGATGAAAGCTACTTTGAAAGAGACAAACCATTGTAGGCTTGCCCTAAGAACACAGCTCCCACTCAAAGTAATGCAAACACTGAATCCTTGATAAAGTATCTTGATGTCAAGTTACTTCAACAAAATACACAAACATTAATCTATTTATTTTCTTTTTTAATACCTGGTACTTGCATTTTAATGAAAACTCCAAATATCTAACTACCAGAGAGTTTTGGTGTGAATTCTAATGTTCCATAACTTATTTAAATATAAGTCAGGAATAGCACTGACCTTGCAAAGGACATAGAGAAACAAGTCCACTTGCTCAACTGATGCGGTTTGTTAAGAGAAATTCATACCTATATTTCAGGTAGCTTTATGATGACCACCTGCAGTGTAAACTAGAAAGAATGAAGTTCAATGCTTCTGAAAATCATAGTGACTTCATATTTCAGCAAACATCAAGATTTATTGTCCCTCAAGGTAAATATTGACTCTGGTTTTCCCTCAGTCGATATTTTAGCTTTCGAGGCAGTAAATCTTGGTATTCACCTCAACTGAAGTCAATATCTGCTTATTATATTAGAACAACCAAACTGATCATTGTAGCAGTTGCCTGAGACCCTAAGGACAGCCTCTTTGCTATTAATTTCTAATAAAAATGGGCCAAATTCTTAGCTAACATAAGTTCATTTCACATTGCTTCCTTTATACCAAAGGTAGATTATACCTAATACATACAAACAACCAGAACTGAAAAAATAACAACCTTATTTAAACTTATGGAGGCCACCACAAATGACACTAAGGTTAGAAAAGATCTCATAGAGGAAAGATTGTTTTCAAAGACACTTGATGGTAAGGAAATTCAAGTGCAGACAAGAAATCCACTCCTACTGAGCCTGGCCAGAAATTCATTCACTTTCAGTACTTTTTGTGCATCCACTTGCACATTCCTTGCACATTCAAGCTGCAAGAGGCAGCAGTGAGATGTCAGTGTGTAAAACCATCTCTTAGAGCTTATGCTCACCATTTTGTGATACTTGGGTGACAGCCAGCACCTCTCTTGCAGTTAGCCCGACACAAATGGATCTAGAACACTATGGGATATATATCTTCAAAATTGTCCATCCACTACAATTACCAGCAAATCTGACTTCTGTGGTGATTCCATCTAGTTCATCCAAATGTCTTTTTTGGTTGTAAGATGCCCATACACTAACTGAATAATTTTTATAATGCTCTACTGCTGCCTTTGCATTCCATTTAATTGCAAACCAGATAATTCCTAATAATGAGATTCTTTTATTTAATTCTTTAAAATGGAATTAAAAATAGAGTACTTACTTTGTTAATTACTTAAGTGCATGTTTGATTTGGCAGATCTAAGCACACATTTAAAAGCTCCACTGAATTAACAGACTATCTGAATGACAAGTACTTGCACATTAACAAACACTACATCACAGAAATGACCTCATTAAAATTTCAACATTAAGTAGTTCTCTTTAAAAAGACATAGACTTTATTTCATTCTGGTTTATATATTGATCACCATCACCAGAAGTATGCTAACTGCTCACCACTGCTAAAAACAGATTGAAAAATTAATTTTCAAGCAATTTGGATTTTGCAAAGCAGCTGTTTCACTAATGAACACTTGCCTTTAGGTATTTGGATGCTGCAAACAGACATCGAAATTAAAACAATTGATTGCTCAAAAATGACTTAAAGCACAAAAGTTTGAATAAACCAACATGTGGTAAGACTTTTGAAATGATCAGAATTCCTGAGTTTTTTACATCTCTGCTAGATGCCTGCACAAATACTCATGAAGCAAACTCAGCACTTTCAGTTTTCATTCACACCCAAATCAAAAGATTTAGTGTTTTTTACCTCCTTTGTGGAACAGAAAAAAGCAAATCAATTAGAGCTTTACTAAGGTTATGAAAAGCCTTCCCTGGCATTGAACCAAGTTTACAGAAAATCTAAACCTGCCTAAAACTTTGTAGCTAGCAAGAGGATGGGATCAATTTTATTTCATGTGCAAAATCTGAATGAAGAATCCAATAATTACCATAGCACAGACACAAAGATGTATCAATTCCCAGTCTGTGCCCTGTGGGTAGTATGGAAGCCACTACAGAAACAGATCCTTCACCATTACTCTATGGGACAAGTCATGGTGATGGCCTTCAAAACGCTGCTAAAAAATGATTTTCATTGAGTAAGAAGGATAAAACAAATTATCAGTCCTCTGAAGTTTCCCCACCTTTTGATTATCTATTTTTAGCCTGAGCCTCTAAACTGCTCAGCTTTAATCCTAATTTACACATGAGAAAATTGAGGATGAAGAATTGAGTGATTTATTAGAGGTTGGTGAGGGAGTCCTCAGGGAGTGGGGGGACTGAATCTGGAAATGCCCTATTTGTTGCACTAAGTGGATGACACCTCAGCTTAAAATCAGACAACGAAAAGTTCAGATGAAGACATATAAGGATGAAGTCATCAAAAAGAAGCAGCACCATAACATTCTGTTTGCAAAATGAGGAAAAAGAGGAGAGACTAGGAAATCAGCATGGTACTCTGATAAAGATATCTGGGTGCTGCACTTGCCCTCACCGTGGTTTTTAGGCACTTTTAGTGTATCTAGTCTTCTGCTGGAATTTGCAAAATGCTCCTAGGAAATCCCTTATTTTCTTCTAATGGACAATTAAATATGCAAAGACAGACACTGTTGTATTTGAAATTCTTAAGTGCAATGACTGGAAAATGTCTTGCTTAAAAAATTAATTGAAGTGAGCACTGTTGAACCCCAGTCATTACTGCTCACACTTAGAGAACTAACATGCTGCTCACCAAGGTTTATTAATTCATATTTACTAGTGGCAAATGGTTTTCTTTTCTGTAAGACTGGCACAGGCATTAAAAACACCAAGTTGTAATGCGGTAAAGCATGAGTGCTCCTTCCTGGAGATTAAAATAACAAGTTGGCATCATTCAGCGTGTGACAATAGGAGAGAACACACAGCTCCCAGCCCCAAACCTGCCTCCCTATTTTTTTCTCAAGGTTTTACTGCCTCTGTGGACTTTGAGGAGCAGAATACAGCATGGAGTATAACGCTGCAGATATTGAATAGTTATTTCTACCTGAAATAGTCAGGTCGGACAATTTAGTCTCAAAGTTATGCAACAATAATGGAGATGTTAAAGTGTGAATGGGGGATATGCAAATACTGTCAGAAATGGACAGTGGTTCTGCTTTTTGTTTTGTTTCATTTTTTAAATGATGTTTCTTCACTATTGAGAAACTACTGAATCTAGGTGAGATAAACAATTGCCATTTTGCTATCTTGTCAAACAGGGAAGTCCAAAGCACGGCAGAAGCTTGTCAGAGAGGGTTTTGGTGTATTTTTGCTGATTCCAGAAGCTGTAGGTGCTGTAGCTTCTGCTGTCTCCCTGTCACAAAGCTAGGCAAGCATAGCAAATTTAAGTAGATATAAATAAATCAATGTCCTGCGTTTTCGAAACAGCACACTTTGCTGCAGCTGAAGGATAGTTTCAGGGGTAACAAACAAATGTGGCACCTCTCTGGATGAATCTCTTATGCAGTAATGATGTTGGATCCAGTTTTAAAGAGAGGAAGGAGAAAAAAGCTGATTGATGAAGAACAACATCGAAGCCCCTTTTTACTAAATGAGAACAATAAGATAAGATGAAGACACATTGCAGCACCAACCTGAGCCTTTGTAGATGTCCATGTTAGCAGGGCATGACAAGCAGAAAGGAAAGAAAATTATATATTCATTAGTTTAGCTGCTGTATGATAATATTGCGAAGAAAAAAAAAAGGCAGAGATCTGCTTAAAATAAAATTGCCACAATGACAGGTTGCATTCAATTCTGTGATTTCCCCATCTTTCAAAAAAAAAAAAAAAATCCCTCAAGCAGAAATCAGGCATTTATTTATGAGTAAATGGAAAGCATGAGTATGTTGAAGAATAAAGCAGAATTCATTCAGCTTCCTCCAGTAATCTTCTGGATTTCATCAGTGTGTCTCACAATCAAAGCCTCAGGATAATAATTTTAAAAATGTTTTAAAATATCTATTCACCTTAACCTGAAATCTGGTAAGAACCTCCACAATTATGGAATATCAATCACAACAGGTAGGAAAGGCTTTCAGACATTTTAATCTTAATTGGGTGGCACTGTCTCTAGTGAAGCCTGCAGGTGACGTGCAGAAGACAAGCCAGGCGACACACAGCCAGTTGTGTCCAACCTTTCTCAGGTGGGAACTCATCTCCAAGAACACCATCAATACCTCTAGGTAGACTTCACTATGAAAAATACAATTAAATGATAAAAATTCAATAACATGGGCATACAGCATATGCACATCCTACAGACAAGGAGGGCTGTGTGGGGGCAGCTGACACCAAGATCTCCAAGGGTCGACTGGCAGTGCAGGAGCTGCACTACTGAAGTCCAGATCAAATCATCCTGCAGCCCACAGGCAGCCTCACTGAAACAGCACATACAACATCAGTTTTTGCTAACAAAGCCTGGTGCTCTCACCCGTCTTGTCTCATTGAAATGCCAAACAAAGCCCACACAGACATATGCCAGAAGCCATCCAGGCTTGGGGGGACCTGTGACCACTGTGGTACTCTGCCCAGCCAGCCTGGACTCCCAAACTAAACCACAGCACTTCAGCAGGTCACAAACCTGGCCTGGTGGGATATGAGTGAGTGATTACTAGATCCAGAAGGCAAGTCATCTGTCACATGAAATGAAATAAATGCCAGTAGTAAACACAAACAGTCCCAAAGAAGCACTTTCTTTGTAGGCATCTGTACAATAGGCAATTTAAAGAAAAGACCACCAGAGCTTACTGCTAAGTTAAAAAATGATGCCTTGGAGACAAAGTTTCAGCTCCAATCTTTCTTTTAAGATATTTTAAATCATTTCAAGGTCTAAAAACTTCAAATTGATACTCTGTAAGTTTATTTTCATGAATGAATTAACGTGGCAGAGCAGTCACATGTTTGTCTTTACATGGCATGATCTTGGACTGACAATTTTTCCGCACAGGATTTAAATCCAGTTAGCCACAAGAACAATTTGATTGATGGCACTACAAACAAGCAATAGAAGAGACTAGGAAGTGTCAGGGAGTTGAAAGCTATGATTTCTGAAACACAATTCCATGAGACTACGCCAAAGGCTCTAGCCTCTATCAGACAGAACTGCTAACTGCTCCTGGCGCTTGCCACAATCACAGCAAGGAATAGTCCAGTTTTAGGTTCCTGCAAATGCAGGAATGGAAATGCAAACCAGCTCATACCCTGATTATTTCATTAGGATGAGACTGTCACTCTCCCCACAGTTTACTCAGCAGCAGCTCTGATTCCTCCTCAGCAGCATCCATACAGAAATGGATGTTCATAGGGAGAGCAGGACAGTTGCTGATGAATGAGTGATAGATCCCATAGCTTCAGAGCTCAGAAAGATCACCCACAGCCTGATTAGTAACTGGAGATGGAAGACTTTTCTTAGAAGAGCAAGTTACCTTAGGAACCAGGATATTTGACAGTCTGTGGCATCACATATTTGTGGTAGCTGTCTTACTGCCAAGACAGGCAGATGTTAGCACTGTGTTTAGATGCGGCATTAACTTGAGCAATTTTCTCTGTATAATTACAGGTAATGCAGACCTCCTAGCAGTGCTGCTGAGAGGCCAGCCTCATGACAAGGCAGCTGAATTCACAGATTTGGAGGCAGTTACAATCACACTGCCTCACACTTAGAAACTCTGCAGTTGTTACTACCTGACAGTTTTTATTGGTGTTTCTTTTAAGTGGATCTAGACAGAAGAGATTTAAGCACCAAAGGGACAAATTTTCTTCCCCAAATGCAGATGTTCAATAAAGGTGCTGTGCTTCAGGGAGAAGCCATGCTTCCACCAGTGACCACTGCCCAGCAAGAACACCCATATTTAATAAACTAAAGGTTCCTTTGAGCCAAAAATTAAATTCTACCCAACCTACTTCACACATGAGAATGCATGTATACTATCCCCTGTGCCAAAAGAGTAGAGAGCAGTTGCAGGTAGCTACCTTGTGGGGCAGGTGGTGTCCCTATGGGTCTGGGAATCTTTCACCTGCACTTTCACTCCGTTCTTTCAGGGAATATATATTTTTATAGTCTTACATTTCTATCCATATTAGAAATTTAAATGCTTTACATGAATCTGTACAAGGAATCAATGGAAAGTCTTCTACTGATTTCCACTGTTTGGGTCCAGTGTAGTAAGCAAGGAGTGTCTGAATATTTCACAGAATCACAGAATTAACCAGGCTGGAAAAGACCTCTTGAGATCATCAAGTTGTTTGTAGGCATATCACTAAAATTCAGGGAAAAAAGAAGTACTGATAATGGAGAATTTTTGCTACAGTACCTATTTATTAAAAATAGTGTCTATATATGTTGCTGGTTAATGAGAAGTTATATAAAATCCAAATAGCAGTCTGTTAGAAATGACCATGTAGTTCTATGTACAAACATGCCCATGGCTCTGCAAATGCAACCGAATGGAGGTGGTAGCGAGGCAGGAGTTGGTGTCTTCTCCCAGGTAACTAGCAATAGGACAAGAGGAAATGGCTTCAAGTTTTACCAGGGGAGGTTTAGATTGGATATTAAGAAAAATGTCTTTACTAAAAGAGTGGTCAAGTATAAGGACAGGCTGCTCAGGGAGGTGGTGGAATCATCATCCCTGGAAGTGATAAAAAAACTTATGGTATTTTGGGATATGGTTCAGTGGGCATGGTGGTGTTGAGCTGATGGTTGGATTTAATGATCTTAGAGGTCTTTTCCAACCCTAACAATTCTACGAAGTATCAACATCTAGCACAGTTATGGGTATCTTTGTACTTTGTTTTTAAGGACTTTATGAGTGTCTGACTATTGGGACTGTACCAGAAAACAGAACTCCATATTTGTTTATGTACTGATGGGTAACATACCCTGCAATGACCACCACCAGTGCACAAAGTCCAGCTCTGTACCACTGCAGCATTTAGGAAGGCTATGTCAGGGCAGACATGATTCAGCAGTTCTCACACCTCTGCCATTGCCTGGAGCACCACTTTCATGCATCCATGATTCTAGAAATAATGGAGTGAAAAAGTTGCTTCCCAAAACACTAAGTAAAAGGAGAAAGAAGAAAGTAAACATGTATGGAGACCACACAACACAGCTGTGCTTTACAGTGTGCTGTACACCCAAACCACTTTACCTGAAACCTTCTAGAGAACTAAATAATGCACCAGAACAAATAGCATGTGGTATAAATTAGAAGATACAGTAATTCAAAGATCATGCAGATGGTCCAAAAGAAAGGGCTCACTCAGCCCATAGCAGATTAGAAAGAGAAGAAGATTCAAAGACAGAGACAAGAAACTGAAGCTGAATGGCAGACATAAAGGGAACTGAAAAGTCAAAGAAATAAAAAAAAGGGAAACATCATTTCCCATGGTAGAAGCCACACAGAGAAAGCCCAACACTAAAAGCAGTCAATTTACAGCAGAGGGAATGGTGGGAAATGAAAGATCACCAATGGGGTGAAGGGAAAGAAAGGTGAGACAAGTTTTTAGTGATGGGAACTGGCTCAGAAACTTTGGCCAACAAAGGAGGGCACACTTCAAGAGACACTTGAAACAACTTTTGGGTCAAATGGGTTATGTAGGAATGATGGAGATAAGATTGCCCAGCATCCTCCAGAAGGTGCAAGGTGAGAAGGTTGGAGGAGGAAATGAGAAAAAAAGCAATGAACTCCACAGCAGTCAGATAAACCTTTTCTCTTGGAAGCATTTTCCTATAGACATTATCTATAAGCAGCAGAAAATAACAAGGAGAGATGTGTCAGACAGCGTGGGTTTGCCAAGACCAAACTGTGTGAAATCATTCTGATGTTCCTCAGTAACAGGATAACAGATACTGTGGATAGGGATGAAATGGCAGGTATTATGTTGACTTTAGTAAGCTTTCCACAATACCTCTGAGGCTAAGGAAATATAGTCTAGGTAAATCTAATACTCTGGGAGTACAACATTGGAAAATCACACTCTGAATAGTTAATGGCATAAAATGGGCAAGAAACCTCACACATGGTTCTGCTGAGCTTTATGAGCTGTGTCCAGTCATATTCCTTGTTTTCATTAATTTGGTGGGGTTGATGGATTGAAAACCATTCTTACCAACTGCAGATACTGCCAAGGTGAGAGGGAGGGTGAGGCAACCAGAGGACAAGAAAAGAATTCAAAATAAGTTTTATGATTTGGAGAAATGGACTGAAAAAGAGAGATTGAAAGAGAAGAACAGAACTACAGTAATGAGATACCAATCAGTCAACAGCATGAATACGGGATGAGAGATAACCAACCCCTTAGTGGTACCACTGCCCTGGATGCAGAAATTGTAGAGAACTATAAAGAGAATGTGATTCAATAGTATAGCACAGAGACAAGTATAGGGTTTGTAAAACACTGGAGCAGTGCTTCAGTTATGGCACAGATTCAGCACGGGAGGCATGTCCAGATCTGTGTGTCCAACTTTGTGATGAGTTTGAAGGATTTGAACTGAGGGACAAAAGATGACAGTAAGATCAGTAAGACTAGAATCAAATTGCCATGATAAATGGTGGCATTTCCACTGCTGCTTTACAGGTAAACTTTTAAAACACAACATAATTACTGACAATCTACAGAATAGCAGGTCTGTTGTGAAGCATGGTATCATTGTCAAATAAAATAGCAATACTGAGTCGTGAGAAGAAATAACTCTGCTGTATCATACCAGATGCAGAGTAGCAGAAAGACACCTGAGAGAGCCCTAAAGAGATCTTCTAGCAGTCTGAAATCATCTGCAGCATCACTGAACTCTGTGCTGACTAATTCATTGCTGCTTTGAATAAATCACAGAATACCAGACTGCATTTTGGAAAACAGGGACTCTCCTATACCTCACACAGGAACAGGACAGTGGAATTATCATTGTATTAAATACTGTTATAACACTGCTTACAGTCCTTGCCCCTTATTGTAAAAGTAGCACTGATATTGACAGTGTGGTTAAAGAAAACCCAGAAAAATGAATTCAAGCTTTGAAAAACTTGCCTATAAATAAAATAAAGAAACCTACCTTTGGTTCAGGTGAGAGGTGGGGAAGAGGAGACAGGATGATATTTGGGAATATACAGAGAAGATGAACTCTTAGAACTCTTTTTAAGCTAGTAGGTAAAGATGTGTGCCCAAGGTTGAGAGCTGTACTTAGACAAATTCATATTTAAGTTATGAAAAGAGGGAACTTTTTAAGCCTGAAGGAAATTAACTACTTTGATCATCTTATTCAGGGTAAATCCACCTTCAGCCAAAGCCTGTGCCAAGGTGTGGCCGCTTTCTGCATACCTGCCCCAACTCCAAGGGTAGGTCTAGGTAAAATAGATGGCACACTTGGAAGTGCAAGTTGGACTCTCTTGCCTCTGAATAGAGCATCCAGGTCTTTGGTTTGCTTTTCAGCCAACTGCTCCTGCTGTTTTTTATTACTAACACCCCTTGCTGAGCAATACATCCCTGTCCCTGCTGCAGGTCAGTATACGGTACCTGGCAGATGGACAAGTATATGCATGTATGCATGGACATCACTAAAAAGAAATATAAGTTGACTGACAGGAAAGAGAGAAGAAAGAAAACAGAGAGAACAACTGTGGTCACATGTGAGCAAAGAAGGGCAAATATTCACTTTGAAGAAATGCATTTCAGTGAAAACAAGAAAAAGAGAAGTGGTAACAAGGAATACTGGCAGTGATCCAGAAAGGGATAAAGGCAAGCAAAAGACAAAAGGAAGTACTAGAGGAGGAGGCTCACTGTGTTTTATACTTGACAAAGTACAACAAAAAGCAAAGTGGTTGAGGTAGGACAGAGACACACAGAAAGGCAATGCCTGGGCTCCACTTCAGTTGTTTCTTTGTGGTTTGGTGAGTCCTGAAACAGTTTCTGAGTATGAGCAGTAGCTCAGAACAATTGGAAAAGAAGCAGTGTTTAAAAGGTTAATGCTTTTATCCATATCAGCTAACAGTTTAATACTGACATTAGTACCATAGTTTGCTCTACATATGAACAATAGACAATGCTCCTATAGTTATTTTCAGCTTATTTTCCAAAGTCACTTTTGGAAACCTTTGCTTTCTGTGTGTCCTGTGGGCATTAGTTGAGCTCCATCCTCTCTGTAGCAAAGCCTCTCCTACAGTGCAATGTGTAGGGTCTAGACATACATTTCCACAGTTGCTTTTGCCCTGCTGAGCCAACAGACTGCACACAAATCCTCCCTGCCCATGTATACCAAATTGGGAAACAATCCACATCCCATTGCCTTTTCATTTAGACTGATAAATAACTTAGCGATGAACACCAGACAGCAAGGAAAGTAATTGCTCACTCAAAGTTGCATTTAAAAATACTTAAGCACGACATTAAATTCCTCCTCTGTTTATCATATAGACATCAGACAGTTTGCAAATAACATTTTTAATTGCCAAATGTCGACAGGGATAGACTATGAAGGACTGACACACAGCACATTGTTTCAGATGGGTACAGAGAAACACACCCTGGGCAGGGATAACTGAAAAATCCACTGCATTTGGTATAAATAATAGTTTGGGTTGGGGTTTTCTTTTGTTTTTTGTTTTTTTTTTTTTTTCCCCAGATGGTATAATGCAATAATCCAGTTGCCTTCTGTTACCTTCTATTACATCAAGAAGAATTATCAGAGAGGAAAAAATGGCAAACAAATTCTTCCCTGTGTACCACAGAGATGAAAAAAACCCCACAACCAATCAGCTGAGCAACACTGGTATTTGTGTTTGTGTATATTTAGACATAGAAAGACTTTTCTTATTAAAACTAAAAGATATCACATATTGGAGGAAAATAGAAGCCTGCAGTAACATGCTTCCCTTTTACATACTGTGAATGATGCTTCCCAAAGACAATGTTTGACTTCCTAACTCAGTCAAATACTGGACACCAATGAAAGCATGTCAGGTTTATTGCCATGATGGTCAGCAAAATTCAGGATATTCAAAGTAAACAACGCAAAGCACAGAATGTACACCTCTTTGTTCCTGCCTGCCTTCCTCATGTGTTGGACAAAGGGTGGCTGGTGTGATGTGCTGCCAGCTGGCCAGCCCTACACGAACATCTCTGAGTTGAGGTTTCCCAAACAAAAGGAATGGGGGTTTCTCTTTCTCACTCATCCAGAGAAAACGATTATGGTTGCACTTGAGGACAGCAGAGTGAAAACAAAGCAACTAAAGAAAAAGCCTTATCGCACACTGGGCTGGAGCTGCATGGTTTTGCACAGCGTGCAGAAAACATCAGAGATGTCTCCACTGTTGGCATGTGATATTTCCACCCAACACAGGGAAGATGTATTCAGAAACAACATCTTTTCAGGTGCAGAAAGCCATCAGAGCCACCCAGCACTGCCACTGTAGCCGTCTAGATTGGGCACAAAAGCAGCAGGAACTCGAAGCTGTTGGCATGTACAAAACCATGAGAAGCTGCAGTGTTCAAATGGTCAACAAGAGAGAAAAGGGTCTCAATTCTCCTACCTGCCTACTGAAAAAGACACTTTGATGCTTTCCAAAAATTACAGTCTTCAAATTTTTTTGCACTCCAGTGCCAACAAGACACATCACCAGTGGGGGAGGAGTAGGGTAGAGGAAATGCTGATAACTGACGCTTGGGCAGAGAAAACACCAATAACTGACACTATCTTAATGGTTGTGCTTTTAAGACCTCCTGAGGGTGAGGTTAGATACCACAGTGGGGAAAATACCCCTTTCCTTGGGGAAGAATTACAGGAGGCTTAAAGAAAAGTAGGTCAGGTACTGAAGGAAGACCCCAGTGGTTTCCAGCACAGACGTGTGTAATGGGAGCTCTAAAATACAGAGAATAAACCTGGATATAGTAAGATAAGATTATCTTTGTTGGGCACAGTCATACATGCAGCCAAACTTCTTTATAGCCTATCAATTTATAACAAACAGCATTTTAAACAGTTCTAATGATAAGAATACATGCTTCTGTTAGGAACTAGCCCCTCTAAATGCTTTTGTTCTTGGTTTTCCCTAAGCAATGTGACTTCAGCATTAAGACTTCTCTGTGCTTTGTAAGTCTCTTTCGTTTTCTTTGTGAAATTCCATTTAAAGCTGCTCTAGATGAAGCAAGAACAAACATATTCATTACACAAACATACCTGCTATATACAAAAAGATGTGGACAGGCTGAAGAGGGTCCAGAGAAGGGTCACAAAGAACTGGGAAGTTGCCATATGAGGAAAAGCTGAGGGAACTGGGATTGTTCAGTCTTGAGAAAAGAAAGCTTAGGGGAGACCTTATTGCCACATCCCAGTATTGAAAGGCTGGCTACAAAGCAAATGCAGACTCCCATTTTAGAAGGAGTCACATGGAAAAGACAAGGGGGAGTGGGTACAAGTTACTCCTGGGGAGATTTTGATTGGACATATGTGGAAAAAATTGCACAATGACAACAATCATCCATTGGAATAATCTTTACAGGGAAGTGACACTTTCAAGACTCAGCTGGACAGGGTGTTGGGCCATCTGGTCTGGACCATGCTTTTGCCAAGAAAGTTTAGACCAACCTGGTATTCTATGATTCTATGGTAACTTAACACACAGTTAAGACTGTACTGGGCACAGTTCAACAAAGGAACACAGTGTAGCTTTACCTGTGTGTCATGGCATGGCACCTAACCACCACTGCCAACCTGCAGAGGACTTCACCACTTCATCTCTATAGACATTGCATTGGACTGCAAATATGTCAACAAGTGCAGGTGTCTCTGCTACAAAGTGTAGGCACAGCAGCAGCAGATGGAGGGCGTAAGCATGTCTCTAGTGAGGCCATACTCTCCATCAGGTTGGCACTGCAACAGAGAGGCAAGTGCTCCTCCAACACATCAGAAATAATGGTGCCATTCCTACACACTTTTCAGCATGCAGTTATTATTTTTCTGGAGCTCCAAACCATCAGCAGAATTACACACAGTAGCATTCCATGCTTGGGCCTCTGGTACAGCACAGCGAACTTCAGAAACTCTTGAAGGAAGAACTAGTTTGCTCCCATTCCAATAGCTCTTTCTGTCTGAAAAGGGCATTGTTATAGGTTGATTAACTAGGAAGATTCTTCCTTATTGTCAGCCTCCATCTCCACTCTTTTAATTCCACTCCATTACCCTTGGTATACCTCTGGGCACCACGCTGTATAACCACCATCTTCCTTTGACATTTACACCCTTTCTGTGCTTAGGAATTGTTATGAACCTCCACAGACATTGCTCAGCCTCAGACGCCTTCTCACACCAGTATTTGGCACTTCCCACTCCCTCACCAGCTGGATGATGCAGTTGGCATTAAGTACAGCACAGACTCCCATTTGGAAACAGGCTGTGCAACACAGAGGGGTTGTATGACTCCCCTACCCCCAAGCCCTTTAAGTCTCTAACATAAGCACACATAGGTTTATCCAGACATTGATGGAAAACAGGAAGACACCATTCAAATATCACAATGCTTGCTCTCCTTAGCTTCTCAGCCCATTTACTGTGCTCTTCCTATGCACTAAAAGGGGAGACAAGTTCTCTGTCTATGTTTATTACGCAATTCAGGTTTTTATCAGCATATTTAACTTGTTTATGCTGAACTCTGCTGCCTTAGCAAAGAAACACTGAGCTGAGTCTTACCGGATTAAATTGAGTATTTTCTCCTAATTGGGCCGCAGTGGCTCCTAAGATGCTCCGTGATGCTTTTATCTGCATCCTCCAACAAACTGGAATTGTGTATCTCAATATTGCATAACTGGTTTTACTCTTCTCTGAGATAAACTTAAGAAGATTAGACCAGTCAGTTTCTCTCAGGTTCCCACAGATTATTACCCACAAAGTAACTGCCCTTCTGTACATGTCCCTTATCTCCCTCCAACACTTCCCACTTTTGAATATTTCTGATTACATGATAGAGACAGAAAAACACTCTGGGTCTCCCTTTGTGTTTTGCTCTTTCTTAAAATGTACTCATTCTTCCCTTCACCTGTTCTCCTTCAATAAACTGTCTGGGATAATAATCTGAGAATATTTATTGCAACAGGTGTTTAAAAAAATAATATTATAAATATATATTAAAAAACCTCCAACATTTAAACATAAAACCAGACCATACATATGTATGCATGGGCTGGTTTTCCAAAATCATTTGGTCTGCCAATCACTGACATTCGACACAGCACTGAACTTCAGAAACCTGGAGGTAAGGCTACTTACGATCACAGAAAGATAGGGATTGGAAGGGACCTTTGGAGATCATCCAGTCCAATTCCACCTACAGGGCAGGTTCACCTAGAGCAGGTTGCACAGGAGAGCATCCAGGCAGGCTTTGAATCACTCCAGAGTCTGCCTCTCTGGCCAGCCTGCTTTAGTGCTCCAACATCCTCAAAATAAAGAAGTTCCTTCTCATGTTTAGATGGAACTTCCTATGTCCTTTATGCCCATTGTCTATTTTCCTGTCCTGGGCACTGCTGAAAAAAGACTGGCCCCATCCTCACATCACTCACTTTTTAAGTACTTACAAGCATTGGTAAGATCCCCCCTCACCCTTCTCTTCTCCAGAATAAAATGCATTTCTTTGTAAGACACATATTTTACTGTCCTAATCATCTTTGTAGTCCTTTGCTGTACCCTCTCAAGCAGTTACTTCTCCTTGAAGTGGGGAGTCCAGATCCGGATTAGTATTCCAGATGAGGCCTCGTCAGGGCAGAGTAGAGGGGAAGGAGAAACTCCTTCAACCTGCTTGCCACGCTCTTCTTGATGCATTCCAAGGTACCATTTGCCTTCTTGGCCACAAGGACACATTGCTGGTTCATGGTCATGCTTTTGTCTACCAGGACTCACAAGACCTTTTCCACAGAGCTGCTTTCCAGCAGGTCAGGCCCCAGCTTGTACTGATACATGAGGTTATTCCTCTTTAGGTGCAGTACAGTATACTTGCTCTTGCTGAATTTCATGAGGGTCCTCTACGCCCAACTCTCCAGCCTGTCCAGGTCTTGCTGAATGGCAGCACAGCCTGGCAAGGTGTCAGCCACTCCTCTCAGTTTTGTGTCATTGGTGAACTTGATGAGACTACACTCTAGCCCTTCATCCAGGTCACTGATGAATATATTGAACAGGGCTGGACCCTGAGGGACATTCCTTGTTACTGACCACCAACTAGACTGCCACTGACCACAACCCTCTGAGCTCCATGTTTCAGTCAGTTTTCAATCCACCCCACTGTCCATACATCTAACCCACACTTCCTCAGCTTGCCCATGAGGACACAATGATAGTGCTGAAGTCAAGGTAGACAAACACTGCGCTTCCCTCATTTATCTATCCAGTCATGCCTTTGCTGAAGGCTAGCAGATGAGCTAGGTCTGTCTTCCCCTTAGTGAATCCATACTAACTACTTTTGGTGACCTTAGTTTCTTCCATGTGCTTTGAGATAACACTCAGAACAAGTTGTTCCAACATCTTTCCAGAGATGGAGGTGAGGCTGACTATCCTGTAGTTTTCTTTTAGAAGACTGGAGTGACACTGGCTTTCCTCCAGTCCTCAGGCACTTTGCCTGTTCTCCAGGACCTTTCAAAGGTGATGGAGAACAGCCCAGCAATGACTTCTGCCTGCTGCCTCAGCAGTCCCATCAGGATTCATGGACTTGTGGACATCCTTTTTTTTTTTTTTTTTTTTTTTCATATTTTCTGGAAGTTAGAGGAAATCCAAGGACTAGCATCTACTGCCTGACCTAGCTCTCCTTAGGCTGCAGCACATTTCCCTGCAGAGACAATGATTATTTAATACCTACCTTAAGAACAATGTGAAGCTAAAATGCAAGTGCCCCAAGGCAATTCAGGAGCTTTAATAATACTTTCAGATGCAACCAATCAGCACGAATCCAAGTGTCAATACGATTTCACTCTGCAGACACCTTCGAGCCCAAAACACCTTCACCCTGCCTGGACTGCCATATTCCTATCCACATCAGAAAGCTCATCTTGCTGGTGGGTATTTTATTCATCTTCAATCTCCATTCAAAACATACAGCCTTGTATATGTAGGGCATGGAAGTTCCTGCAGGAGAAGTAGGTCAATGAGTTGGCCTTCGGTTCAGCGGGAGGTAATTGCCGAGGGCAGACACCATAATGCGAGGCAGGGAAGCGATGTCTGTCTCAGGACAACGCAAACCAGTGATGGAGACTGCCAGGGTCAGCCAGGGGAGATCGCAGCCTCTGGCACAGCAGCAGTGGAGCTGTCACGGATCGATTCACATCAGCAGGCAAGGACTGGGGGAGCTCAGTTGCCAGTTCAGCTCAGGATCCCTGGGGATCAAGGGTCTTCCTGAATTATTTACTTAGTTCAGCAGGTGATCTTTGGGCTTTAGATTATCTGATTCCACTCAGCCACCTCCCCAATAGATAGTTTTTAAAAAACTTTTTCATCTTTCGCCCCACTTTCCCAGTGAAACTTAATTTTCTCTCATCTGTTTTTTGTTTAGCCATCGCTGAATCCCAGACGATTTATCCTTTGTTAGAAGAACAGATAATAGGTGTCCATTTTCCCAACAGCAACATCTAATAAATGCACAGCTTAGCATCACAAATACTAGAGATAAAACATTCTCAAATAATGTCAATATAACTTGCCAGCTAGTTCAATACTGTATTAGTTTCAGTATGACAAAATCTTACTTTCAAACACTTATTTATAGGGCTTTCATCAGGTTACTTGGGATATTATTTCACTGTGTGCAGCTCTTTTCTGCTTAATATTCAGCCTAAAACACCTCTGGAATGAGAGCTGAAAAACCTCTTGGTTAATTTGATGTTTTAAGTGTCAGTACAATTTTCAGGCAGTACAAGACATGCTGAGGTTGAAAGAACCACTCCACCTTACACCTCAGTGTTCATTTGTAATGGGTTTGAAGACAGCCTCTGAGGACAAAATGTTTTAGCCCCAAGTTTCAATAAATGTAGCTTTGAATTATGATTACTCACAATTACTTGAACTCCTGTCTGAACGCCTTAAGTGGCCATTACCATGCTACTGGATGCTGCTATCAGTGGTCTGCTTCTAGGCTTGTTCTGCAACCAGTGACAGAACAAGAGGACACAGTCTCAAGCTGCATGAGGGCTGGACATTAGGAAGAAGCTCTTCACAGAAAGAGTGAATGGCATTGGAATGGGCTGCCCGGGGAAGGGGTGGAGTCACCATCCCTGGAGGTGTTTAAAAGAAGACTGGATGAGGCACTTAGTGCCATGGGTTAGTTAATTAGAAGGTGTTAGGTGATAGGTTGGACTTGGTGATCTTGAAGCTCTTTCCAACTGGTTAGTTCTGTGATTCTGCATGATTCACGGTGTTGTAGCTAGATTACAAAACCCCTTTCTTACTCTGCACTGTGAACAGTGAACAGCGAACAGCAGCGTGCCTGCTATCAGTGGTGCATCCCCCAGGAGTAGAAAGCTAACAGCTGAAGGATGGTGGGCTCACAAACCCTTTGTATATGGTCACAGACAGCACTTCATTAAAATGCTCTCTACGACTCTAGAGGCAGAAGAAAAGGGTACAACCCCAAAACTGGTGTGGGACCTCAAAAACACTTTCATCTGTTTTCACTGTGGGAACACCAAGTTACGGAGGAGCTAATAATTATCAGCTTGTGTGAGACATCATTTCTTCTGTAACTGCTAACTTATCATCTTGAGTGAACTTCCGTCTGTGCAGCCCTCCAAGAGACACCTACTGTAAGCTCTGCTAATTGCTCAAGGTGCAAAGACTGCTGACAAAAATGTGCTCAGTAGGCATTTTCTTACAAAATCTATCAGAATGTCAGCCAGAAGTTCAGTCCTCAGAGATAAAAAAGAATGGGAAAGGTATTTATGAGTTTGACAGGATTTTACTGAAAAAGTTAAGGGAAGCGATGATGGTTTGGGAGAGACTCACAGGAGGACAACTAACTGCTGCAGATCCAGTACAATTATATTGGGGTCGGCCATGGGCGAGGCACCTGTCTGAGGTTGAACACTGTGCTAACAGAAGACACTGATTTCCCAGACATCACTTGAAGACAGAAGAAAGTGGTTAAACTATATCGAGATGCAACTGTGAGGATTTTTCTATTTTCTGTAGACTTTCTATGAAAAATGAACTCAGACATTCAAAGACAAGATTTGTCAAGCTTTGTAAGTTGCCAATAACTGAGATGTGTTTGGGTGTGTAAATCCTTCTGCCATGTGTATCTGTCAAAAATGCAGCAGGTTCAGTAATACAAAATTAAAAGAAAAGGCAGCTGCTGTTATTGAAGCTAAGACATTTGGCCAGTGAAGACATCAATCCACTGGATCAAAAAACTACAGTTAAACAGCTAAAATCCCATTTTTGGCCTCAAGTATGGCCAAAATCCACAGTAATCCACAACTGAGGACTCATCTCTACAGAAAATCTCACTGCATGGCAAACAAGTAGTAAACATACACAAAAAGGTTCATGCATTAATGCAAGAAATTGCATAGCAGAGATCAAACCACCTCTGTGAGAGATGGTGCATGCAGTCAAATTTCTTTTCAGAATCAGTTTAAGACGAAGATATCTCACTTACCTAAAAATAATGAAACAGGAAAGGAAAAAAAAAAAACAAACCACTCAAAATTATGATTAAAATGAACAGAAAAGAACATTTCCAGAAGTCCAGGCTCTCCAGCTACCCTTCATCCTTCCTGACATCTGACACTTTCATTTTATAAACGGATTAATAAGAGCATGGATCATAACAGTAAAACAGGTGGCATTAAAATCCTCTAATTTAGGCTTCTAGTTAAGCTGTCTTACAGGCATTCACTTCCATTGACTATGAAAGGATGTCAGCTTCTCAACTTTAAAGTTTAATGGGAGTAACTCCAAAGTGACATTCCCCCCCAGTTTTCCTTTAACCTCCAACTTACTCTACCCTAGAAGCGAAGATATTCTCATTTCTTCCTCCCTTGTTTTGCTCAGAACTTTAGCTTGTCCTCCACATTATTGCTGTTCAGTGAGGTTACTTCTTATCAGTAGTGGAAGATGTACATAGAAAATCACATGGGAAGCAAGATACTCAGCTATCTCCCTTTTCTCTACCTCAATCTTACCTGAGTAACACACCAGGGAAACTCAGGAGATGCTAAACAGCTTCACTACAGATAATTACCCACATATATAAACAATATTGTTTATACAAGTTGCCTGCCCTTTCTGTCCCCTCCCTGGTGTCTTCCTACAGGAAAAAGCAGTCAGCTCTATGCCAGTGGTAAATTAGGTGCCTAGGTTTTGTTTACCTCTTGTCTAACTAGACGTGACATCCTGAAAATGTGGGAAAGACCATGCCAGGAAGCATATGAGGATCACATAATCATAGAGATCTTTTCCAGCTGAGCAATTCTAAGATCAAGTCCAATGACCAACCTAAGACCACCATGGTCATTAAACCATGTCCCAAAGTGCCAGGTCCATGTGTTTTTTGAACATCAGCCATCCATACTTCAAAGTCAATGAAGGAGCAGAAAGAGGAACTGATAGCTGAAGAACAGCTTACACACAGGAGGAAAGGACTCACATTACTCATGGTAAATCAACATATGGACAAGATCAGCTAAGCCATCGGTAAAAACAGCACTGAAACAAGCACTTAATAACACCTTTGGGGAACCGGAAGAATGCTAAGATCTTAACAGCCTTCGTCAAGCAGGAAACAAAGCAGAGGTAATGAGGGAATCATAGAACTGTTCTGGTTGGAACGAGCCTTTCAGATCACTGAGCTCAACTCTTAAACCAGTATTTCCTGCTGATAGTGAAACCATGTCTCTCAGCACCACATCTAGCTGTCTTTAAAACCCCTTGATGGTGGAGGGGAGCAAGTGGAAGAGAATGTAATGAAAAGAGTTTACTGAAAGTAGGAGTCTTGCGAATGGTCAGCAGGAATACAATTTAAAAATGGCATTTGAGAGAAGGTAAGGTAACGCTTTAAGGAACTAGAGAAGGAAGTTCTATTCACACACGAAGGCAGTGTGGGATATTGTCCAAGCTGTGCAGGGAAGAGAGGAGCAAGGGAGTGGCTAAGGCTGTTGTGGGAGGCTGCATGACTCCACAACAAGGGCTCTCACTGCAAGGAGGCAGAGGCAAGGGCAAGTTCAAAAGGCTGATGCAGGTGAGGAGAGGCAGAGTTGTGGGGCTGCATGGGGGAGTTCTAATTCTTGCGAGAGGCGATTTGACATTAAAAATTCTCTTAGACAAATCACCAAACACAGAGGTGCTTTTCTGCATCTTATGGCAATCCTGCACAAGGCACTGGGGAGATCCTTCTCTTCAAGTGAAGTTCAAGTTCGCACTCCTTTGACTCTTAACAGAGGTTTATAAAACCATGAAGGAACAATTTTTTCCCTGATAGAAGAACAGAAAGCAACAGAATTGCAAGCTGGGTGAAATGAAAACGAACCACTGCATGCAAGATGCCACCTCCAAGGCAGGAGAGGTGAAATATATGCTTCTGTGCTTCTGCCAAGGGTTAGCCACTTTCACAGAGCTGGAGCCTGCTTTTTTTTTTTTTTTCCTTCCAATAGTGCAAAACACTGCAGAATCAGATCTAAAATATGTTAATGTTACGGGAATAATGATTACAAATTTTGGAGGTACTTTGTATGCTGCACAGGTATGCCTTGGATTATAAGCTTCCTGAATCTGAATTTGTTTTCTGATTTTGGTGTTTTTGCTTGTGCTTTCTGGTACATATTCCACTATACTTTTCCCTGCACTTATTGCAGTAACTCCTCTAACAATTTTTAGTCTTTCAGCTTTCATTTATTTATCGAAGTCTTCTTTTTTAATTAAAGTTCTTTAAACTTGCTGCCAAGGACTTTGAAATTTAAGGATTTTATTTAAGCTAACTGAAAAAGGCATTCACGATCACACTGGGATCCTGGTTTCTTCTTTTAACACCAAAGCACAATTATATCTCTGTAATAGTTGTGCTGAATATTAAAGGGAGCAATTATTACAGGGCATTTTAACTATCTGAACATTAAAAACCTAAAAGCACTAATCATAATTCCTTTGCCATATTAAAACATCAGATGAGTAGTGCAGGAGCTGTACTAAAGCAGGAGTCATTAATCAGTCTTTAAAATAAGCCTGTTGCCAAATTATCTCTTAGGCTTAATTTCCTTGAGCAGTATCATCCCACAGAGAGAAATCTGGAGTATAACCTGACATATTACTGTTCTTCAAGAGATTAGTCCACTATTGGCAATGCTCACCTGCATTAGCTGGCCCCCGCAACATGGCTAGAACCTCTCCTCCAGCTTACAGAGGCACAAATGTCAAATTAAATACCAATCTGCCTTCTGAGCCAGCCCAAGGCTGCTCAGTAATGTAGGCAAAATTGAATGAGTTATTTTGCCCTGACTCTACAGGCTGCAAAATTGAATTTATTGGCAGCAGCAGAGTTGGATCCAAGAGAAGCACAGAAGACTGACAGCAGCCAGCAAGAGTTTCAGGAGGCAATGGTGAAAGAAGGGGAACAACTCTATTAGAGAGGCTACTGACTTTGGACAGCTGGAGGAAGGGAGCATCCAGCATCCTTTTATACACCAGGGAATGTCAGCTCTGGCTTCTTGTGGAGTCTCTCATACCTGATCCTCATGCAACACCACCTTGGTTCCCTGTGCCCAAGTGTCTGGTTCCCACTCCCTTGGGGGAACCCCCTGCAGACTGCCACCATTAGGAGGGTCCCTGCATCTATGTCTGCAGCTTGCCTATCAGTCCCACGTCTTTACTTCTCTCCACACTCCATACTAATGAACAACCTGGCAAAAAAACACTGAATAAAAAAATTAGTATAGTAGTCTAACCATTCTAATAAGAAAAGTTTCATTGAGACTTAGGGAGTACAACAGTGTAAGGAAGAGCATATGGTTGAGACATGGGTCTGTGCCAGGATGGGCCAAACTTTCTGAAGTTATGAGCTAAGTGCCAGTAGCAAATTTTCCCACCTGCTGGTGATGATGAACTTCTTCCCTCCCTCCTCCTTCCAACTAGAAGTGTTCCCTATAGAGGTACTTCCATCTGCAAAGGCAGAAGTTGTGTGTCCCTGCCTGCCAGAGCACTCTCCAGTGTGGGAACGTTAGCAGCAGACACAAGCTGACATCCAAAATTGCCATCCCAAGCCAGCCAGACAGGCAAGAGCATGTGCACTACGTGCCATCTAGAAGCAGTGCTACTGCCAGGGTGTGTCACTGGTGATTTGTGTTTAGACAGTGTAAAAAGCTTGAGGTTTAAACAAGGAACAGAAAAGCTGGTCTCCACAACAAAGATGCTACATACTACTTTATATATATTGCACTAAGGAATAAGTATATGGAGAACACAAGTTAGCTGACTTTTTGCTATGCCTTTCATAAGTTTGCTCCCTTCAATTATCCTCCCTTTTATGGGGCACACGAGAGCTATCCCTCAGCTTGCCTGCTTTTCTTTCTTCCTCTCTTGTCCACTGCTAATTTTATTTCCCCCATGGCTTCAACTTCCATTTTCAACTAGCACTTACACTGTCATATCTGAAGTGTTCCTCTCCAGCCAACACATTATTTTAGCCTATCTCACTCTCACTTCAGCTGTCCCCACTGTGCTCCATCAATGACACCAGCGAGGAGCACTCATGTCTGAACTTCTGTTATACCTTTCTTTATGCCACCCCTCTGGAACACTTAGCTGGAATTAATATGAAATATCATTCCCTTTTCCAGCTTTCAGTACTTTCTCAAGATCCACTCTTGCTGTAGGCCTCATCCCTCCCTCCTAAAAGCAGCCAGACATGAGTTCTATGTCGCATGACTTGTTGTAATACCAACTGTTATTTATTGTGTTTGTTCTTTCAAAAACGACATTGCAGAAATAGCATCACCATTCCATTATGTCTACTGTTAACCTGCATGACCAAACAATCTCAGCACTACCTCCCTGTTCATTGCTCTTTGATCCATCCCCGTTCTTTTGTGATTTTTTTTGTTTGTTTACATTTGGTTCAGTACTCATAGACAACCACTTCTGGGAAAGAAATCTGTCTTACGTGTATATATAGGAACTACATCAGTGATGGCATTACCATAAAACTGATAAGAAATAGCACTAAGAGCTGTTTTTCCTGCTTTAATCCATTTATCCTGCTGTGCCTTCCAGTAGTCAAAATGAAGATATGTCCACGGGACCCAGGAAAGAATCAAATTTACATACCACAGTAAGACCTGAAATAGTTACAACTACAATTGCTTAAGGATAATTTAGCCTATTATCTCTTTCTGAAGTGTCTGGGCTATTGGTAGGAGTTGATGCACATAAAAAAGGCTTCCTTTATGTGACAAACAGAAAAATACTTCACTAATTGAGAAGAGCCATGAGGAATAAAAGGAATAGCAAATTGAAAAGAAAATGCATTTTTTTCCAGGAGATTTGGATACTTGTGATAAAACAATGCTTCTTTCAATAAAGCTGTTGTTGTCACACATCACACACATAGCCACTTTTCAGCCCAAAGCACCACACAAACAATGAACCAAGACTGGTAGCAGTTACTTAGTCTTCAGGTTTATCACTTTTTTTATCTAAACCAGCCTGATCTGTCCAGATTTTCTCATCTGTTGTCTAGGTAAGGATCTGAATGCATTTTATCAGGGTATATCTGTTAGCTTTCTAAAATACTTTAATGTCTCTCTAATATGCAGTATAACCAGCATGACAATACATAGCTTCTCTCTTGTAAAAGATGCACATTGCCTGCTGAAATCAGCTTTTACCTGCTGCTTAAAGGAGAAGTAACCACAAAACACCACTAAAGTGAGGCATAAAAGAAATGTAACTCTCAGGTAGCACATCTGTAGTTTAGAAAGCACCTTCATAACTGTGGTCCCGCCTGTCTCAAATTTGTTATCCAGTCCGAAGCACGCACTTCAGGAATGTCACTTAGCAGTGAAGCCCTGTCTGTGTGCAGCTAAAATTCAGTGTATGTGTCTTTATTGAAACTCATCACCACACCAAATGATTGGCCTGTCTAATGAGAACCTGAGGCAGAAGACCAGTGGTGAAACGAATGTGCAGACAGGACCCGTGTGTCAGCCATTTCAGTGTATTCGGGACAAACAGGTGAGACAGAACAGAGACACTTCCACTGACATTGTCCATTTTGTATTATTCTGTGGCCATATATTCCCAAATGAGTCCATCAAGCCTGACTTTTCAACATTCAGCAGCTTGGGGGCTATAAGAGGGGAAAAAATGATTGGTATTTTGTGACAGGAAAAAAGAGAGTTTCCTAGTTTTGCACTAAATTAAGACCTTTCTGAAAACTGTTTGTGTGTGTCTTTGTCTGTATTATTGCTGAAGCTGCAGCTAGTAACCCTAAAGGTGAACATTTTCAGAGAACAAACAGGACTAACCACTGGCTGAAAGTTCTTCTGAAACTTTCCTATACTATCAGATGCATTAACAGTGAGACCATCAGATAGAATCGTAGAATGGTAAGGTTGGAAGGGACCTCAACGATCATCTAGTTCCAACCCCCTGCCATAGGCAGGGACACCTCCCACTAGTACAGCTCACTCAAGGTCTCGTCCAACCTG
>VWZE01019997.1:153890-165064 GCA_013396675.1 Eubucco bourcierii
CCCAACTCTCTCAGCCTGTCCTCATAGCAGAGCTGCTCCAGCCCTCTGATCATCTTTGTGGCCCTCCTCTGGACCCGCTCCAACATTTCCATGTCCTTCCTGTGCTGAGGGTACACAGTATTCCATATGCATCAGATAGAAATGAATCTGATACTGAGGTAGTCACAATCACAACCACGCCTCGAAAGGAAATCAGGTAAACATGGTAGGATTATGCAAGGGCAAATGGCCAGTCTCTACTGGTCAGGCTCTTGAGCTGCTGGGATGCAGGGACAAAGACAGTGGAATTAGACCAGAGAGAAGCTAAACAGCTGGGGTCCTTGTTGAGGGATGGGGGTATTGATAAGGAGCTGGGAAGGCTGGATGGCACACACACACTTTGTGCCTAGCTCCTCACAGCTGTAAGACACCAGTACCCCTCAAAAGATGACATGATCTTCCATCCTCTTAAGTGGGTACATATGGAACAGGGGATCATGTACTTAAGGCAAATGGCTGTCCAGGAAACAATCTATGGAAATGGCCAACTGCCTTTGGACCCTGACGATATCTGCATGAAACCAGCTCTGTTAAAGAAACTGACCCAAGGGGGCCCTTCTGTGTATGCACACACACTGGGAGCACTGCTTTTGGGCAGAGACCTTAACAACCTCCCAACTGTCTGTGAATTTGTTAATGATCTGAGGTAGTTTGAAGATAGTGTCTCTAGAAAGGCTCTAATATCAGCTGTGGAAACCCTGACTGGAGACACGGATGAGCTTAAGGCCTCTGTCTCTGAACTGAAGAAGGGGAAGGACACTTCTCACTTTTTGAAAGGGTAGATGTTTCAGCTGTAAGAAACACACATCACCATGTTCCTCCTCATAGGAGACCAGCCCAAGCCAGACAGGGGACATCCCGGGGCTCACTGTGGAGAACTCTCTGTGCCCATGGTGAGAACACGGACAGATGGTAAGGCCAGCCCACCTCAGCTCTATGGGCTAGACTAAGGGAACTGCAGAGTGCAAACACTGGGAATAGCTCCTCCAGAAGACGGGTTGCTCCAGTGTCCTTCAGGCAATCCTCTTGCCCGAGGGGCGGTTCTGCCAGCAGCTCAGGTCCATGTGCTTCCTGTGTTAACCAAGTTCAGCATAGGAGGTGCTGGTAACCAAGTTCAACATTAGAGGTGTCCTGCCTCCAGCCAGGTGGAGGACACGGATAACAGAGTATAGTGGGATGTGTTTGTGAAATGGTTTGGCACTTCGGAAGCAAAGAAGTACAAAGCTTTGGTAGACACAGGTGCTCAAAGCACCCTGATACCCTCAAGCCACAGAGGGACAGAACCCATAACAATTTCAGGAGTTACAGGGGGGCCACAAGTGTTGAGTGTGCTGCGGGTTGAGAGGGAGAAGCACACCATAGTGACTGGTCCTGATGCACCTTGTATCCTTGGCATTGACTTTCTGCGGGAAGAGCACTTTAAGGACCCCAAAGAGAACAAGTGGGATTTTGGGATAGTATCCGTAGAGACTGCAGACAAAGAGCAGCTGTCTATCATGTCTGGTCTTTCAGATGACCCTTCTGCAGTTGGCACACACAAGGTGCAGGATGTAAAATTACCAATTGCTTCTTGCAATTGTCCTGCAGGCAATACCAGGCAAACAGAGACTCCCTGCTGCCCATACACCAACTGATTTGCCAGGCGGAGAAGCAGGGTGTCATCAGCAGGACTCACTCACCCTTCAACAGCCCAATAAGGCCAGTGTGAAAGGAGAATGGGGAATGGAGACTGACCGTAGACTACAGAGGCCTGAATGAAGTGACTCGAGTACTGTGTGCAGTTCTGGAACCCTCAGCACAGGAAGGACATGGAAGTGTTGGAGCGGGTCCAGAGGAGGGCCACAAAGATGATCAGAGGGCTGGAGTAGCTCTCCTATGAGGACAGGCTGAGAGAGTTGGGGCTCTTCAGCCTGGAGAAGAGAAGGCTTCGAGGGGACCTGATAGTAGCCTTCCAGTACCTGAAGGGGGCCTACAGGAAGGCTGGGGAAGGATTATTTACAAGGTCCTGCAATGACAGGACAAGGGGCAATGGGCTTAAACTGGCAGAGGGGAGATTTAGACTAGATGTTAGGAGGAAGTTCTTTACAGTGAGGGTGGTGAGGCACTGGAACAGGTTGCCCAGGGAGGTTGTGGATGCTCCCTCCCTGGATGTGTTCAAGGCCAGATTGGATGAGGCCTTGAGTAACCTGTACTAGTGGGAGGTGTCCCTGCCTATGGCAGGGGATTGGAACTAGATGATCCTTGAGGTCCCTTCCAACCTTACCATTCTATGATTCTATGATTCTATGACTCCTCCAGTCAGTGCAGTTGTGCCTGACATGGTGGAGCTCCAGTATAAGCTGGAATTGAAGGAGGCCATATGGTATGCCACTATTGACATTGCTAATGTTTTCTTCTCCATTCCCATTGCAGAGGAGCATAAGTCACACTTTGCTTTCACCTGGGGGGGTGTCCAGTACCACTGGAACAGACTACCTCAAGGGTGGAAGCACAACCCTACAATCTCCCACAGCATGATCCAGACAGCACTGGAGAAGGATGGAGCTCCTGAACATCTGCAATTCTTCGACAACATCATTGTATGGGGTGAGACACCAAAGGAACCCTTCGAGAAGGGTGAGAAAATCATCAATATCCTGTTGGATGCTGGTTTTGCCATTAAGAGAAGAAAAGTGAAAGGGTGTGCCAGAGAAATCCAGTTTCTGGGAGTTTGATGGCAAGATGGATGCCACCACATCCCTATGGAGGTGGTAAATAAGGTAGCCACTATTGTGGAACCCACTAACAAGAGAGAGACACAATCCTCCTTGGGGTTTCTGGGTTTCTGGAAGATGCAAATTCCTGGGTACGATCAAATTGTGAAGCCCCTCTTTAACATAACCGAAAATAAATTTGACTGGGGACCTGAACAACAGGTGGTATTTGACCAAATAAAACAAGAAGTGGTCCATGCTATGGCCTTGGGACTAGTTCGAACCAGGCCAGAGATTAAGAACATATTTTACACTGGTGAGAATGGTCCTAGCTGGAGCTTATGGCAAAGAGCTCCTGGAGAAACACGAGGCCGTCCACTTGGGTTCTGGATTGAAGCATAAAGAGGCTCAGAGGCTAACTATACCCACACAGAAAAAGAAATTCTAGCTGCCTATGAGGGAGTTCGACCTGCCTCTGAGGTGACTGGGATGGAGTCACCACTTCTTTTAGCTCCAAGGCTTCTAGTCCTGACTTGGATGTTTAAAGGGAAAAAACTCAACTCCACACCGTGCCACAGATGCCACTTGGATGGCTTTGATAACCCAGAGAGCTAGAATGAGGAACCTTGAGTGTCCAGGCATTGTGGAAGTGATCACCAACTGGCCAGAGGGCGCTGACCTTGGAACGCCACCAGAAGAAAAGGCAATGACCTGTGCTGAATAAGCCCCCCCATACAATGACCTTCCTGATAACGAAAAGATACATGCTCTGTGTACAGATGGATCTTGCCCTCTTGTAAGTTGAGGTGGAAGCCTGCCGTCTGGAACCCTACACGCAGAGTTGCAGAGGCAAGAGAAGGAGAAGGCGAATCCAGCCAATATACTGAGGTAAAAGCCATCCAGCTGGCCCTGGAACTTGCAGAATGAGAACAGTGGCCAATGCTCTACATCTACACTGACTCATGGATGGCAAATGGCTTATGGGGGTGGCTGAAGGAATGGAAACGAAATGATTAGCAGAGAAAAGGGAAGCCAACCTGGACTGTTGATCTCTGGCAAGATATTTCTGCACGCCTGGACAAACTGGCAGTTAAGATCAGACACATCAATGCTCACATCCCCAAATGTAGACCCAATGAAGAACAACAGCACAACCACCAAGCCAACTTGGCTGCCCCCATCTCCCAAAAAGACCTGGACTGGAAGCACAAAGGTGAATTGTTCTTAGCTCAGTGGGCTCATGACTCTTCTGCCACCAAGGAAGAGATGCCACATACCAATGGGCAAGGACAGGTCAGTGGACATACCCATGGATGCTATAGCACAGGTTATCCACGACTGTGACATCTGCACTGCCAAAAAGCAAGCTAAGCACATGAAACCTTTGTGGTATGGGGGACGGTGGTCAAAATACAAGTATGGGGAGACCTGGCAGACTGAGTACATCACTCTGCCTTGATCTCGAAATGGTAAACAGTATGCGTTAACCATGGCAGAGGCAAGCACTGGGCGTCTGGAAACCTACCCAGTACCTCATGCCCCTGTCCGCAACACCATCCTGGGCGTGGAAAGACACATTCTTTGGAGACATGGCACCCCAGAGAGAACTGACTCAGATAATGGGACCCATTTCAAAAACAACCTTGTAAGCAACTGGGCAAAAGAACATGGGATCGAGTGGGTTTACCATATCCCATACTATGCACAAGCTGCAGGAAAGACTGAGTGTCACAGTGGCTTGCTGAAAATCACCCTGAAAGTCATGGGGCATGGAACTTTCAAAAAGTGTGAGAAACACCCACCAGAAGCCACCTGGCTAGTGAATAGCAGTGAATAGCAGAGAAAGACTGTTCCTGTTTCCCTAATTCTTCCTCCATGTTCCTGTCCTGCTCACACCTCACCTGCACCAACCTGCACATCAACCTGAGACAGAACTGGGGACCAAGAAGGACTTAGGAACTCTTAATGCTCATCACATACACGGACATACTTGCCTATCTTTTGATAAGGAGATGTTGCAGAAAAGTGGAAATGGTCTAACCAATTGGGTGGAATGTAAAGGGTTAACCCTCCTGGGTAGGGGGAGTGGTCTGAAGTTGACCCCAGGTCCTCCTTACTCCTCCCAGGGAGTGGTCTGCCGGACCCCAGGTGTAGTGTTTAGCCCACTCCTACTTACTGTCTAGATCTCCTATATAAACAGAGGAACTTCCTGTTCCTTTCTCGCTCTCCCTCTCTTGCTCTTGGCCTGCCTGCCTGATAGCACCATCCTTCTTCCTGATGCTCCTGTCTTATCACGTGGCCATTTTCTACCACATGGTGGACATCCCTTCCTGAATCTACCTCCATCCATTTTCATCAATCTGATTGTATATATATTTTTTTATCTTGTTTTCCCCCTTCCCTATACCTCTTTGTAACTCCCCTACCTTAAATACCTTTTATTTATTGTTAAAGTTGGTTTTTTAAATTATTTTTTAACTTCCAAATCAAAGCAAGACTGTTCTTTGGATGTTTTACCCCTTCTCTCTCTACATCCAATTCCTTTATTTCCAAAAGGGAGAGAGAGGGGAAGGCATCCTATTATTATTGTATTGCTTCCTGTTAGCTATATTTTGAGTCCCCGGGAAGCTTAAATTCGAACCAATACGCTGTGCAATCCCCTCTAGGTGAACTCACTGTAGCAGGGAGGTTGGACTAGATGACCTCCAGAGATCCCTTCCAACCCCTACCATTCTGTGACATGGTGTTCTGTTATAAATATTTATATTTTCTTGCAACCAGGCCATTAACTTGTAATGTTAATTTCTCCATAGCTCTAAGAAAAAATTTCTCTTAATTAATTTTCTCAATGACCTCCTGGCTAGCATCATGCATTCTTATTTATTTTTCATGTGAACAAACATTCATGGATTTAATTACAAGGTGAAAACCACCATTCATTACACACCAGTTGCTAACATCTCTGCATTTCCCATGAAATTTAAGGCTAAAAAGTGGCAAGGTTGAACATTGACTACAAGTGGATGCATGACTGAATCCTTGGCCAAAGGGCCAGAGGAGGAGGGGATCTTCAGCTTCTCTAAAGCTGGTCATTCAGTGAAACCAAACTGAACTAGTCCATTGGCTTCTGCATATTTCAACAGGATTTAAGTAATTGCTGTATCTTATATGTGTACTTCCAACAGCCACTGCAAGTTCTTAATGCCTTTATAAAATTTAAAAATAAGTGTATTAGGACAACAAAAATAAGCACAGTGTACTTTGGACCTAGCTCACCCTTCCATGATTTCTCTGATATCTTTTCAATGTATATATATATATATTCACATGTATCCTAAAACACACACACACATATACACGTATCTTAATTCAAAATTTATACTAAAACATTTATTTAGTTATTTTGACTGAAAAAACTAATCTCTTCCTAGTAAAGAACAATTCATGCATCAGGAAATAAACCCAAATATTTGCATTACCTGCTGAAAAGCAGCACAGCACAGCTCTGTAAGGTTTTATACAAAGATGACAGCTAGCTTAAATTTCATCTTACAGACATATAAAATCAGGAGGGACTTACCTCAAGTCGTGGAGATTCACCGGAGTGAGAGTTAAATGAGACTTGGTAAATTAAATTATTGAAGAAGTTTATCAAAACCAGGATGAAACTATCTGGGGACTAAGGCAGTAACACTGTGATGGTTCCATTGTGTTGATGCTAGTAGGCAACACCACAAATCTCCAGGGCTGGATTTTAATATAAAAGTGGAGTTATTTGAGAGCTTTTTTTAAAACAAGATTTCATTTATTGGAGAACAAATGTTGCTAATAATAATATTGAAAACTGCTAGTCCCCAAAGCAGTCACTGACAGGTTAATTCAACCTTTGAAACAATAAGGTGATGCTGTTCTAGATTTCTTTTTGATATGTAAGAGGAATAGAGAGCTGGTTATAAAAAATAAATGTGGAGTATGTGATTATATGCTGATTTTAAAATATTCACTGATGTTCACAGAACCCTCAGAAAAGGCAGGCTGGCATTTTCAGTCACACCTCTTGGTTTCAAAAGGGCAACTTCTACACATTGAAAAAAACAGCAAGGAAGTCACTCATCATGAGGCTGAAAGATCTGCTTGAGGAAGGAGACCAGTGTTTCAGTCAGGGACACCAATACTTACAGCGACCCATATGTCAAGCAAGATGAAAAAACCTTGAAGGCAGTGTCACTGGTCCTCGCTTGTCAAGGAGGCCAACAGACTGAAGAAGTCCTGTGTGGATAATGGAGTTCAGTGGAGATTAAGAATGCACCAAAGAGAAACTCCACCTTAGGGATCAGAAATGGTCAAGGAGAAAAGCAGAGGAGACAGCAAAGGGCAGCTACCAAAGTCCAGCCAAAGAAGCTGCTTCAGAAGATATCAAAACAAGTGATATTTGTTTGGTACATGAAGAGATAATCTTCCAAAAAGCAGAGCTACTACACAGTGAGGTTGGAGTACAGACTAAGGACAGAGTCACAGAATATATCTAGTTGGAAGAGACCTTGAAGACCATCCAGTCCAACCCTTGACCCAGACAGCAAGTAACTTAAAAATACACGAATACATGCTTCAATTCTCCATGAAGCCAATGATGATAACCACACAGCAGCTATCACGGTTGAGATGATCACATATCTCACCGAACAAAATGTGTGAAAATAAGGACCAAGTCATTTCCAACCAGGGTAATGCAAGACCTGGCACATGAGATTTTATGTGTGGTAGCAGGTTTAAACAAATCAAGCAAGACACAAACAATATCATGCTATCAGAAGTAATAAATGTCAGATTTCTATTTAAAGATTAAAAAACAAAATCACAGCAGCTTAGATGTCCTTTCTTCTAAGTTCAGCACCAGCAGCAAACCTTTGGAACAATTTTTAAGGAATGAACAATCAAAGCCAGTAAAGCTAAAAGAATTTGAGGAAGATACCACATGGGTTTAATACAGGTAAGGCACACTAATCTGACATCTTCCTTACAGAAGAAAACTCACTTTCCTAGAGAAAAGAAATGAAATCGATATCAGCTGTCTGATTCTGGTAAAGCTTTAACATCATGTCACCTGGGAAGTTATTAGTTAAATTGAAGAAGATAGGGGATTAGTACAAAAATCTGAAATTGGCCCAAAAACTGCTAGAGGTAGGACAGTGGCATTAAATAGGGAATGTCAGGCTGCAGGGAAGTTATTAGTATCACTGCTGAGGCACTGGTCTTAGAGCCAGTCCTGCTTAATATTTCACCAATTATAGCAGCACACTAATGGCAATGGTCCTGTTAAAATTTTACTGAAGACAAGAAGCTAAATGACATCTTTATACAGGGAGAAGCAGGACGACGTGAAGTGAAAGCCACACGATACCTAGACCAGAGTACCAGAGAGAGACTGCAGTTCAGTAGCACAGAGTGTAGATCACTCTTTGGAGACTGAAAAATAAACAAAATTCAACCTTGGGACGCCACAAGATGAAACACTATGTGATGTGGCTGTGAAATAAAACAGAAGAAAATGCAATCCAAGTAGGTCAGAATTTCCCTACAAGACAGGATGCAATTACCAGCATTTTACAAAGCCCTGCTAAGACCCTCTCTGGTGTACTGTATACTGATCCAGACACTTAGTTTCCCAAACTCAAACAGCAGACAGAACAAACGTAGACAAGGAACATCAGGGATTGTGAGAATGAAGCTCTCCTCTTGCAAGGAGAGGCTAAAAGAGTTTGATATGTCTGGAAACAAAAACCTGCGAGGGATGGCTCTCTTATCACCAGAGAATAGAGATGTTTTCTCCCTATAAAGCCTGCAGGGCAAGAAAATACCAGACAGCAAAGCTTTTAGTACTAATGGAATCCTCAGCAAAGATGAGACAGAAAAAAAACAAACAGTCATCCAGTCAGGCTGGGAATGACGAGGGCCTCAGAACAGGAGAGGACCGGCCAGCCTTTTCACAGGAGTAACAAAGATCACCTGCCTGGTGCCAAGGCAGAGTTTAATCACGTTTCCAGCTGGCAAACACAGCTGCCTGCAATTTCTCTGACTGTAACAGAGAAACAAGCCCAGTGTCCTGAAGAAAATACAATGAGTGTTTCTCGTGCAAACTTGGGATGAGGTGGTGTGATACCTGCTGTACCTGCCCTCTCCCACAGGTGATCATGTTCAATTTCTTGCAAACCTTCAATTAGAGAAGTGAACCAAACAGACAATTATTTTAATGAAACCTCAAATTAAATGCAAATTAAATTCAAGACCACTGAAAAAGTGATCTTTGACTAAAGCAGATAATGAATTGTTTTTTGTGGTTAGCAGTTGTTAACTGGATTTAAGTAGATCTGGGACATCAAAGAAAAGATAAATTGAGTTAAGCAATGACTAAATGTAAAGCTATCCAGACCAACTCTTCATTTTTACAGCTTGCTACAAAATAGAATTACAAACCAATACAAACCAAAAAATGACACCCCCCAAAAAAAACCCCAAACTCAAAATCAAGCCAACAAATGTTCTTAGTAACTGCCTCTAGATGAAAAAATTGCTCCTTTTGTTTCCAGTGAGTGCTGTTTGTAACACTGAGTTACACTGGCTTCAGTTTAGGAGCCAAGCAAAGCTGACTTGGGAAGGCAGGTGAAAGCATCATGAAAGTGCCCTATATTGGTTTCCATGCCAGCCATTAGGAGTTTTAATTAACTGAATTTAATGGAAATAGGAAACCCCCTATTTATTTAAAGGAAGACTTTACCTCCTAACAAATCAGGAAAGATAGGTTACTTTTCATGCTTTAGTTACCCTTATGCACATCAGGTATAACAATAAAAGACAGCACCAGTTTTACATGGTACAACTAAATAGTGGAGGTCCTCCCTAAGCAAAGTCTAATTATTTACACAATGGAACTTACAAAATGCAATTAAAATGAAGTAAAAATTACTGGATTTTTTTTTTTCAACAAAACTTAATAGAGGGACAGTACTGTAACCGAAGCTACAATTTAAACAGAGGAAACAAAGCAGAGATCTCTGACAATGCTTTTAAATTGAATTATGTTCTCTCAGGTCATTCTAGCCTCACATGGTTTTGGCAATTCATTCCTGGGAAGCGTATTTCTTTCCCCTAGATGCTTGTAGTCCAATCCAGAGAGCATTTTCTATTTGTGTGACTTTGAGACAGGATCCAAACTGCTGTACTTTTGCCATTTGTAACACACAAACTTTTTTAAAGAAACAAATGTTCCTTGTTTCACCATTTAAAAGGTACAATAGTATTGCAAATGCTACTGGACACATTTCAGGGAAGCATGTGGAGACTGATTGTTCCTTTCAGTATTAACTCCATCGATAAACATCAGTTCAAGCCAAAAAATTATCCTTTCATTTTCAGAGTTGAACTGTTATCCATCCTGCAAATTAGATCACAATCCAGCAAAAATATGCAAACTTCTGATATATGAGACAACTGACTTCCTAGAGAGAGACCACTTTGTAGGGTTTTACATATGACTTGTATCAAAGCTCTCAAAGGTCTCACCTTCACCACATAGACAGCAAAGAGGAAATACTATGTAAATTAGTACTGGTTTCTAAGAAAACAGAGTCAGTTTCAAGTGTCTTAAAAAGTTAACTGGAATTTCCCTTTATTTAATTATGAGAGTTAGGTCAGAGACATTTGGTTAGAGTAACACAGTAGTTAGAAAAACACTAGCTGGAAGATGAAACATAAAACTGGTGTTTGCATCTGCTATCACACAATATGCCATGGATTTATGAGCAGGCTCCAGAAGCCACGAGCTGCCATAAAGCCCACCCGGCTGGGTAGCACAGCCGGCAGGCAGCACGGAGCAGCTGGAGCACACGTTCAAAGTACCCTTCACCGGTTCAGGCACAGGCAATTTAGTGTGAATTACAAGAGGGGAAGAAGAAATAAGCCTGGTAGAACCTGGATCTGTACCCAGATTTCTCACAGCTGAGTTTCAGGCAGAGCCTTTTGATACTGGGTGCTTCAAAAAGAATTACTGTCCAGTGTTGTTCCACACATTGAAGATGGAGTAACTACCATAACATCATTAGGAGCTCAAAGATAAGGGTCATGCCCTCGGTTTTAAACATAGCACCATCACAAAAATCAATGCTGCCAGGCACCAATTGCTCTTTTGATTTGATTACAAAAGAGTTTTCACTCCAGTGTATAGAAATCAGGAGCACAGAATCCGAACTGCGAGGACTCCGCACAGTCTAACAGGCAGTGGGACCTGTTAGAAAGTATTACTAATCTTGTGTTTAAAAAGCTGTAGCATACAGAGTAAAAGAAATCTATATAAAGTGAACATTTTATTCCAAAACAAGTAAACATTTTAGTTCTGTCTGAAGGACCTAAGCCATAAGGTATGGGAGGCTAAGGGAAAATTAGCCA
>VWZE01019998.1:0-15176 GCA_013396675.1 Eubucco bourcierii
TCTCAGCCTGTGCCCAGAGCAGCTCCAGCCCTCTGCTCCTCCTCATGGCCCTTCTCTGGTGTATGGAGTATGGTTGGGACTGCTTTTTGTTTTAACTCCTTGGCTTCTACTGCCAAGGAGTTAAAACAAAATCTATCTTCTCACACACCCAGCTGTTAGCATCTGGTAAGCTAGGACCACTGCTTTGAACAAGAGAGAAGGAAAAAAATGAAGGCCAGAGGAGATGTTAAACACCAAAGCCTGAAGTTTAAACGCTGGACAATGAGGATGAACACATTGGTACAGGCTTACAGCTGTCATTTTTCCAAAGGCTCTTGAGGTGGGGCCAGCTGGAGGTGGCATCATGCTGATGCAAAGGGAGAAGGGTTGCTTGTGTTTGGGTGATGAATGAAAAACCAAACCAACCAAAGAGCCCCAAAAACCACTTTAAATAAGTTTGAACTCACACCACAAACACGTCCAAGGCTTCATCGTTTTCTCTGTCAGCTTTGTTTGAACCAAGCCACTCCTGGGTTATGTGCAACAGGAACCTGATGAAAGCATTTTATAAATACAAGGGGTTGGGGTTTGGTTTTTTTTGGTAGCATTGTAACACTTCACTACTTAACAGACTGAAAAGAAACCCCCCCACAAGTCCTAAGGTTCAAATTCCTCCATTCACTGACTTCTACCTGTCAATCAAAGACTACAAATGGAAAAATACTTTGCTAACCTTTAACCTTCTTGAAAATGCAAATATATTTCTTCTTTCTTTATGGAAGAAGTTTTAACTCCTGCTGCTTCTTTTAAACATCTGAAGAGACTACACTAAGAAAATACCAACTTTGTAGTAAGCTCAGGACAAGACTTGTCCCGAGGCCAAAAGAGGAGGGGGAGAGGAGAAAAATCTTTTTGTGGTGGTGGTGGTGGTGTATTTCTGAAGGAACATCCATTTATTATAAAACAAGAGCAAAGAGATTAGAGTGGAAAGAAGGCAACATGAGAACAACCACTTGTGGAGCTTTGTGAACAAAGTGGAGGTTGAGACTTGCAAATGCAGTTGAAGGTAGCTCTGAAGGTGCTTGTCCTCTTCTCTATAAATGGGATGATGTAGAGAAGCAAAGTTTCAAGGTGTAAGGGTTGGAGCCATCTGTCAGGAGAGAACACAACACAGAATCATCAAATCATGGAATCACAGAATGCTCTGGGCTGGGAGGGACCTCCAGAGCTCATCCAGCCCAATCCCCAATCATCAAATCATGGAATCACAGAATGCTCTGGGCTGGGAGGGACCTCCAGAGCTCATCCAGCCCAACCCCNTGCAGCCATTGCCCTCGGCCTGGCCCTGCAGCCCTTTGCCAACAGTCCCTCTGCAGCCTGCTTGGAGCCCCTGCAGGTCCTGGCAGGCTGCTCTGAGGTCTCCCCAGAGCCACCTTTTTTCCAGGCTCCACACCTCCAACTCTCTCAACCTAGAATGGGTTGGGTTGGAAGGAGCCTTAAAAGTCATCCAATTCCATATCCAGTGCCATGAGCAGGGACACATCCCACCAGACCAGGCTGCTCAAGGCCTCCTCCAACCTATACTTCAACACCTCCAGGGAGGTGTTCAAGGCCAGGTTGGAGGAGGCCTTGAGTGCCCTGTGCTAGTGGGAGGTGTCCCTGCCTATGGCAGGGGGTTGGAACTGGATGATCTTTGAGGTCCCTTCCAACCTTCCCATTCTAGGATTCTACCTCAAGGATCATCTAGTTCCATCCCCTGCCATAGGACCACTTCTAACTGCAGTCTGAGCTGCTGAACCCTCCTCAGCTTTTACAAAGGCAGCATCAAGGTGAAGGAAAACACACAAAAAAAAAAAAAAAGGAAGGTATAGCAGTAAAAGGGAACTTACTTGGGACTCTTATCTGGTAGTGATTGAGTACAGTGAGAGCTTCCACAGCATCTGTCTTACATTCCCACTCCAACAGCCCAGAGAGTGTTTTGGCAGAAGCTGTCCAAAGGAGAAATCAAAGAGGGGAAGGAAAGGATGAGCAACATCTCCTGCCTGCTGCTCTTATCAGAATCAAAATGGAAATAACTCCCCCCAGCAGGTCCCAAGTTCACTCACGTTTTGGATCGAACACTTTGTATTTAATAAAGCCCAGAACTTCATGATCCTCACACAACTGTCACAGAAACAAAACAAAAACAAAGGTGAAACTCCAGTAAAAATGCAGAATCATAGAGTCATAGAATGGGAAGGTTGGAAGGGACCTCAAGGATCATCCAGTTCCAACCCCCTGCCATAGGCAGGGACACCTCCCACTAGCACAGCTCACTCAAGGCCTCATCCAACCTGGCCTTGAACACCTCCAGGGAGGGAGAAGCCACAACCTCCCTGGGCAACCTGTGCCCAACCCCATGCAGTTAGCTGAGAAACACATCAGCAAACATCTCCAGGTTCCTGGAATCTTAAAATAAAAAAAGCAAAGCACTGACTTTGAGAGAGCTGCCAGGCATTTATGGCAAATTATCATCCCTGAAAGAGGTTTAGATTGGTGGCTCTCATTTGGAATGGCAAATAAGGCTCCTCTGTCACACAAACACAGAGTGGGAAGGGACCTCCAGAGATCACCCAGTCCAAACCCCCTGCCAAAGCAGAGGCACACAGGGCAGGTCACCCAGGAATGCCTCCAGGTTCGTTTGGGATGTCTGGGGAGAAGGAGACTCCATAACCTCTCTGGGCAGCCTGCTCCAGGCCTCCAGCAGCCTCACAGGGACTCAGTTTTTCTTCATGCTCAGGTGTGTGCTGCTTGGAGGCCAACTGAAACAGTTTACTGAAAAGAATTCGATTCCAGGCTGTGAAAAGCAAACAGTGCTGATGTCTGCTGCCCTCACAGGCTTGCTGAGAGGGATAAGAACACAAACCCACATAAGACACTCTCACTCTCATGCAGAGCCTCAGGCTCTCTCTAGCTGGTTTGGTCTTGGCCTCTCTGCTGAATAACCTAACCAACCACTCTGCTTCTAACCCCCCTGGCCCATCCTCCAAACTCACCTTGCACATGAGCCAAACCCTGGGGTAAGGTAGAGGGGCGGGGAGAAGGTGAAAGGGTGGTTGGGAGCCCCTCAGAGAATCATAAAATGGGAAGGTTGGAAGGGACCTCAAGGATCATCCAGTTCCAGACCCCTGCCATAGGCAGGGACACCTCCCACTAGCACAGGTCACTCAAGGCCTCCTCCAACCTGGCCTTGAACACCTCCAGGTAGGGAGCAGCCACAACCTCCCTGGGCAACCTGTGCCAGTGTCTCACCACCCTCACTGCAAACAACTTCCTCCTAACATCCACTTTCAATCTCCCCTCTGACACTCCAAACCCATTCCCCTTGTCCTGCCATTCCCAGACCTTGTCAATAGTCCCTCCCCAGCCTTCCTGGAGCCCCCTTCAGATCCTGCAAGGCCACTCCAAGGTCTCCTGGCAGCCTTCTCTTCTCCAGGCTGCAGAGCCCNCTGGAGCTGTGCTTGGCATTGTGCCTACCCAGGTGCAGGACCTTCCACTTGGCCTTGTTGAATGTCCTGAGGTTGGCCTGGGCACAGCTCTGCAGCCTGTGCAGGTCCCTCTGGATGGATCCCTGTCCCCAGCAAGCCCCTCCTGGGGTCTCTGATTTCTGGGAGGGGAGTTGTGTTTCTGCATTCCCTTTAACTTGTCTATGTCTGTAACTATTCCTGTCTGTTGTGTCTATCTCTGCTTGTACATTGTGCTAAGCTGTAAATAGAGCTTCAGTCCTTAACTTCCACCCTGTTGAGTCTAGTCTGGGGGATTTTACAAAGTGGGGGGGGGAGGGGGGAGGGAACTCCCAAACCATCACAAAGTGGAACCTTCCTAGCACCCTATTCCAGAGCCTCGCTACTCTTCTGTTGAAGAACTTCTTCCTAAGATCTAGACTAAACCTATTATCTCTCAGTTTCATACAGTTGTTCCTCAAGGCTTTGTTTGAATGTTTTGGACTTTTCCTCCTTTTCCTCTTCTTCTATGAAAAAAAACAACCAAACAACCAAAGAGCTAGATTCTGTGATCCTGCTCTGGCAGTGGGACTGGATTCAAGGAGCTATGCAGGTCCCTTCCAACCCCTAACATCCTGTGAACAAACCAAAACCCACTTTATTTGCAAGATCTTGGTTGGGTCATTAAAGAAATAATTAAAAAGGAACATAAATGGGCAGATACAGGCTGGGGAGTGCCTGGCTTGAGAGCAGCCCTGAAGAAAAGGACCTGGGTGGTGCTGGGTGGATGAGAAGCTGAGCATGAGCCAGTAGTGTGCACCTGCAGCCCAGAGAGCAACCAGAGCCTGGGCTGCAGCAAGAGCAGTGTGGGCAGCAGGGCCAGGGAGGGGACTGTGCCCCTCTGCCTGCTCTGCTGAGAGCCCACCTGGAGCATTGTGCCCAGCTCTGGAGCCCTGCCACAGGAAAGAGCTGCAGGGGCTGGAAGGTGTCCAGAGAAGGGCCACGAGGGTGAGCAGAGGGCTGGAGCTGCTCTGCTCTGGGCACAGGCTGAGACAGTTGGGGCTGATCAGGCTGGAGAGGAGAAGGCTCCCAGCAGAGCTTATTGTGGCCTGCCAGGGTCTGAAGGGGGTTACAAGAAAGCTGAGGAGGGACTTTGTAGGCTGTTAGGTAGTGACAGGACTGGGAGGAATGGAGCAAAACTAGGAGTGGGTAGACTCTGATTGGCTGTTAGCAACGAGTTCTTGAGCATGAGGGTGGTGAGAGACTGGCACAGGTCGCCCAGGGAGGTGGTGGAAGCCTCACCCCTGGAGGTGTTTAAGGCCAGGCTGGATGTGGCTGTGGGCAACCTGATCTAGTGTGAGGTGTCCCTGCCTATGTCTGGAACTGGCTGCTCTTTGAGGTCCCTTCCAGCCCTGCCAACTCTGTGATTCTGTGAAGTGTGGAAACTGTGAAGCAAACAATCCTTGTGGAGCTGGGAAAAGACAGCGGAGAGGCTCCAAAGGCATTTCCAAAGCAGCTGCTCTGCTGCCCTCCCAGTAACAAACGTGTAAAGCAGGCCAGAGCTGCTATCCTAAGCACTGCAGCTGCCTACCTTTACAAAGGTCTCTTCAGTGACACAGAGGGGGACGTTGTAGTAGTGCAGCACACAGGAGGGTGGTTGGATGATGTTCTTGGAGGCCTGGCCAGCGCTGGTGAAGCGATTGTTCTTGCTCATGGCAAAGTCCTTGTAGCTACTTGTGCCATCCTCCAGCTCAAAGATCTGGCTTGGGACTACTGAGTGCTGCTTGGAAACGCTGGGATTTAAGGAGATGTGTGGGGAGACAGAGTTATAAATAAATACATACAGAGAGAAAGAGAGAGAGAAAGGCCCTGAAGCGATTCGGACTTGCACACTTCACACAGAGGTTGTTGCCCCAAGCAGAATAGAGTTGGTGTTTCTTTGCAGTATGAAATAGGAGGACAAAAAGAGTCCCTGGATTTGACCTCTTCCTTTAAAAAGCAGAAAGGATGGATTAGGGAATACAGTTTGTTAATGGCAATCCATGGAATTTTAGTGGGTTTAGGGATGATGAAGATTTCTTAACAGAACTGGAATAGGAAACTGGTAAGCACCACAAGGCCAAGCAGGAGTGAAGGCAAAAACTAAGCAGGAGTGAAGGCAAAAACTAAGTAGGAGTGAAGGCAAAACTAAGCAGGAGTGAAGGCAAAACTAATAACAGAAATAAAGGAAAATACAAATAGGAGTAAAGGAAATAATAAATATGAGTAAAGGAAAAACTAAATTGGGATAAATAAATAGGAATAAAAGGATAAATAATAGGAATAAAGGAAATAAAAAACAGGAGTAAAGGAAATAATAAATAAATAGGAATAAAGGGAAAAATAATAGGAATAAAGGAAAAAATAATAGGAATAAAGGAAAAAAATAATAGGAATAAAGGAAAAAAATAAATAAGAATAAAGGAAATAATAAATAGGAGTAAAGGGAATAATAAATAAGAGTAAAGGGATAAATAGGAATAAAGGGAAAAATAATAGGAATAAAGGGGAAGTAATAGGAATAAAGGGGAAATAGGAATAAAGGGAAAAATAATAGGAAAAAAGGGAAAAATAAATAAGAATAAAGGGAATAATAAATAGGAGTAAAGGGAAGAATAAATAGGAGTAAAGGGAACAATAAATAGGAATAAAAGGAAAAATAATTGGAATAAAGGGAAAAATAATAGGAAAAAAAGGAAAAAAATAATGGGAATAAAGGAAAAAATAATGGGAATAAAGGGATAAATAATGGGAATAAAGGGATAAATAAACAGGAGTGAAGGAGTAAATAATAGGAATGAAGGAATAAATAATAGGATTAAATAAACAGGAAGAGAGGAGCAGCTAAATAACCAGGACTAGAGGAGCAAAGACATAACCAGGACTAGAGGAGCAGTTAACTAACTAGGACTAGATGAACAGACAAATAGTGACCCAGGAAGGCAGAGCTGCAGGCAGCCCAGGCTGGGCACGGCGGTGCCGGCAGAGCGCGGGAGGCTCCCATATTTACCAGACGTTGAGCCTCTTTCCGAAGAGCTTGACGTTGTTGAGGTGTGTGACAGCCCTCTCCACAGCATACTCATCCCCCATTTCCACCAGGGCTGTGCCTGGAATGGTCTTCATGAATTTCACCTGAGAGAGGGAAAGGAATTAGAACAAAAGCAAAGTAAAGCACCACCAAATTCCATGGCCAGAGCGGAGCCGATCAAGAGCTTCACAACTGATGAGGGAATTTTCAGAATCCCCCCCAGCAGGGCTTTTCCTTTAACTACTGCACACTGCTCCAGCAGTGCCCCAGTGGCCAAGGGAAGATTACAGAATCCAACACAGAGGTTGGAAGGGACCTCAAGGATCATCCAGTTCCAACCCCCTGCCATAGGCAGGGACACCTCCCACTAGTACAGGTCACTCAAGGCCTCATCCAACCTGGCCTTCAACATCTCCAGGGAGGTTGTGGAGCACAGAATCACCCAATGTGATCAAAGATCACATTGGGTGATTCTGTGTTCCACAACCTCCCTGGGAAACCTGTACCAGTGTCTCACCACCCTCAACCTGTGCCAGTGTCTCATCATAGAATCATAGAACGATAAGGTTGGAAGGGACCTCAAGGATCATCTAGTTCCAGCCCCCTGCCACAAGCAGGGACACCTCCCACTAGCACAGGTCACTCAAGGCCTCCTCCAACCTGACCTTCAACACCTCCAGGGAGGGAGCAGCCACAACCTCCCTGGGCAACCTGTGCCAGTGTCTCACCACCCTCACTGTAAAGAACCTCCTCCTAACATCCACTTTCAATCTCCCCTCTGCCAGTTCAATAGTCCCTCCCCAGCCTTCCTGGAGCCCCCTTCAGAACCTGGAAGGCTACTCCAAGCTCTCCTGGCAGCCTTCTCCTCTCCAGGCTGCAGAGCCCCAACTCTCTCAGCCTGTCCTCACAGCAGAGCTGCTGCAGCCCTCTCAGCATCTTGGTGGCCTCCTCTGCACTGGCTCCAACACTTCCATGGCCTTCCTGTGCTGGGGGCTCCACAACTGCACCCAGGACTGCAGGTGGGGTCTGAGGAGAGCAGAGCAGAGGGGCAGAATCCTACCTTCTCGATGTTGCCATACAAGCAGAAGAGGTTGAAGACCCTGGAGCAGTTCATCTTCAGCTGATGCAGCCCACTGACCATGACGACCGAGCCCGAGGGGTTGCCGCCGTGCATGTAGTAGGAGGATGCCTGGGGCAGGGGATAAGCGACCAGCTCCGGTGTGTCCCGAGACCCCATTCGGTAGCGGCTTGGTAAGGGCAGCAAAGGCCCGTGGGAGCCTGAGGAGATGCAAGGCCACGCCTCAGAGGGTTGCAAAGAGGAGTGGGAGACCACAAGCACAGTGCGATGCTTCCGTCCCACCAGCGCAGGCAGCGGCGCTGCAGCCCGAGGAGAAAGATCCCTGCTAAGCTCAGGCAGAAATAAAGGGGAAATGCACACAGCAACACAGAGCCTCAGGGCTTGGGAGGGACTCATGGGGGTCATGCAGTCCAACCCCCCTGCCAGAGCAGGGGCACCTACAGCAGATCACACAGGAACGCATCCAGGTGGGGTTTGAGTATCTCCAGAGAGGGAGACTCCACATCCACCCTGGGCAGCCTCTTCCAGTGTTCCACCATCCTGGAATCCAGCAAAGGGTAACAGCATCCATCACCTTCCCAACACTTCCAGAGTTCTGTCACTCTCACGTGGAAAAAAAGAAATAATTCCTCCTGTTTCCACGGAACTTGCACCAGTGCCCCTTGTGCTGTCAGTGGGCATCACCCAGCAGAGCTGGCTCCAGCCTCTGGCACTCACCTGCACATCTTTACAATCAGCACTGAGGGTAGCCCTCAGGCTGCTCCTCTCCAAGCTCCAGCTCCTCAGCCTCTCTTAAGGAAGATGTTCACTGCCTGCAGCAGCTTGGGGGCTCTGGGCTGGACTCTCTCCAGCAGTTCCCTGAGCATCCTCTTGAGCTGAGGGGCCCAGAACTGGACACAATATTCCAGATGTGGCCTCAGCAAGGCAAAGTAGTTGGGGAGGAAAACCTCTCTCAACCTACTAACCACAGCCCTTCTAATTCACATCAGACAAGTATAAAGAAGGAACCTTTGGGGCTTTTTTCTCTGGCTAAAAGGAGTAAGGAGACAGTGCACAGGGGAACACAGGCACATTACTCAAGATTCATAAATCCACAGAATGGTTTAGGTAGGAAGAGACCTTGAACATTATCTAGTTCCAACCCCCCCTGCCATGGTGGGGACAACTTGCACCAGCCCAGGATGTTCAAGGCCTCATCCCAACGTGGCCTCGAACACTTTCAGGTGTTCACATGGAAGGGTAGAGCAGGAAAGTTAAAAAATAACAGCAGTGAGTACAAGGCAGAACCTGGAAATTCTGGAGATTGGAAGAACATTTGGAAAGAGTAGGTAAAAGGTCAGCCTGGATTGAAAAATATCAGAAATAGGTTTGCAAAGAAAGAGGCAAGAATCAATCACGCTGGGCCTGGCTCTTCAGAGACTAAAGGGCTACAAAAGTCACATCCAACTGGGGACATCAGCCTTGCACTCCTGAGGTGCTGGGTCAAGACATCAAAGCCTCAGTTACACAATCACAGAACACTAAGGACCTCCAGAGATCATCCAGGCCAACCCCGTGCCAGAGCAAGGTCACCCAGGGCAGGGCACACAGGAGCACATCCAGGTGGGCTTGGAAAGGCTCCAGAGAAGGAGACTCCACAACCTCTCTGGGCAGCCTGCTCCAGGCCTCCAGCACCCTCACAGGGACAAAGGTTCCCCTCCTGTTCCCCTGGCACCTCCTCTGCTCCAGCTTGCCCCCAGTGCCCCTTGTGCTGCCCTTGGGCACCCCTGGGCACAGCCTGGCTGAGTCCTGCCCACACTGCCCTGCACATCTTTAGCACAACACTGAGGGCAGCCCTCAGGCTGCTCTGCTGCAAGCTCCCAGCCCCAGCTCCCTCAGCCTGGCCTCACAGCAGATATTCACTGCCTGCAGCAGCTTAGGGGCTCTGGGCTGGGCTCTCTCCAGCAGTTCCCTGAGGTCCTTCTTGAGCTGAGGGGCCCAGAACTGGACACAATATTCCAGATGTGGCCTCAGCAGGGCAGAGCATAGAGGGAGGAGGGACAAGGGGCAGTGGGTGCAAGCTGGATCAGAGGTTCCACATGGACATAGGAAAAAATACAATAACCTCTCTGGACCTACTCACCACAGCCTTTCAATACACCCCTGGGGATGCCCTTGACCTTCTTGGCCACAAGGGCACCTTGCTGGGCCATGGGCATCCTTCCATCCACTGAGGTGCCCAGGCCAGTCAGGCATAGTGCTGGTAATGACTGCAGCACTTTAGAAGACTCCCAGCCAGCAGTCTTACCTGTACCTTTTCAGAACTAGCCAGAGCGGAAGAAGGCCACAAAGATGCTCAGAGGGCTGGAGCTGCTCTGCTATGAGGAGAGACTGAAAGAGTTGGGTCTGTTCAGTCTGGAGAAGAGTAGGTTCCCAGGTGACCTTATTGTGGCCTGCCAGCATCTGAAGGGGGCCAACAAAAAACTGGGGAGGGACTTTTTAAGCTATCAGGTAGTGACAGGTCCAGGGGGAATGGAGAAAAGCTGGAGGTGGGGAGATTCAGCCTGGAAGTGAGGAGGAAGTTCTTCAGCATGAGGGTGGTGAGAGTCTGGAATGGGTTGCTCAGGGAGGTGGTTGAGGACCCATCCATGGAGGTGTTTAAGGCCAGGCTGGATGAGGCTCTGGTCAGTCTGATTTAGGGTAGGGTTCCTGTCCATGTCAAGGGGGTTGGAACTGGTTGATCCCTGTGGTCCCTTCCAAGCCTGACTGATGCTATGATTCTAAGCACAAAGCCAACAATTCCCAGCTTTGAATGCCAGAACATCACAGAGCTCTGTGCCGCATCCAAACACTGAGCAAGCCCAGCTGGGGTGCTCCAGAAGGCAGCTCCTTTCCTTTCCCAGCACAGGTGCTGAAGGGATGGCAACAGACAGGAACTCTTCTTCTGAGGAAGGAATGGGTGGAGCAGGATGCTCTCCGTGGAAGGAAGAGGTACAGCAAGAAATGCAGAGATGCATTTCTCTAGGGATGCTCTCCTGCCCCTCTGCTCTGCCTTGCTCAGAGCACACCTGCAATGCTGTGTCCAGTCTGGGCTCCCCAGTCCAAGAGAGACAGGAAGCTGCTGGAGAGAGTCCAACACAGAGCCATGAGCATGAGTGGGGGACTGGAACATCTCTGCTGTGAGGAGAGGCTGAGAACCCTGGGGTTGGTTAGTCTGGAGAGGAGAAGGCTGAGAGGGGATCTGATCAATGTCTGTCAATAGCTGAGGTGTGGGGGTCAGGGTGAAGGTGCCAGGCTCTGTTTGGTGGTGCCCAGTGACAGTACAAGGAACAACAGGTCCAAGCTGGAACCCAGGAGGTTCCACCTCAAGATGAGGACAAAGTTCTTTGGTGTGAGAGTGCTGGAGGCTTGCAGCAGGCTGCCCAGAGAGGCTGTGGAGAGGTTGCAGAACATCTCCTGTGAGACCAGGCTGAGGGAGCTGGGAGCTTGCAGCAGAGCAGCCTGAGGGCTGCCCTCAGTGCTGTGCTAAAGATGTGCAAGGTAGTGTGGGCAGGACTCAGCCAGGCTGTGCCCAGGGGTGCCCAAGGGCAGCACAAGGGGCACTGTGGGCAAGCTGGAGGTGCCAGGGGAACAGGAGGGGAACCTTTGTCCCTGTGAGGGTGCTGGAGGCCTGGAGCAGGCTGCCCAGAGAGGTTGTGGAGTCTCCTTCTCTGGAGCCTTTCCAAAGCCCACCTGGATGTGTTCCTGTGTGCCCTGCCCTGAGTGGTGCTGCTCTGGCAGGGGGGTTGGGCTGGCTGATCTCGGGAGGTCCTTCTAAACCCCTGCCACCGTGTGACTGTGAGGTCAGCAAACCACTGCCATTTCCAGAGGTGAGCTGACAGTGCCATGCATCCAGCACAGCAGTGAGGTGCTGATGCTGGAAGGGTCCCCACTGCCTGAAAGGAAGCATCAGACATTTACAACCCCAGGGAGCAGGTACAGAACCGGCAGCCACCGCCCGCCCTGCAGTTACTTACCATAACCATCATGTCTAAATGAGGATGGGTGCTCTCCCAAAATAGCTTGCCTCTGGCGGCCCTTCCCTCTGTCTAACATGTGGGAAGGGAAAGAAGACAGTTTAGTATGCACAACATTGATTGCTCCACTTCAGACACAAAGCTTCTAGTTAAGAAGCAAAATCTGAGTCCTCCTTAATCTTACAACTGCTTTCTCACGCATTATACGTCTAAAACCATAAAAGCTGTAGCCCTGGGACACCAAAAATTAAACCACATTGCACTGAGGTTGATTGTGGGGGGCAGTGGGGCAATGAGGAGAGATGCAGACATTTAAAAAGGTATGGTAATAACCCAAGAGTTCTCCTGAGTGAGACACGGCACACATTAGTATAGGTAACAACCGTACGACAGCAGCAGTGACCTAGGAGTCTCTTTAAAAACAAGGTTGAAATGCAGGACTTTTTAAAGACAGTACCTGAATCACAATATTAGCTTCAACAGCAACACATTTTCAAAGTGGGCTTCTTTCAAGAAGTTTCAGCATAAGCCAACAACAACCTGTATTACATGGTTTCACAATCAGTAAACAGAGAGCGTTACAGATGTGTACAGCAAAATATCTGACAGAACAGCTACCGAGCGCTGGGCCTGCTGAAAGCATTGGGCAGAGAGGCTCCCAGTGAAGGGCTACTGCACTTCAACAAGGGGCAATCCTTTCAGAAAACCCAGGGCTTTAGGAGATAAAGTTAAGCAAGGGGTCTACATTACTGGAGGGAAGCAGAGCAGCGCAGCCAGAGTTGCGTTTCCTACCCCGATCCGAGGGCGCGTGACAAAATCCACCTCAGTAGATCTGTCTCTGGTGGGAAGCAGCAGTTGGCTTCTTGTGATTATTTAAAAAAACAAAACAAACAAACAAACAAAAAAAAAAAAGCTACCTGGAGAAGATGGAGCAAGACATTGCTCAGTTGACAACAGTTCCCAGCAAACCCAAGTATGGCTGCTGAAAATGCCAACTCCAGCCCGCTGCGGCTGGAGGCGCTGCCCTGGGGACACAGCAGCTACCAGCATGGGACAAGGCAACAGTGGAAGATGAAAGGAAATCTGCTCAGTACTGTGAGGGCAGCTTCTTGACCTTGGTTCTGCTCTGCTCAGACCCCATCTCCAATCCTACCTCCACCTCTGCTGTCCCCAGCAGCAGAAGGACACAGAGCTGTTGGAGTGAATCCAGAGGAGGCCACAAAGATGCTGGCAGGGCTGGAGCAGCTCTGCTGTGAGCACAGGCTGAGGGAGCTGGGGGGGTGCAGCCTGCAGAGGAGAAGGCTCCAGGGGGAGCTGAGAGCTGCTGCCAGTGCCTGAAGGGATCCTGCAGGAAGGCTGCAGAGAGACTTTTGCTGAGGGGACCTGAGCCAGGCCAAGGGGGAATGGTTTGGAGCTGAGGCAGAGCAGGGTGAGAGTGGAGCTGAGGGAGAAGTTCTGCAGTGTGAGGGTGGTGAGAGCCTGGCACAGGCTACCCAGGGAGGCTGTGGCTGCCTCCTTGCCTGGGGGTGTTCAAGACCAGACTGAATGAGGGCTTGGGCAACCAAGATTAGCTGAGAGGTGTGCCTGCTCATGGCAGGGAGATCTCTGAGGTCTCTTCCAAGCTGAGCCATTCTAGGATTTACTTTGCAACCAAGTCTAAAGAGAGGAAAGTGCTGAATGTCTTCAAACACAGAAAAGATTACTTTTGCCAAATTCTGGGTTTTCCACTCCCTTTTCAAGGTTAACAGCTCTGGTTCTTGGCTTTGGAAAGCAAATGTGCAGTCACATCAAATGTTTGGAGCATTTAAAGTGTCTGTGGTAATCATCTCTTAGAAACAATTAAGTTTCTAGTTCTAGCCTGTGGAGCTAAATCCTTTGAAACTGCAGCCAGCTTGACAAATATTTCCTCTTTGTGGAGGAGTAGTCGACTCTTCTCCCCTTGACTCTTCGTGCCTTGACCAAAGTCCCCTTACTGTGCCAGTACCTGTGCACACCAGCCTTGAAACATTAGAACTGCTCTGTGTTCATAAGGGTTCTGAAAGGAAGGAGACTCCCCACATGGAGTCCTGGGTGCAGCTGTGGAGCCCCCAGCACAGGAAGGACATGGAAGTGTTGGAGCCAGTGCAGAGGAGGTCACCAAGATGCTGAGAGGGCTGCAGCAGCTGTGCTGTGAGGACAGGCTGAGAGAGTTGGGGCTGTGCAGCCTGGAGAAGAGAAGGCTGCCAGGAGAGCTTGGAGTAGCCTTGCAGGATCTGAAGGGGGCTCCAGGAAGGCTGGGGAGGGACTATTGACAAGGTGTGGGAATGGCAGGACAAGGGGAATGGGTTTGAAGTGTCAGAGGGGAGATTGAAAGTGGATGTTAGGAGAAAGTTCTTTACAGTGAGGATGGTGAGACACTGGCACAGGTTGCCCAGGGAGGTTGTAGCTGCTCCCTCCCTGGAGATGTTCAAGGCCAGGTTGGAGGAGGCCTGGAGTGCCCTGTGCTAGTGGGAGGTGTCCCTGCCTATGGCAGGGGGTTGGAACTGGATGACCCTTGAGGTCCCTTCCAACCTTCCCATTCTATGATTCTATGATTCATCTAGTTTAAGTCTGGGGCTTGTTATTGCTGCCCATCAGGTCCCTGAGTCACTGCTGAAGCTGGTGTTAACCACTAAAAGAAATGCTCCAGAACTAGTTGGAACTCTCTGGCTAAAAGCAAGTGGAATACTGAAAGCTTAGGTGCATTTTTGTTGTTCAGTTGAATGCAGCATGAGTTCACAGCAGCAGACATTTGGCAGGAAATTTACTGAAGTGAGGAAAGCTGAGTTGCTGGAGAGGGTCCAGAGAAGGGCAAGGAAAGTGGGGAAGAGTCTGAAGAGGAGCAGCTGAGGGAGCTGGCGGTGGTTAGTGTGGAGAAGAGGCAGCTGAGAGCAGAGCTCATTGCTCTCTGCAGCTCCCTGAGAGGAGGCTGAAGCCAGGTTGGGGTTAAGCTCTGCTCCCTCCTATCAGATGACAGAAGGAGAGGAAATGACCTTAAAATGCCCCAGAGGACATTAGGAACAATTTCTTTGCAGCAGGAGTGGTCTGAGATTGGAACAGGCTGCCCAGGTAGGTGGTGGAACCTCCATTCCTGGAGGTTTTAAAAAAAAACCTGTGGCCATGGCACTTGGGGACATGGTTTAATGTCCATGGTGATGCTGGGTCTGTGGCTGGACTCAGAGAGCTTTTCCAATCAAAGCAATTCCATGTTTCTGTGAAACACTAAGGGGAAGTTTGCAGCAGTTAGTTACCATTAAGACCTAAACCCAGGTCTGTAAAGAAGGGACAAAAAAAATCATTAGCAAAATGCTTTTTGTTCCTCTGACCTGAGAGGGAGAAACTCTGCAGGGGCGTATTAGCAAAGTCGGCTTCAGAATGAAACCCCTGGGGCTGAGGTCTGGTCAGCTGCACTCAGATGCCTCCAGGCCGGGTTGGTACAAGTTCAAAAGCCAAACAATGCTGCTGCAAGAGTAAACTGAAGCACCAATAGAAAAACTGTCTCTCAAAAAGTAAAAAACAAAAGGGGGGAAGGAAGGAAATAAGAGGGGGGGAGAAAG
>VWZE01019999.1:5329-27873 GCA_013396675.1 Eubucco bourcierii
ACACACTCAAGCACCTCAGTGTCCTTCAATTGAGGGACCCAGAACTGGACACAGTACAAGTCAGGACATTGAGGGGCTGGAGCAGGTCCAGAAAAGGGTAACAAAGCTGGTGAAGGGTCTGGAGAATAGGACTGGGGAGGAGCAGCTGAGGGAGCTGGGGGTGTTTAGTCTGAAGAAAAGGAGGCTGAGGGGAGACCTTCATCTGTCTACAGCTCTCTGAAAGGAGTCTTCAGGCAGGTGGGGATTGTCTCTTCTCTCCAGTTATCAGGTGACAAAATGAGAGGAAATGGCCTGAAATTGTGCCAGTGGAGGTTCAGGTTAGATATTAGGATGAATTTCTTCGCTGCAAGAGTGGTCAGGCACTGGCCCAGGCTGCACAGGGAGGTGGTGGAGTCCCTATCCCTGGAGGTGTTCAAGAAACATGTGGACATAGTATTTGGAAATCTGGTGCAGTGGCTGTGGTGGTGGTGGGTTGCTGGTTGGACTGACTGATCCTGAAGGGCTTTTCCAACTGAAACAGTTGTGTGATTCAGTGAAACAAAAGTGCTGGTGGTGCAAGGGCTGATGACAGGGCTGGCACTTGCACTGAATTTTGCAATTCCCAGCTAGTGGCTGTTGGTGACCTCCTGATCACTGGTAAATTGAAATATCATCCCTTCTCTGGCAAGGTGTTGTGAGACATAACACTGTGGTTTTCCTGAAGCTGGAAAGGAAGTACCTGCTTCTCTGCTGGCAGGGAGCATTCTCTGTCTCTGTTGAATCTCAGCCAAAATTCCTCACAACAAAACCTAGTGTTCAATAACCAGAGAGGACACAGTGCTGCCAGCCCCGCCACCTCGCTCAGTTTTAGCATAGTCTCTTCTGAACCAGTGCCTGGAGGCTGAGGTGGTGGAATCAGAGGCCAGGGCAACACCTAGGGTTATCCAGCTTGGGACAGGGAGCAGAGCTACCCTGCCCAACTGCTGACACTGAGATATGTTGGCTGGTGCAGATGGTTGTGATGGTGACAGTCACTGCTGGAGCAGGTGTGGGCCTTCACTGTGCCTTACTGTTCTTCTCCTGCACCTATGGCCAAGTGTATGGACTGCACCCATAATGGGCTCATTGTTAGGTGTTACTGTGGGTCAGGTGAGTGGACGCTGAGGTGGACTGAGAACTGGCTGAGGGGGCTCAGGGGGTTGTGATCAGTTGTGCAGAGTCTAGCTGAAAGCTTGTAGGTCATAGTGGTCCCCGATGGTCAAGCTTGGGTCAGGTCTTGCTCAGCATCGTCAATGACCTGAATAAAGGGACAGTGTCCCCTCAACCAGTTTGCTTTGAAGGTCCTTCCCAGCCCCAACCCAGTTTGTGATGCTTCTCTGATTTGCTGTTTTGCAGGAAGCAGCCAGCAAAACTGGGGTTGAAAAAGCAACTTGTGAAAAGGGACCGAAAACTGCTGGTGCTGAAGGTAAAGAGGCCGAAGGCCACGTATGATGGAGGAAGAGGAGGGGGAAGGGAAAGCCTCCTGCCCTCAGCCCACGTAGAAAAAGGTTGTTGCCAGAGCTTGGGACTCGCCAGTGTCTTCTTGTAAAAGCTTGTTACAGTTTGTGTGGTTGTGGAAGCAAAAAGCGCCTCGCAGAGGAGAAGCAGACCCTGTCCCACTGCCCTGGGCACGCTGAGCGGCAGCGGCAGGACGCCGTGGGACCACCCACTGCCTGTGGAACAAACGGCTTTGAAAGGGAGAGAAAGAGAAAAATACAGACAAAAATAAATAAAAATTGAAGCTCTTGGCTCCATAGAGGTTTCCATAGACAGCTCCTTTGGCTTCGTGCTGGCTGTCAGTACAGCATCCCAGCTCCTTCCGGACGAGCTGGGATACAGCAGATACTCCATGCTGGTGTCACAGCCACACAGTGCAAACTGGAGCCCAGAGCTGGCTTGTGGCAACCCAGCACCACCCCCCAGCATCCAGCAACTCACTTTCCTGTGGGTGCTTGCTGGGTTGGGGAGAAATTGGTTTTCTCTTCTGGAGGCTTCTTGCCTGTGACCAAAGGGGCTGCAACGTGGGGCCAGGTCCAAGGACATGATCACCTCTGCTGCAGCCCCTTAGTGCAGGGACATAGTTCAACTTCAAAGCACCCTTGTGTGGGGTGGATTTTATCCTTTGACGATGCTGGTTTCTATTTCCTTGCAGAGCAAAAGCCTCCTGTCCAGCTCTGCAGCTCACAGGTGCTTCACCTCGCACCCCAGCCCTCAGCTCCCATCTTGAAATAGGAGATTTATTACTATGTGGGGTCCATATAGGGTGAAGAGACCACCAAAAAAAAAAAAGCAGCAGGTTGACACGTTGTGGTTCAGAAAGCTGGGTCTGAGCTGGCACCATACCTTGTTGGTGAGCAGCATTGCCCACTGTGCATGGGGCACATCATGTCCCCACGCTGGTGCCGCTGTCCCCTTCCAGTCTAAAGGGACACAGTCACTGACTGTGTAACAGCAGCTCTCTGGTGGTAATTTTTCCTGCCTGGTCCTTGTAATACCCCTTTCAAAGGTTGAAAATAAACAGCTGAAAGAAAAGGAAAATCACTTTTTCTCTGGCTCCTGCTCAGCAAAGTGAGGTGGTGGCTCTTAGGGGATGCAAGCATGCTGGTCCCCTGGGTGTTGGATTTATGGTTGGGCTTGATGATCTTAAAAGGTCCTTTCTAGGATTGTGAGCTGCCCCACTCCAGCCAAGGTGTCATTAAGGAACTGTCTGCAGCTGATGCTGCCTGTTTTTATCAGCCATTGTTTTCTGGGGAGCTGGGGGAAGCTCGAGGGATGGGTGGTTTGGGGATGCTGCTTTGGGGATTCTTGACTCTGTTTTTTCCAGCCTGGGGGGGGTTCTCCTGAGACTTTATTTTTAAACCAGTGTGTATTTGGGATGAGGGTTCTCTGGAAGGCACCCAAGTGGGTGGAAGAAGCATTTGTGCCCTTTGACTGAAGGAGCAGAGAGCTGTCCCACCGGAAGCACATGCAGCCCAGACAGCCAACCGAGTCCTAGGCTGCATCAAGAGAAGCGTGGCCAGCAGGGCAAGGGAGGTGATTCTGCCCCTTTACTCTGCTCTCCTCAGACCCCACCTGGAGTACTGTGTGCAGTTCTGGAGCCCTCAGCACAGGAAGGACGTGGAAGTGTTGGAGCGGGTCCAGAGGAGGGCCACAAAGATGCTCAAAGGGCTGCAGCAGCTCTGCTATGAGGACAGGCTGAGAGAGTTGGGGCTCTGCAGCCTGGAGAAGAGAAGGCTTCGAGGGGACCTGATAGTAGCCTTCCAGTATCTGAAGGGGGCCTACAGGAAGGCTGGGGAAGGATTATTTACAAGGTCCTGCAATGACAGGACAAGGGGCAATGGGCTTAAACTGGCAGAGGGGAGATTTAGACTGGATGTTAGGAGGAAGTTCTTTACAGTGAGGGTGGTGAGACACTGGCACAGGTTGCCGAGGGAGGTTGTGGATGCTCCTTCCCTGGAGGTGTTCAAGGCCAGATTGGATGAGGCCTTGAGTGAGCTGTACTAGTGGGAGGTGTCCCTGCCTGTGGCAGGGGGTTGGAACTAGATGATCCTTGAGGTCCCTTCCAACCTTACCATTCTATGATTCTATGAAGCAAACCTCTACAAAAAAAAAAAAAGAAAACAGTACCTTTTGTTGCACTTTTGGGGCTTTACCCTATTTTGGAGCAGATTTGGGGCTTATTTTGGTTTGGTGCTTTTCTGTGCCTTGGAAGAGACATGAAGCTCAGGCGGGCGATGAGATGTGGTTGAGAGAGTGAAGGGGAACCAGGAAGGTCTTTGAGTGAAGGTGTCAAAGCCTGGCGGTGCTTCCGAGTTTTGGGCGTGCGGTGTTCAAATGCCATCTAGTGGCACTGGGCGTGGCGTGGGAAATCGGGCGGTCGGAGGAGTTTTGGGGTGTCTGTGGTGGGCTGGGTAAGGCTGAGAGCATAGTGGGGTCACGGGGGGCACTTGGCTTATCTGGCTTTGCAACTAGACAGCAGTCTTTGGAGGGAAATAACACCGAATAAATGTGGTTAGTAAGGAGGGAGCAGTGAGATGCAGGGTGTGACACTTGTCACCCAAAGGGACCTGGGGGTGTGGGAGTGGGCTTGGGGCAGTGCAGTGGTCCATAAAGAAACCCTTAGCATCAGCTGGAGCTGGGGGATGCTGCCATGCACAGAGCAAAGCAGCCCAAATCCTGCTTTTCTATCATCAAAAGATTCTTTTTGTGTGGAAAAAGGCTCATCCAGGGAGGGACAGCCCTGAATAAGGTTAGCCAACATCCCTCCCCTCGATGCTGGCAAGGTCCTCAGCACAATGCGACCCACTCGCGCCAGCCAGGGGCAGGCTGTGCACCGCAAAACGGTGCCTGCAGTCCAATTGACTCCCTCACCTTGCCACTCCCATGGGGCTCCCTTTGCCTGGGATTAGCGCCCTGCCAGCTGCTCTCCCACAGCCAGGCTGGCTGGCAGCCCCTGCAATCCTATTACCGAGTTTCAGGAGAAATAAAAAGTTAATCATCTCCTTCGCCTGCTCGTCCTCGTCCTCCTCCTCTTCCCCACGGAGGTGGATGAGCCAATGCCGCGGTGCTGCGCTCGCACCCTTGAGGCCGAGCCCACGCACCCAGCTCTAGGCTGGTAGGAGCTGCAGTGCCACAGGGGAGATCAGCAGCCGGTGCTGGGGGGTCAGGAGGAAAGGACGCCAGGACAGGCTGGACACAGGGCCTGGAGCCATGCCACTGCAGACCGAGATCCTGCGGGAAGTCTGGGCTGCTGACAGGTTGGTGCTGGTGGGCAGGATGTGACCCGCAGGGTGGGTGATGGGCTGGGCACCCCCACTGAGCTCCCATTTCCTCCAGTGCCTTTTTGCCTCCTTGCCGGTTGAATTGTAGTTCAATGAGCTGGTATTGCCGGTGGTTGGTTTGCTGCAAGGGGTGGCTGTGGTGATGCTCGTTGACTTAGAGAGAGGGGAAAGGTGTTCAGTGGGGGGGGGGGGTGTCCCCCCAAATGAGCCTCACTGTTGTCACCCTTGGTCAAGGCAGAGCCCGCTGCCCCCCCACCTCGGGAGACAGGCTGTCAGTTGAGCTTGATCCTGTTGAGTCAGGTCGAGCAGCTCCTGGAGCCAAACAAAAGGCTGACCTGTTCCACATCACCCCCAAAATTGGGGTGATGCTCATCTGGAGGGTCTTTCACCTCTCCCAGGAGCTGCAGAGGGCTGAAAGCACTCATCCCTTTGCTTTCTGTGCTCCACAGCCCCAGCGAGGAGCCAGGCAGCCCCAAGCAGCCAAAGCTCAAGCAGGTGAGGAAAAAAAAAAATCTTCCTCCCATTCCCAGTGCCACCAAGCCTTGCTATGGGCTGTCCCCAAGGGCTGGGGATGTTGGAAACCCTCAAACCCTGGCCCCACACCCAGTCCAACCTGGGGATGGACAAGTTGCTCTGTCAGGGTGCTGCAGCCTTGTGGGCCATGAGATTTGGGGACCATCCCTCCAGAGCAGGTAGGTAAAGGAAATCCTAAAGCCCCTCTTGCTCCTTTGTGTATTCTTCCAACCCCTCCCTCCGTCACTTCAAAGCACCCTATGAGGTGGGTTCAATTCCTAATTAACGCTTTAATTAAGCCTCTCAGTTAAGCTGTGACTCACTTTCCCCAAGCTGTGACCCTAAAAGCCAGATATCACCCCATTTTGTCACAGCCCTCAGGTGATGCCCAGCCTCAGAGGGGGCTCAGCAGTGGTTTCATTCACCACCCAGATTAACCAGCACCTTCTCATCCAAGAGCTTCGTGAGGTACTGGCGTGAGTGGCCATGCCACGTCCCCCCTACAGCTTCTTAGGAGATTAAAGGATATGAAGGAGCTTTTCCATGAGCTGATGGCACGGAAGAAACCAGCCTGTTCTCAGCTCTCCCATGGGATCTTCATCCTTCTCCTGCCAAACTTTGCAGTTCTGAGATCCTGCTGGGATCCCCCTCCCTTCTTGCCAAACACCTTCAACCACTGTGCTGGGGCACCCAGGAGAGACAAAAGCTATGTGAGAAGGGAGGTGTTTGGTCAAGTGGTGGTGAGTGCCCCAGTGGAACTGGTTTTGCTTAAATCAATTTCTGAGGGCCCTGACCTGACACCATCTCTCCATACTCTTCTCTCTGGAGCCAGGTCCTGCCCCACATGCTCCAGATTTGTTAAATCAGGGTTATTTATAGGCCCAGCTAACCGGGATTAGGTGCTGTGCCTAATCCCGAGGCTCCTGCTGACCTCCATTGCAGCTCCTTGCCTTTGATGGAGCCTTTCGTGGAGATGAGAGAAGAGGGAGGTGCAGAGCCAGGCTGCCTGCCTGTCCCCATGTTCCCTGTCCCAGCTCAGCTCCTCCTGGGATTCCCATCAGCAGATGAGCTGTTGCCCAGGGTGGCTCTTGGCTGAGGTCCCTGCAGCACGATGCAGCTTGTCCCTGTGTGATGTCAGGGCAGTGCCAGTATCAAGCACCTTGTCTCTGTGGCTGACACACAGCTCTCTGGCCCAGCACTGGCACTCTCCTGTCTGACTGCTAACAGCCCTTTGTTTTTTTCCCTCCTTTTGCCTTCCCTGGGGGTCTGCCCCATGGTAAGTTGCTTGTTTGAAGGTGTGGGTCCCTATCCACTGAGCAGGTCCCCAGAGTGGATCCTTGGGGGTCCTTGTCCCTGGGTGTCTGCTCCCACAAGGATATATTTTGGAAAGGGGGACAGTGCCCATACGTGCAGGAGTTGCCTTGCAAAGGCAAAAGGGATTCAAGGGCAGCTCTGTCTCCTCAGCACTGTCCATGAGAGCAGAAGGTGAAGAAGAAGCAGCAGGAGACAGTGCTGGAGCCCGAGGCCAAGCCCCAGCGGCTGCGAGTGAAGAAGCCGAACGAGTCAGGGGCTACAGAGGAGCCCCATGCCCCAGCCCAGGGTTAGCACAGACTCACTCTCCCCCCTGGCCCAGCTGCCCTGGAAACAGGGACACACACTGGTCCCCTATAGCCCCAATCTGACCCCGTGGTGCTCAGCTGTTGAAATCTGCAGGGGTGAAGAAGCTGAGGAAGAAGAAGGAGAAGGCAGAGGAGGACAGTGCCAAGGATCCCTACTCCAAACTCACCAAGGAACCTCGGCGGAAGAAGGAGAGCCCAGCCCCCGGCTCCCACACGGCCAAGGGAACCAAGAAGCAACAAGGTGGTCTGCGGGCACCCATGTGTGACACCCCATGTCTCACTGCTCCGCGTCCCCATGCACCACGTCCCACCGGTGCCATCGATGCTCCCAGTGCCCGCATCCCGGCACGAAAGGGGATATGGCAGGGACCCAGCGTTCTTGGCGTTGGCTGGGGAGTGGGGGCGGGGGAGGGGGGAACGACACAGGCGAGGCGGGACGGGACACGACACTTGGCCCTGTGAAAGTGGCAGAGGTGGCAGCAACTCCAGAGCTCGTCTGCTTTCCCGTCCCGGGATGCAGCCACGAGATGGCGATGCGGCTCCACAGCGCTGTGTCCAGCTCTGGGCACCTCCAGCTGCGCCGGGCACCCAGGGTCCCCTGGCGGGATGGGTACCCACACAGACAGGTGCTGCCAAGAGAGGTTCGCTGCTCACCAACTAGGAGGTACGAGGCCAAAATTGCTGATGCCATGGTGTCACCTCTGGGCAGAGCCAGCTGAGGACTCCGAGGATGAGGAGGTGGAAGAGGAGGTGGAGAATAAAGACCCACCGAAAAAGCTCAAGAAGAAGCTGCCCAAAGAACCCCCCTCGGGTGAGAGCCGGGATAAGAAGCTGAAGCCGAAGGGTGAGTGCCAGGGGACACAGATGGCTTGAGTCTGGCTCCGGTGCCGCTCACCGGCAGGAGGGTTCCATCCACTTTCTGTACCCAGAACTGCCCCAAGAGGCGCAGGAGGCTGTGGGGCAATCACTCCCTCCCCCTGCAATGTCCACTTAGCTCACCCCTTTCTTCTCTCCCCACCCTGTCATCATCACTGCCGATCCCCATCCCAATGTCTGGCCGCTCCTCCGTCTCACCAGGAGACAAGGGCGATCCGGAAGGCAAAGCCAAACCTGCCAAAAGCACCAAGAAGGAGTCCATGTCCGTGTTCCAGGTGAATGGAGAGAAGAAGGAGAAGAAAAGCAAGAAGAAAGGTATGGAGCAAGGAGAGAAGTGTGCACGTGTGTGCCAGCCAGTCCTGCTGCTCCACAGCATCACCCTGAGCTGATAGCACCCAGTGCTGTGTGACCATGTCCCCTGTGTCCCACTGCAGCCGCCACTGGCAGTGATGAGGAGGATGATTCTGACTCCAGCACCAAGCCCATCAGGTCAGAGAAGAAGAAGAACCCAGTGTTCCTCTTCCAGACTGGAGGGGACCCCCCCAAGGAAAAGAAGACCAAAAAGAAAGGTGAGAGCCTAGTATGAGCGATGTGATGGAAGGTGGTGGGTGCTGGAGGGGTTTGTGGGGCTGCAGACGAGCCTGGCCAGGGAGAGGGGGGTTATGACCAATGGGGTTTATGTTGGCCTCAGTTTTGGGGTTCAGTGGAGTCAGGTTCTCCCCCGCCACCCAGTGTCCCTGCCTGTTTCTGCTCACAGCTCCTGCCAAAGCAGCCGACAGTGAAGAGGAGACTCTGGAGACCCCACAAAAGAACTCCAACAGGAAGGGAAAAGTGAAGAAGTCAAAGAAGGTACAAAATCCTGCCAGAGCCATGGGGTCCCCTTCAGAGGGTAGCAGCAGCTTTTCTCCTCAGGGCAAATTGTGGGGCTGGGAGACCTACCACAGCACTGTCCCCAAAGCCACCAGCTGCAGAGCCACACCCCAGAGAGGACTGGGAGCTGGGGAAGGAGAGAAGCTTCTGGCAGGTTCGGCTTTGGGGTCACCATCCCCTGTCACGCTGCAGGCGAAAGAGGAGAGGCCTCCATCACCTGTCATCGAGGTGGACAACCTGGAAGAGTTTGTGCTGCAACCGGCACCACAGGGAGCGACCATCAAGTGCCGAGTGACCCGGGACAAGAAGGGGATGGACCGAGGGCTTTATCCCACCTATTACCTCCATCTGGATAATGACAAGAAGGTGAGCTGGGGGTGGGGTGTTGGGACCCTGGGGCATTGCACCCAAACTGGGAAGCACTCTGAGGATTTTGAGGGGATGCTCACCTGTACCCCACCATGTTGGTGGTGCTGCTTTCCTCAGTTCCTCTTGGGAAATGTTCCATGTTGATGGTGCATGGCATGATGAGGGCTCAGGTCCTCCTGTCCCGTGGCTCAACCTCTCTTTTGGGGATTGTCTTCATTCCACGATTTCCATAAGGTCATGGCAGTGACCTGCTGAACCAAGCCTTATGCAGAGGGCACTGGGGGGTCACTGAGCTTGGGACAGCAGTGGAGTTGACAACACCCAGCTCTCACGAGGCTCCACCACCCTCTCAGGTGTTCCTCCTTGCGGGGAGGAAGCGTAAGAAGAGCAAAACCTCCAACTACCTCATCTCCATTGACCCCACCGACCTGTCACGGGGAGGAGAGAACTTCATTGGGAAGCTGAGGTAGGAGCAGAGGTGCACCTCATTTCAGTGGCCCCCCGTTTCGGTGGTACCTCACTTCTGCAGCACCCTCTACGGGTTGCTGCTTGCCCCCAGGCAACGACTGGGTCAGACAGGAGGCTAAATTCAACGGTCCCTGCTGTGGATCTGATCTGAGGAGTGTCGAGGGGCCAGGAGGGGAAAACAGGCTGGGCTGGTTCCTCCTGGCAGACAGGTCACGGCTAGAAACAGCACCCGGCAAGTCCAGGCCCACTGCATGGCTGGCAGTTGTGCAGGGATGCTGGAGGGTCCCCACTGTGTCAGCACACCACAACACCCTCCTCTAGGAGTGCTCTGAGCCCCAGCAAACAGCCGAAAGGTGGGAGGGGAAGCACTGGCCGGGGGTTGCACAGAGGGTTTGCATCTGGAATGAAACTGGGGCCAAAGCTGGAGTAGGAGTGGGGCAGGAGAAGTCAGAGAGGACTTGGCAGCACCATCTGTGGTCATCTCCCATATTTGGCTGTAGATCCAACCTGATGGGTACGAAGTTCACAGTGTTTGACAACGGAGCGAACCCCGACAGGGCCAACGCCAATTGGTCAAACGTGCGGCAGGAGCTCTCGGCCGTGGTCTATGTAAGTAGCAAGGTGGGGACCACCCACACTGACCTCCTGGCTTCTGCACTCCTTTGGGCCACTGCCCCAAGGGATTGGAGAGATGCAGGATGGGCTGGATCCATCCCTGAGCCCTTCTCCAGCTGTCAGTGAGAAGCTGATTTCAGTGGGGGCTCTCTTGCAGGAGACCAACGTTTTAGGGTTCAAAGGCCCCCGGAAGATGACGGTCATCATCCCTGGCATGAACTCTGACAATGAGAGGGTCCCTATCCGGCCCCGAAACGTAAGTCAGGGGCCAGACTGGGAGAACCTCCTTGGGAACAGGGTTTGCTGAGGTTCACCTTGGATTCTCCCCATTTTGGGGCATGGAAAGGCTTCGAGGCATCCCTGAAATCCAAGGTGTCTCCCTGAGAGGTGCGAGATGTGCTGGCTGTGGTGTTTTTTTCCTCAGCGTTGGATCTCATCTCCTGCCACAGAGCATCTTTCTGGTGGGTGGCAGGGCTCTAGCAGAGGTCACCCCGACTCTGCTCTCTCCCCTCTCCTCCTTCCCAGGATAATGATGGCCTCCTGATGCGTTGGCAGAACAGGAACATGGACAACATCATCGAGCTGCACAACAAGGCACCAGTGTGGAATGACGAGACCCAGTCCTATGTCCTCAACTTCCACGGCCGAGTCACCCACGCCTCTGTCAAAAACTTCCAGATCGTGCATGACAGTGACCGTAAGCTGGGAAGGGGCCAGGATTGGGGTGGGGGTGGCTTAAGCACTCCCCTTCTCTTGCTGAGTCTTTTGGGGTTTTTTTTTCATGCACGGTTGCTTTGCTGGAGCCGTGATGAAACCACCCAAGGGCAGTGGCCCTGGGTGTCAGCAGAGGGAGCATGCAGGTCATCTCTTGCCGGGCAGATTTTAGGACAAGGGCAAACCCTACAGGGTGCTGAGCACCCCCATCACTCTACATCCACCCACTCATGCCGGCATCGGCCCAGGGCATCACCCTCAGCGCACACCCCACACTGCTGGTAGGCACACCCCTGGGGTGCATCGTGCTCTAGGGACAGTCCCTCGGGAGTGGCAGTGACTCTGTCCCACCGCTGTGGCCGTTCATCACCTGTCCAGTGCAGTCAGAAGCCCTCGGCCTCCGGGGTGTTGGGTTACGGGACGGAAAAAACCTCTCGGGGGCCCCTGGTTTATTTTTACAGACTTCCTGTCACCCGCCCTCAGGCAGCACAAGTCCCAAGGTGGGGCACTGGGGTCCCTATCCCTTGAGGAGCTGCAGCTCCTGGGGGACCGAAGGATGTCAGGATCCTGTGCTGGGAAAAACAAATTTAAAAAGTCAAAGAATGGTTTAGGTAGGAAGGGACCTTAAAGATCTCTTGTTCCAGCCCTTCTGCAGATGATGGGGTTTGGTGATGCACACTCCGGTCGTGAGCCATAGGCAGAGCTTGGCAAAAGGGTGGTTTATTTGGGGGGGCCACAGAGCAGGTCCCCTGGGATGAAGGGTGAGATGGGGATGTGGGTGACATCCCAGCTGCTTACCCTCTCTCCTGCAGCTGACTACATCGTGATGCAGTTTGGGCGTGTGGCAGATGATGCCTTCACCATGGACTACAACTACCCTCTGTGCGCGGTGCAGGCCTTCGCCATCGCCCTCTCCAGCTTTGATGGGAAGCTGGCCTGCGAGTAGCACCCATGCTGAGGCCACTAGGGCTGCCAGAACTACTGGGACCACCAGGGCTGCTGGGACTATCGGGGCCACCAGGGCCACTGTGGCTGCCAGGACTACTGGGGTGATTCAGGGCCACTGTGGCTGCTAAGGCCACCAGGGCTGTTGGGACCACCAAGGCCACTAAGGCTGACCACTGCTACTGGAGTCACCAGGGCTGCTGGGACTACTGTGCCTACTAAGGCCACCAGGGCTGCAGGAGTCTGCTGGGACTAACCAGGGCCACCGTGGCCATTCAGGCTGCCAGAGCCACTGGTCAGCGCCCACTGGATGCTCCTGCATCTCCATCCTGCTCTGCTTTCTCCATCTCTACCATCCACCAGGCCAGTGCTCAATGGCTGCTGCCACTCCTGGGGTGATTTGAGGTGCCTCAGGGCACTGTGGGACACTTACCCAGCCACAGTCACCCTCTAAGGGGACAGATCACCAGCCTGGGGCAGATGGCAGGGTCAGGCCAGGGTATATTTAGCAGATGAGGCTGAGTGTGATCTCGATCTCATCTCTCTGAGATGTTTCTTGGACTTGGATCCTGGAGACTCATCCCTTTTTTGCATTCTGGTTTGTATTTTGTGGCTCAATGTCTTAGCGAGAGGGCTCTTTGGTCTGAGTTTCCACATCCCCCTTATGAGCCCACGTGCAACCCGGCTCTGCCCAAGCTCCTGGTGAAGAGCCTTCTGCCCATCTTAATGTTGACCAGGCACCAAACTCCTATTTTACCTCATTTTTCTCTGGCACAGGTGATATGTGGCACTTGTGGTGTCTTTTCATGCCCTGAGCTCTCCACCCCAGTGGCTTGGAAGCCTTTGGGGATCTGGATTCTTGAGGAGCAGCCTGGAACCCAGAGCACCAGCAGTATGTGGGCACATGCCAAGGGAAGGGAGTGCTGGTGAAGGAGGGTTGGAAGCCTTGTGAAGCAGGGCTGAGCTGGGCCGGTGCCACCAGGAGGGACCTGGAAGCGAAAACTCTGGGTGCACCAGGAAACACCAGGGTGACTCACAAGGTGTGGCTTAGTGCTGAGTCATGCTCAGCACCTGTCTGGGCCTGGTTGAATCCCCTTTTTGGTGGTGGTCTGAACCCCTATCCTCAAGTTAATGCTGCAAGAAGTCACTGATGTGGTTGTACCAGAGGGATTCTTGCCCTCAAGGAGCAGTGCCAGAACATGGCCTGAACCCACGGTGAGCAGATGACCGTGACAATGAGATCATGAGCTGCAACTGGACCACTGGCTAACATCTGCACCAGCAGCTCTGCTGATGGAGTCGAGATTTTCCCAGCAGCTGCATGACTCCAGGTTCCATGATTCATCAGCAGATGCAGAGGAAGATGGAGGTGGACAGCTGGGGGACAACAGACCAGCATGGGGCATTGTCCCTTACCCACGTGGTGAGACAGAGACTTTCTAAGGCGAGAAGCAGAGCCCACGGTTTGGGGCCAGCATCCCCTAGCTAGGTGTGGCCAGGAAGCATGGGGGAAAAGAGAGCTCTCTGCCCAAATCCAGCCACAGATCCAACATCTGTTTGGAATCGGGAGAGGCTCGGCTGACGGTCAGGCTCACACCCGTTCCCGCTTCCCCTGGTGGAAGCAGGAAAGCTAAAGCAGGGTGAGCGAGATGGGTTTGGGCTTCCCAACCTCCTGCTGGAGCACAAACTGCCATTATCACAACAGCTCCCTGGGGAGTTCCTCCCTCCCCTTGCCCAAAGAGTCTCCATGCTGCCCTTCTTTGCTTGCAAGTCCCTCAGGATTCCCAGCCTGTGGCCCAAGCAGAGCAGAACCCATCTGCCCTGGGTGTCCCACACCATGCCTGGCCCATCCCAGAACAGCTGCCGCCTCAGCTGCCTACCCCACATCCCTTCAACAAACCCTCTAACCCAAACCAACTGCAGCACGGGAAAACAAATGAAAGCAATTGAAGAGGGCGCTGGGTGTTGGGGCCTTTGTTTGCGCTGGCTGTTAGCAGCAGAGGAGAGGATGGAAGCAGTTGAGATGTGGATCGGCTTTGGCTGATGGAAAGTGTGACGGATGCACCAGCAGACCAATGGCTGGGGATGCTGGGGTGTGCGTGGGTGTGAAAGGAATGCTCACTGCGAGGGAAGATCAAAAAAAAAACCAACAAAAAAACCCCAAAACAAACCAAACCAACAAAAAAAATCAGAGGAGAAGGAGCCTTATCAGCAGCACTGGAGCCCAAAGTGTGCATCTTCCTTGGAGTAGGGGTTTTCTCTATCCCCAGGGGTGGTGTTTTAAGGCTTGGAGGTTTTGGAAGCTTCATGCAAGGGGGCTGGTGCTGCAGAGATGGGTTTAACCCCTCCTAAGGAGCATGAGCAGTGGCCAGAGCTGATTGTTGGCAGCATCCTCGAGGAAACCTCCTGGGCAATGGGATTTCATGGGATCAAGGAGCGGCTTGCGCTGGAAGGGATCTTTAGCACTCGTGTAGTTCAGCCCCCTGCAGTCAGCAACTAGTGCAGGTTACTCAGAGGCCCATCCAACTTGACCCAGAATGGTCCCAGGGAAGGGGCATCCCCTACTCTATTTTGGCAAAGATAGTTATAAGAAAACAAAAAAGGTCCCACCTAGATGCTGAGCACCACATCCTAGTTAGGAGCAATGTCACTGTAGTACTGTAATGTCACCAACATGCCCATTCTCTGCCAGTGGGTGGAAGATGCTGGTCCAGAGCTGAGAAGGAGGATGGAGGTAGAGAGGCTCTTCTCCAGCTGTTCTCCTCTCCCTCTGCCCAGACTCTGGGGGCTGAGGGGGCTAAATGCAGCCAACCCTGAGCCCAGGCTCATCCTCTGTGCTCTTTGGGAGTCTGGAGGGTGTTTCCATTGGCTCTAAGAGGTGAATGCCCCATCCCCATCAATGGGTTGGCGGTATCCCAGCAGGTATGGGAGGAGAGGCCAGTGCTGGGAAACTCCTCACCAGCCATGGAAGGGCTGGAGCTGTTGGGTTCCCAGCAGAAAGCATTGCCTTGGCCTTGGGCACTCTTGCTCCCTGCTTTGAAGTGGTGATAAATTAATCAGTTAAAGAAGCGATGGTGACGGAGTGGTTTTCTCACCCCTTTCCCTGTCTGTGACATTTTTCCAAGGGGAAGGCCAGGAACCTGTGGGGCTGTGGGAGGGGCTCACCCAATGTCTTCTTGACTGCCTTTAAAAAATGGAATGATTTTTTTAATTAGTGGATCCATTCTGGGTAAGTGTTGGAGTTTTACAACATTGTAGCTGTTCTTGGTGTCTTGCCTAGACTTGGATGTTCTGGTCGTAAGAAAATAATATTTATGGGGTAGCTGCTTGCAGCTCTTTTATATTATAATTTGGGAAAGGAAGTTGCTGTTCCTACCAGTGGACAAAGAATAGCAGAAAAGAGGATTATGGACTTCTGAAGGAGGGGAAAAATAAAAACAGAGAGGCAGGAGTGAAAGAAATCACCAAGCCAAGACTGGAACGCTGCACTTCCAGCAGAGCTCATCCCGGCATCGCCAGCGGTTGGGTAGGAGGCCGTAACAGAGCCGAAACCCAGGCCCAGCACAGCAGAGACTCCCTTGGTACTCCCCTGCGTGGAGCCTTACATATGGTCCTAAACATTTGCAGATCAAGCTTTTATTCATGGGCTAAGGCACGCTTGTTTGCTCATGCCTTACTCAGCCCCAACTCCTATTGAACTCAATTAAGGCTGTCATCTCCAGGAGCAGTCAATGTCATTTATGCCCAAGTAAGGGATGAGTAACGAGTGCTCCGAACGGCCCGTGGAGAATAGCAGCCATCTTGTTGCACTTTTTGGTCCAGATTGCTTACAAGTTAGCAGCAGGCCAAGGGTGGAAGAATGCGATAGGGCTTTGGTAATCGCCCCCGATCGGTGCGTGCGCTGGATGCTGCGGAGGCTGCCGCTCCGCAGGCTGCGGCCTGCTGCCTTGTCCCAAAAGGCTTCAATGTAACCACACTCAGCACGAAAATGAGAAAACTATGTTCCTAGAAGGGATGGGATGCCCAGAGCATCCCTTCTCCAAGCAGGGCCCTGCTGGTACCTCCCCTCCGTGTGGTTTAGGTACTGTGGAATAGGTCCTCGGTGCATGCTGGACCCCATGGCCATGTGCTGCCTGTAGTGGGGGCTGTGGTTCCCAACAGGCAAGCTGGGTCATGGTCAGGGACTTGCACACAATTCAGCTGGCTGCAGCTTAGTGTGGTACCATCCATCCACCTGCTCCAGGGGCATGACCTCAGCCTGGTTCCTGGCTGGGTTCTCTTGGGAATCCCCATCCTGGGTACTATGGAGTGTCCAGGACAGACTGGGAATCTGCATGTTGGAGGCGTGCAAAAGGCTGAGGGGGCATATGTGGGATGAGGAAGGGGATGAAGGTTTTTGGGGAGGATGAGGGTATGAGGATGAGAAGGGCGATGAAGTGGGGAGAATGAGGGTGTGAGGATGAAGGTGTTTGGAGAGGATGAAGTTGTGAGGATGAGAAGGGCGATGAAGATGTTTGGCAATGATAAGTGTGAGGATGGGGATATGAGTGTTTGGGAGGGGGCTGAGGATGGGTGATGAGGAGTTGGGTGTAGGTTTTTGGAGAGGATGAGGATGTGAGAAGTGGGAGGAGGAGAGTATTGCAGGAACGCAGTGGGGCACGAGAGGGTGCAGAGGACGGTGAAGGTGTGCGTGGAAGGGAACGGAGATGAGCGCAAGGGGTGAGGACGTGCTGAGAGGGATGAAGATGTCCCAGGGAAACCCTAGCTGGCTGCCCGGGCACGGGACAGGACATGACAGCAGCACCCTCATACCCTAGCCCGCGACTGTATCTCGGGGGCTGCAGCCCCGGAGAAGGAGGAAGGTGAGGAGGAAGGCTCCTAGAAGCCACTTCCAGAGCCCGATCCGAGAAGAGATGTGTTCCAGGCCTTCCTTTTCCCAAAAAGCCACCCGTGGACGGAGGGGAAGCCCCGCTGCCCCGGGCGGAGAGGGAGGGTGAGCTGAGAGGAAGAAGGGAGGGAAAAAGAGACGGGGAGGAGGAGGAGGAGGGTCGGCCCGGCCCCGCCGCCTCCTGATTGACTCCCAACTTTCTGCTCCTCCCTTGCATAAACTTTCCCGTCCCTGCGCCTGGCTCCGTGCGCGGACCCGGGAGCCCGCCGCGCTCCCTGCATTCCTGCCGCCCTCTCCGGCCCGGCCCGGGCCCCGGCCCCGGCCCCGGCCCCGCTCCTGCTCCTGCTCCTACTCCCGGTCCGGTCCCGGTCCGGTCTCGGTCCCAGCACCCGCAGCCGACCCAGCCCCTCCGAAGTACGGAGCAGGTAAGAGCTCGCCGGGAAGAGACTCCCAGCCCCTTTTCCTCCTCCTCCTCCTCCTCCTTCCTCCCGGCCCACGGCCCTTCGCACGCACCAAGCCCCGACGGAGTTCCTTTCACCCCAACCCCCGGCAGCCCCGTACTGAGGCTCCCCCCCGGGACTCTTCTGGTTTGGTTGAGTTGGGGGTGTGCGCGTGTTGGGGGGGTTGGGGGGAACGGCACAGCCAGCGTCTCCCCAGATCGTCCCCAGCTCCGCACTCCTCAGGTCTCCCCCCACCCCCAGGTCCCCAGGGTCCCGCCCTGTCGGGACTGCGCTATGTCCCCGCCGCGGGCGCATCCCCGGGCTATAGGGTTACAAAGGGCCCTTGTGTAGGGTATGGGCCATAAGCTGGAGCGGGGAGGGGGCGGGCGCCAGGGCATTATATAAAGCAATAAAGCAACCCGGGCTGTGGGCCCCCCCCAACACACACACACCTTGGGGTGGGGGAGGCCCGGGTGGGATCTGGGGGCCACATGCAATGTCACGTTACATGTGTGTCACAGACATGTAGGGGATGCCCAGGGGCTGACTAGGTGCTGAGCACTTTGTGCCTCGTCATAGGGGCGCATTGCAAAGGAGGCAGCAATTACGGGTGTCATTTTCAGCAGTGTGTCATCTTTATTATTATTATTATTGTTGTTGTTGTCATTATTATTGTTTTATTTTAACACCCTCTTTGGATTTGAGATGGTTGGGTTTTTGTCGGTGTGGGTTTTTTGTTTGTTTGTTTGCTGCCGTCCTCTCTTATCCCCTTGGAGAGAAAATAAAACCAAACCCATGCAATGCCACTCGCCCACCTTTGTCCTTTGCCACCTGGGGAAAAAAAAAAAAAATCACAAATATATTTTGGGGAAAAACCCAGCTAGAAATAGTACTGGAGGCCCTACTGTGGCAGTGGGCACCTCACAGCTCGCCATGGCTGTTGGGTTGTTGGCAGAGGAGGGGTGAGGGTACAGGTTTCTGGTGCATTGTGGGGAGCTGGGACGAGTGCGGCCGGGCGAGCGTCCCACCGGCGAAGCGCTAATCTCCAGTGTCAGGCGCGCTGGGGTATTTTGGGCTCCGGCGTCCTCTCTCCCCTCCTATCGCTTTACCCCGCGTGGGTACATGCGTGCTGTGAGTCAGGGCTTTGGCACTGCCCGGCCACCCTGGGGGGCCCTACCAGTGAGACTGCCAAACCCCCAGTTCCCTTGGTTTTGGGGTGTTTACCATGATGGGTGAAGAACTGAGGGTCTGCTGTGCCCCACTGACCCTAGTGGCCTCCACAGCCCCAAAGCCCTTGCTCACACCCAACTTTTCGGGTAGGTCATTTCCCCATGGGATAGGAGGAAAAGTGTCTCCAAAATGGATGGTCACTAAGGTCACCCAGTGGTGAAGCTGGGGGAGGAGTAGATGTGGGATGGTGAGGCTAGGACCCTGCTGACAAGGTGGGTGATGGTCACCACAGCACTGCCTGAGTGGCATTCCTGGCACTTCCCCGCCAGAGAGGATGGGCAGGATTGTCCCTTTGGGAGAAAGCGCTGGGTTTGACCCTGTTTGGGTTGCTGCATGACATAGGAAGACATCCCCTTACTCAGGGGACCTTGGGTACCCGCCACGCTCCGCAGGGCAGACATGAGGCTGGCACCGCACTGGCTTTCCCAACAAAAATAATCCTTTGAAAGCAGTGGGCTCCGTGGCAGGCTCCAGCCACCTTGCCTAAGTGACACATGGGTGTTTCCAGGACCCTTGTCCCAGTTGGGGTGATTGCAGTGTTGATGCTCAGCTTGGATGCTTCAACTGGGGCATTTTGGGGGTCAAAGGACTGCAAAGATAAACCCTCCAGCAGGCATCCTTACCATTAACATCCCCCTCTTGCAAGCTAAACCCTCTCCAGTCTCTACCCCCATCAAGAGAAGGGCCTCGCATCCATTTCCCACAGCACATGGTCGCTATTTGTCGTGATACCCACAGCAGCAAACTCTTTTAATTGCCATTTGATTCCCATCTTGCCAGCACTGAGCAGGTCAGGAGGCGAGTCCCGGTGTCCCAGTGCTGTGCCAAAGGAAGGAGCCTTTTCCTGGCAGTGTGCAGGCAGGTCATGGCTGAGAGGAGGTGGGGGTGGGGGTGGTAATCAGCCGTAATTAATATATTAAAAATCAAGTACTGCGCGACTCCCATCAGACACAGCGAACACAAAGCTAGTGGCAGGTGAGATGAGAGGCAGGAGTGGTGTGAGCACGCAGTGGCTGGAAAGGGAGAGAAATGAGTGATTTGGAGAGGTTTGCAGGGGGAAGAAATGTGAGGTTTGTGCCTTAGTGCCTTCTCTCCTGCCTGTAGCAACCTGTGATGGAGGGGAAAAAGAGGGTTGCAAAGCCCTTACCAAGGGTGCTGCTGGGATTTGTGTGGTGAGAGCCATCCCCGGGGCTCTTGTAGGGTTTGAGATCCCTCTGTCTATCAACAGATGGGATGGATTTTGCCCAGAAAATGTCTCGTGCCTGGAAGCTTCTCTCTTTTATTAAATCCTTGATGGCAATTGCAAGGGGCAAGGCTGCCATGGCGTTTACAGCACTTTGGGTGCTGTTGGTGGATGGAATATAACCGAAGATCTTTGATTTTGGGAACTCCTGGCCCCAGTTGGGTGGCCAGGCTGTGCTCTGAGCTCCTTGCTCCTGCATCTGAGGTGTTACTCGGGGTCGATGCCTGTGCCAGAGGCTGATCCCAGGCACCTGCGTGTTGCGGTTGGGGCAGGCACCTGAGGCGCGTGGGTGTTCACTGTTGCCACTGTCACGTGGCAGCTTATGAAATGTTTTTTGGAAGGAGGGAGGGAGGGAGGGCAGGTAATGATGGGGTGAGCAGCCAGTGGGGCCGTGCCCCGCGCCAGCCTGCAGCGGGCACGCGGCAGGAGCAGCCACCCCCCTCCCGCCCCCCACCACACACACCTCAGTGATAACAGACGGCCGGATCCTGCTGCGGGTCTGGACATGCCAATACAACTCCCGGTGCTTTGGTTTTCCCCAGCTGTGAAATGGGAGCAAGGGGCCCCAGAGAAACCTCACGATGCTGGATGTGGTGGTGGGTGTTGGGGGTCACATAGTGCCAGGCACTATTCTGGGATTCCAGTGCAGCTCCACAATGAGCATCCCTATCCAAACCCTTTGGAGGAGACAGGCCATGGACCACATGGTCTCAGCCTTGGGGGCGCAGCTGGTGGCCTTGTGAGAGTGGCATTGTCTAGGGCTATGCATTGGCACCGCCAATGGGATCCTGCAGATGAAGGGCCCAGAGAAACACAAGTGTCTATCTGACTGCATAAAGCATATCCATCCTGGTGCTGTAAATCCCACCAGAGAGTGTCTCCTCACCTGGTCCTAAGTGGATACAACCCTGTGATGTCCCCAGTGTCCCTTGTTACATGAGAGCAGTGAGACAGCAGTGGCACTGAAACCCAGCAGGCAAAGGGTGTGTCATGAGATGTGCCAGGTCTCAGCCGGCTAATGCCAACCTCAGGCTTAACCTTGGCCACTCTCTTATGAGCCAGAGGCACAGAAGTTGACTTTGGCAACACTGCTGGGAAATGCTTGCTTGCAGGTGGCTCATGGCTGCTGAGCAAGATGCGAGCGACGGAGGAGGCTGCTTTGTCCCCTTCACCCTCACTGCCGGTGGGGATCAGTACAGACCTGGAGCGTGTCCTGGCAGAGTTTCTCTGGCTGCGGGGGGTGGCTGGGGATGGGATGGCAGAACTGGAGCTAATTTTAGGAGGTGGGCAGAGCTTGGCGGGAAGCAGCTGGCTGGAGGGATGTGTTGTGGTGCCCATGAGCATTGAGAATGAGTGCCAGGGGTCCTTGGCTGCGGAGATGCATCCCACTGTGGGGAAGAGCTGTGCCACCACTGATGGAGGAGTGACAGATAAGGGAACACTCAATGCCCTAGACACTTGGACTCTCACCTTGGTTCCCCAGTGCATGGTTGAGCACCGTGCCACTCGGTGCCTCAGTTTCCCGGTGCCGTCTCGCCGGCGCTGCTGCCTGGCGGGGTGCAGCGGAGGCAGGAGAGAGTTGGTCGGGCTTGGAGATCCTCGCCTGGGAGCGCCAAGCCTTATGATTTCCCCACGACTGTCTCCTCCTTGCTCCTCGTAAAATTAGATCCAGCTGTTCACAATAGCCACTAAACTTCTCTCCGGAAGATGTTCAGAGTTTACAGACGCGGAGCGGCTCGGCGTGCGTGGAGGATGGGCTGCCGTTCCCATGCCAGCTCCTCGCCGCCCGCCCTTCCCCCAGAGGCAGCCAGCTCCTGCCTTCCCCCCTCCCCGGCTTAGGCAATTTGGGTTTTGGAAGAAGCACACCCGAGCGCAGGCACGCGAGCCCCCGACCCAAGCAAGCGTCGGGTTTTTATTAGCAGGAGGAACTGGGCCTGTTGCAGGCCAGAAGCAGAGATTGGGTGTAAGATCCTGCTTTTTCCCTGCCCTGCTTCTTGCCCGGGTGCTCAGTGGGTGAATTGGGCAGGGTGCTCCTGTGGTGCTCATTTGGTGGCCACTCAGTCCATGGTCGTTGATGCCTCTGCTCATCGATGACGTAAGTTTGGGCTCTAGCTCTCACGTGGGGTGACCACTGTGCCCCACTCACAACCTTGCCCAGGTGGCGTCACAGAATGGAGTAGGTCTGGGTCTGGCTCCAACGTCAGTGTGTTGTGCCAGGGGCTAGCATGTCGTGCCAGGGGCTAGCAGGCCATGCTGGGCTCTGCAGTAGCTCTTGGGCCATGCTGCTTGCTGGAGCTCCTTTTACTCCATCCTGCCTTCATGCATATTTAGCAACTTTCCTCCCTAAGGAGTCCAGAGCCACTTTTTCAAGCTGTGGGACCAGTATCCACTGTGTCCCTGCCCAGCTCTTGGCTTAGGCAGCGTTGAGAGGTGCCAGGAGAAGGTGATGCTCTGCCATGGGCACCTGCTGGGCCAGTCTGAGGTGAGAGTATGTCATAAAATGGTGCTGAACCCAAACATCCCTTTCTGGGAATGCATTGAATCACCGATATGGATTGCATGGGGCAGCACTACCTGCTCCTGCAGCTCCTGCATTATATGCAGAACCCCAGCTTGCTACTGCCACAAGTGTTGCAAATTCACTGCATTGGTGTTGGTGGCCAGGTGACAGGGCCATGTTGCAGAGGCCGTGGTAGCCAGATGACAGGGCCATGTTGCAGAGGCCGTGGTGGCCAGATGACAGGGCCATGTCGCAGAGGCCGTGGTGGCCAGATGACAGGGCCATGTTGCAGAGGCGATGGCGGCCAGATGACGGGGCCGTGTCGTGGAGACGATGGCGGCCAGGTGGCGGGACCGCGTCGCGGAGGCGGTGACTGCCAGGTGACGGGGCCGCGTCGCGGAGGCGGTGACTGCCAGGTGACGGGGCCGCGTCGCGGAGGCGGTGACTGCCAGGTG
>VWZE01019999.1:37725-93448 GCA_013396675.1 Eubucco bourcierii
GTTTTTTTCTCCAAGCTGAAGCCCTCTCCAAGGGCATTTCGACAAGTTCCAACCGCAACCATCTGGTCCATTAAAATAAATCTGGCGTGCCGGGCCGCCCCCGGGTGTGGGGGGTGCAGTGGTGGCGAAGTTTGGGGGGTGGGGGGGAAGCTAGGGCCCCACAGCAGAAAGCTCCCAGCTGCTCTGATGTGGCCCAAAAGCAACTTCTGCTTTGAATTAGACCCAGGACGTTAGGAAATACTGGTGGAAAGGCCAGCAGGGATCACAAACGGGAAGTGGGATGCCCAAGGAGGGGCACCCCAGAAGGCCAGCGAAGGGTTATTGGGGTTGTGTTCATTGACTTCTCCCCCCCTCCCCCCAAGGCTTTTGTCTGTGGTTGGGGACACTCCTGTGGTGGGGGGGGCTGAAGGCTGCCACCTCTCCCTCCAAGCCCCACTGTGTCTGGGGCGGGGGTTGCCCAACCCGGTGGGTTGGGGGTCGCAAGGTGGGTTTCAGCTGGCTTGGCGGGAAGAACTGGTCACCCCAGTTTCCCCTCATGGCACCCTCACATCCCCTTGGGCAGGACAGCTGTCACGGCAGCGCCATCTCCTGGCAGTGCCTCTCTCATCAAGGACCAACCTCATCAAGGAGCAGCATCATTAGGCCAGGTGGGCCCTGAGGTGCCTTTTGGGGCGGGTGCCCCTGCCCCGCTGCGTGCCTGACCCCTGTCTCTGCCCACAGGTCGGAACGAACTGATCGCCAGGTACATCAAGCTGCGGACGGGGAAGACGCGGACGAGGAAGCAGGTGAGGCCATGGCTCTGTTTCTTCTCTTGGGAGGGCTCAGGGGGCATGGAAGGTGGTTGCCAGGTATGCCATGGGGGAAGAGAGTGTGGCTGTGTCGCCTGTCTCTGTCTGTGCCCCTCTGGAGCCACCGTTGCTGCTGGCAGCTTTGTCTGTGAGGAAACCTCCTTGGGCTGCTCCAGGTCCAGCCAGACCTGGGTATGCCCTGAAATTTGGGATGTGGGGGCAAAGGGCATCAACCCCCATTGTGCTTGGCTGGGGTCACCCTGTGGGTGGCTGGAACCCTTGAAACCTCCATCCCAGCAGCACGTACATCTCCTTGCTGCTCCATCTGGATGTGGGAACCATTCCCACCTCTGTCTCTTGCCAGGCTTTATGCCAGGTGCCATGATGAAGGCACCACCAAATCCTCATCCAGCCAGGGGACAGGCTGTGCAGGGCTGGGGTACTGCTACTGTAGGGGGCTCAGAGGTACTACAGAGCCTTTGTCACAACCTCAGCACCCTGTAATGTTGGGTGCTGGAGTAGCCAAGGATACTGGCAGGGCAGGGAGGCAAACAACGGTTACAGAATCCCAGCATGGTGGGGTCAGAAGTGACCTCTGGAGATCATCCAGTTCACACCCCTGCTAAAGCAGGGTGCCCACAGCGGCTTGCCCAGGATGACAATGGCCAGTAGAGTTGGAAGCTCTCCAGAGGAGACTCCACAACCTCTCTGGACAGCCTGCTCCAGGGCTCCAGCACCCTCACACCAAAGAAGTTTCTCCTTCTGGGTTCCAGTTTGTGCCCATTGGCCCTTGTCCTGTCACTGGGTGCCACTATTCCCATCCTCTTGCCTCCATCCCTTTAGCTATTGATGAGCAAAGGTCTCCTTCTGCTGCCCAGCACATTGGAAGGGTCACATCCATCCCAGGTGCCAGCCCTCACTGTGCCCTTGTGCCACAGTCCACACCTGAGAGTGGACTGTTGCAGTGCTTGAAGGGACATGTCCATTTGTCACACTTCTGGTGGCACTTCCTTTCCCTCCATGATGGCCCCTAGCCTGTCCCCTAATGACTGTGATCCCCATGCTACCTGTCCTGGCAGGGCTGGTGGCCCAGGGTGCAGGGGAGCAGATGGATGGATGTGGGACATGGGGACACATGTTTGGACTGTTGTGCCAGGAGTCTCCAGAAAGGAAGGACACTGGTCCAACTGAGAACATCCCTCCAGAGTGCTGGATGGGGAGGGACAGGTCATTGTGTTAAGATCAGTGTTGAGCAGCTCCTGGTTTCTGGCTTAAAGCCTTCACTGGACCACTTGCCCCCACCTCTGTGGGGGGAAGGATGTGATGCTGGGCAAAAGTACTGAGGAAGGGGAAATATGCACATGGAATTGTCCCCTCTGTGTCCTGGACAGTCTGGTGTCCCCTTTTTTGGACAGCTTGGCACAAGTGGGAGAAAGATCATCTAAAATCAGCCCCAGTGGGTGGAGAGTTCCCTAACCAGGCTATGGACAAGCACCTGAACCTTTCCTGTCTGTACATCAGACCTTTTTCTTTGGATTCTGCTCTGCTGGGGTCATAGAATCACAGAATTGTTAAGGTTAGAAAAGATCTCCAAGATCATTAAGTCCAACCCTTAACCCAGCACTGCCAGGTCACTGCTGAACTATGTCTGTCCAGGGATGGGGACTCCACCACTGCCCTGGGCAGCCTGCTCCAGACTTTGACAACTGTTTTGGGGGAGAAATTGTTCCTTGTGTCTGACCTAAACCTCCCCTGGTACAACCTGAAGCCATTTCCTCTCATTCTGTCACTTGTTCCTTGAGACAAGAGGACAGCCCCCACCCGGCTTCAGCCTCCTTTCAGGGAGTTGTAGAGAGGAATGAGGACTCCCTCAGACTCCTTTTTTCTAGGCTGAACCCCCTCCAGCTCCCTCAGCAGCTCCTCCCCAGCCCTGTTCTCTAGACCCTTCTCCAGCTTTGTTGCCCTTCTCTGGACCTGCTCCAGCCCCTCAATGCTGTTCTTGAAGTGAGGGGGACAAAACTGAGCCCAGTGCTGAAGGTGTGGCCTCACCAGTGCTGACTACAAGGAGACAATCCCTGCCCTGCTCCTTCTGGCTCCACCAGTGCTGATCCAGGCCAGGATGCTGCCAGCCTTTTGCCCACCTGGGCACATACTGGCTTATCTTCAAGATACTTAAAAACCCTCCTCTCATCTTCCTCACCTGCAAAATCAGGAGCCCAGCAAATAAGCCAATCCCTCCCAGATCCCCCTTGGGATCAGCAGTCCTGCTGCAGCCCAAATTAGGGTAACTTGGGGCAGCCCCAGACAGGCTGGGCCATGTCCTCAGCGCTGCATGCAAGCAGCACCTCACTGCACTCAGGGTTGGGGTGCTCTGTCCAGGAAACCCCAACTGCAGCAACTTCATTCTGAGGAGCTCCACTCAACAAACAAGCAGCAACCAGTGCAGCGTCAGGGCTTCCCCACCAATTTTCTTCCTTCCAGCTTGTGGTGGACCCTCAGCAGCATCTCCAGGAGCATCACCCCAGCACTTTGCGTGCTCCCCTCCCTTTTCCACGCTCCCTTCCCTGGGGAGAGGTCCCACCCGAAGTGGGGAACGCATCTTCACGCTGTCTGTGTTTTCCTTTCCGAACGGCGTGGCGGACGCTAGGTGTCCAGCCACATACAGGTTCTAGCTCGGAAGAAGGTGCGGGAGTACCAGGTTGGCATCAAGGTACGTTGGCGCCCTTGCCCAGGTGTCCGCGGCGGTGTCTCTGTGAGCATGGGCAGCCCCTCCTCCTTCCTTCTCCTCTCCTCTGGTTGACGGCTCTGCTGTTCCCCCTCTCCTTCTGCTCTCTCTCTGCAGGTCTCTAGCCACTTGCAGGTTCTTGCCCGGCGGAAATCTCGTGAGATTCAGTCCAAGCTGAAGGTATGCGCCCCCCGCCCTGCCTGCCCCCAGCCCTGCCCACTCACCGCTAACACCTTGGGCTCTGTGGTGTGCCGCTTGCTTGCCTTTGTGTTTCTCTCCTTTTTGGTGGTTTTTTTCCTTCCCCCTCCCTTGGCTCCTGAGACTGGATGGGTTTTAAGTGGCACCATTTTCAGTGGTGTCATTGCGTGATGCCCAGATAGAAGTGCAAGGAGAGGAGTCCAGTTCAAAGGCTTGGTGAGGACCCCAGAGCGTGTTTTTCACCCCCACAGGAGGGTGAATTTGGGTGCCAAATCCCCATCTTTAGCCCAGATGAGGACCTCACCATGGCAAAATGGGGTTTAAACCTCCTCTTGTGAGGTACAACTGTCCCCTCTTCTGAGCTTCTCCCAGGAGAGGAAGGACCTCCCCAGAGCATCCAAGGAGAGAAAATGAGGTTCAGGCAAAGGGTGCAAAACTTCCACCCCAGCTGAGACCTGGCCCCACTCATGACAGGTGCTGGGGCAGAAGTAGGGCCGTCCTCAGGGTCCATGCAGGCTGCCAGCCTCACAACTTGTGATGCTCCAGGGTCCAAATACAGCCCATGTGGCACCTCAGGGATGTATGCGGGTGGCAGCAGGTCTGATGTGGCAGTACTGCCAGGGAGGGAGCACAGCAGTGCCAGGGATGGCACATGGCAGTGGCAGGGGAGCCTGTGGTTCCAGGGGCCAATGGAACTGAGCAAGGAAAAACTGGATCATCCTCTTCTCTGGTTGGCTTCTCTTTCCTTCCTTCCTCCTAACTGAAGCCCGACTAACCCTTCCGTAACCATTCCCGTGAGCTCTGGGGGAGGAGGGCGATGATGGGTGGGGATGTGGCAGGCCTGGGGACGACACCCAAGGATCACGCCCTGCTGGAGCTGGACCCACATGGGGTGAGGTAGGGGCAGAGCAGTCCCCACTGCCCCTTGGGGTCAGTCAGATCCTGACTGCCCAGGATGGTCCTGGATTTATCCCTGTGCCATTACATCAGAGAGCATCTCCTTGGGCAGGATCTGGGGGAACCAGGACCTGCTGCATCGCCAGGGCTGTGGGAGCCATGAAAACCTTGCAGCTGTTGCCGTGACCTCAAGGTCCCAAAAGCATCACCAGCTCCCCATGACTCCATCTGCTTGCCCTGGGTGCTATGTCAAAGCTTCTGGCACTGAAGTTGGCAGCAGGGACCACCATCAGGTGGCACTGCCATTTTGGTCCCCAAAGCTTTAAGGACCTCTGGCTTACATTGCCTGGGAGCCCACCAAGCCATGCCATCCAAAGCCCTTCAGCAAGGCCCCTGCTGCCCCGTGATCTGGGTGCCAGGAGGGCACCCACACCCCAGTGGGTTTGGTCTGCTGGGAGAAGCCCAGAGAGGGCACCCAAAACTCTTTTGGGAGGATTCTTTGGGCTGGGATGTCTTAAACCCAAACCCAGCTCCCAAGCACAAGACAGGCAGCTAAGAAGGGAGCACAGATGGCAGGGGCAGCAACAGCAGAAACCTTCTCAAAGAAAAACAAAAGGCTAAACCAGAATGGAATAGAAGAGAATAAACATAAAATACAGCAAAATACTATCAAATCATCTTTCCTTACCACACAGCATAGGGCAAGGGGGAGGCAGAGATGAAGGACACACTGGCAGAGGCCATGATCTCAAGGTCCAAAAAGCAGGGTGAAAGCAGACACCCCTCCATCCCCAGGGTCTAGGGCTGGTGTCCTTGGCTCTGTTCTCCATCCTTGGTCCCACTGCCTGCAGGAATTCGCCAGGAAAGAGCCAAGGCAGAGATCCTCCTGAGCTGTGGGTACAAAACATCCCTTCCCAGCCATACTGGGAGTCAGAGCCCAGCACAGGCAGTCCTTTGCCCTCATCCAGCACTTGTCCTGTCGAATGGAATCTCCTTCCCAGGATCCATGGATTTATACAGAGATGTTTTTAAGCTGCAGCCCTGTGTGTGTTGGTGCTGCCAGGTGTGTGGCTGCATGCCCGTGCTCCTGCCCTGCCCCAGGTGAAGACAAAGGAAACAATTCCTCCCTGAGGATTGTTCAGAGGGAAAACAGAGGCCATGTGGTGGAACCAGAACACCCATGTCCCAGTGATGCAGCTGAAGGAGCAGCCTGGCTCTGGGAACAAGATCTCAGAGCCCCCCTGCTTCTGCCTGGAGCTGCTGTGACCTCTGGAGCAAAATGGAAAAGGACAAAGCATCGGTGTCCTGTGTAATGCCCACATGGCACAGGGGGTATGTGCCCAGTGTGCTTAGAGGGGAGTTGGTGCCCACAGCCAAGGGTAGCCAGGTGCAGGTGCCCTTTGCTGGGCAGGAGCCAGGAGGATCTTCCTTTCCATGCCCTGGCTGCACACCCTGGAGGCTGCAGAGGATGTCAAAGGCTGCAAAGGCCTTTAAAGCCACAAGCCTGGCTCACCACAGCAGCCCCCTAACACAGCAGGAGGTTTTGACCTCCCCTTCCTGCCATAAGCCCAGGCATTGGCACCCACCATGTGCATCCCCTAGTGACCAGCCAGGTCAAGGGGTTTGCTTCCCAAGTCAGGCTGTGGCAAAGAGCTGGGGTGGGATGCACACTGGCGGGCTGCGCGCGGTGCCCGGGGGTGCGCACCGTGCTCTAACCTTTGTGTCTCCTTTCTTTTGTGCACAGGCTATGAACCTGGTAAGTTGAACCTCCATTTGTGATACCTTTTATTTCCCATTGCCTTCTGCCCCCCTCCCTGGGGGAGCAGGGACACCTTCCAGACCCATCAGCTTCTGCCCAGGAGACATTTGCAAGCTTGAAGCACTTAGGGTGCATTTGGGGGCAGATGGGAGAGAATCCCCTTGCCCTGGTCCCCTGGCCAGGCTGCACACCCATCTCTGAGCTTTGCAGAACCTGCTGGGCATACAGCTTTGTGGTGGATGGTCTCAGTCTGCCCTGTAACCCCAACCCCATCTTTTCCCTGTCCCTGCCAGGACCAGGTCTCGAAGGATAAGGCTCTGCAGAGCATGGCTTCCATGTCCTCCGCGCAGATCGTGTCGGCCAGCGTCTTGCAGAACAAGCTCAGCCCTCCCCCTCCTCTTCCTCAGGCTGTCTTCTCTGCTGCCCCCAGGGTAAGGACCACCCTCGGGGGGCCTCAGGGAAAACCACTCTGGTTTGGGGTGGGGTCAAGGATTCTCCATGCCAGTGCTGCATAGGAGACAAAGGCATGGTCACAATGCAGGATGGGGTTTAGGGGGGGGTCTCTGTGGTTTGCAGCAGGAGAGGAGGGGAATCTGTAGGGGGAGCAGTCAGAAGCTGCTGACTCTTCCTTGTGCTGTACCCCCAGTTTTGGAGTGGGCCTATCCCAGGACAGCCTGGACCCTCTCAGGAGTAAGTATGAGAACCCCTCCTGATGCTGTGCTGGCCAGGACCCCACTTTGGTGAGGGGCTGGGGCAGCCTGGACTTCATTAAACTAACGATGTTCTTTGCTCTGCAGCATTAAACCGTTTGCACAACCAGCTTACCCCATCCAGCCACCCATGCCTTCATCACTAGCCAGTAAGTGCCCTCCTTGCCCCATGGCAGGGCACCCTGCACCCCTGCCAGGTCCCATTTGTTCCCTGCTCTGTGCCACCATCTCACTCACAGTCCACTTCCCAGCCCTGCCAGGGGAAAAAAAATGGGTTTAAACCCTGTAAAAACCCCACAGTGGGCAGGATCTTGCTACTCCTGCTGTGTCATCCCCAGTCCCTTTCCACCCAGGAGCAAGACTGGCACTGCCCATGCTTTGGCCAAACACCAAACCTCAAACCAAATCTCATGTTTTAGCCAAAACCACCTGAAAATCTCACTGCTGGGGCGTACCGGGAGGGGGGACACAGGCAGTAAGGAGGGCAGAGGTGGCGCAGGGTGGGGCTCACCCCAGCTCACAGGTGGTCACTGTGTGTGTGTGTGTGTCCCAGGTTACGAGCCCCTGGCTCCCCTGCCGCCAGCTGCCTCAGCCGTGCCTGTCTGGCAGGACCGCACCATCGCCTCCGCCAAGCTGCGTCTCCTCGAGTACTCTGCCTTCATGGAGGTGCCACGGGATGCTGAAACGGTAATGGCTTCCTCCGTGTCACCCCACCCAGCTGGGCTGGTGTCCGTCCCTGCTGCGCTTGGTGGCATCTTGCTGTCATCATTACTGGCACCAGCGCAGGGATCGTGCCCCTGTGCTCAGCACTGGGGAGGCCATAACCTGAATCCTGGGTTCAGTTTTGGGCCCCTCACTCCAAGAAGGACATTGAGTGGGTGGAGTGGATCCAGAGTAGGGCAATAAAACTGGTGAAGGGTCTGGAGAACAGGGCTGGTGAGGAGCAGCTGAGGAACTGGGGTGTTCAGTCTGAAGAAGAGGAGGCTGAGGAGAGACCTCATTGCTCTCTATAACTCCCTCGAAGGAGGCTGGAGCCCCGTGGGGATTGGGCTCTTCTCCCTGTATCAGGTGATAGAAGGGGAGGAAATGGCCTGAAATTTTGCCAGTTTAGGGGAGGTTTAGGTTGGACACGAGGAACAATTTCTTTCCTGCAAGAATGGTCAAGCATTGGAACAGGCTACCCAGGGAGGTGGTGGAGTCCCCATCCTTGGAGGTGTTCAAGAAAGGCATGGCCAAGGCACTTGGGGACATGGTGTAGTGGCCGTGGCGGTGTTGGGTCTGTGGTTGGACTCGATCTTAGAGGTCTTTTCCAACCAAACCAGTTCTGCAGTTGTAAGGTTCTATCTGACCTCTCTGGTTTTATCTCCCCACCACCATCCTTGTCCTTACAGTACAGCAAACACCTCTTTGTGCACATCGGCCAGACAAACCCCTCGTACAGCGACCCTCTGCTGGAGGCTGTGGATATCCGCCAGATCTACGACAAGTTCCCCGAGAAGAAAGGTGGCCTCAAGGAGCTCTATGAGCGTGGCCCCCAGAACTCATTCTTCCTCGTCAAATTTTGGGTACAGTGCTGGGAGGATGAGGATAGGGAGGGTTGTCCTTGAGCCACGGGCTTGCTGCAGCTTGGGCATCGCTCCAATGGAAAGGAAGCATCCTGGGCAGCTCTGTCACCTGAGCCTAACGGGACCCTCTCCCCACTCGCATCTCTCCAGGCGGATCTGAACAGCACAATCCAGGATGGGCCGGGGACTTTCTATGGTGTCAGCAGCCAGTACAGCAGTGCAGAGAACATGACCATCACGGTCTCCACCAAGGTGTGCTCCTTTGGGAAGCAGGTTGTGGAGAAAGTGGAGGTGAGTCCTATGCCCCACTGCATCGGGAAGGGCTGGGAATTGAGTCTCAGGATGGAGAAGTGTAGGAGAGCTGGGTGTAGGAGACATGGGTACATGCCTGCCTGTGGGTGGAGAAGAGAGGACACCGTGTCCTAGTTGGCCACCACTGCCCAGGCCCATGGTTTCCCAAAGTGTTTGAGGTGGCTGCTGACTCTGGTTGTCCCCTGCAGACAGAGTATGCACGGCTGGAGAATGGCCGCTTCGTCTACCGCATCCACCGCTCCCCCATGTGCGAGTACATGATCAACTTCATCCACAAGCTCAAGCACCTCCCGGAGAAGTACATGATGAACAGTGTCCTGGAGAATTTCACCATCCTGCAGGTACCCCCTCTCCTTTTCCAAGGATTCTGCTGCCCCCTCACCTTTTCCAAGGATTCTGCTGCCCCCTTACCTTTTCCGAGGATTCTGCTGCCCCCTCACCTTTTCTGAGGATTCTGCTGCCCCCTCACCTTTTCTAAGGCTGCCCCCAACACAAAAATGACATCAAACTTAGAGCAAGTCCAGAGCAGGCCACAAAGATGATCAGAATGCTGGAGAACCTCCCCAATGGGGACAGGACAAGAGAGTTGGGACTGTTCAGCCTGGAGAAGAGAAGCCCTTAGGGAGACCTCAGAGCAGCCTTCCAGTACCTGAAGGGGGCTAGAGGAGAGCTGAGGAGGGACTTTTTATAAGGGAGCTGGAAGAGGGGAGATTGAGATTGGAGATAAGGAAGAAATTCTTGACAGTGAGGGTGGGGAGACACTGGCACAGGTTGCCCAGGGAGGTTGTGGATGCCCCCTCCCTGGAGGTATTCAGGACCAGGCTGGATGAGGCCTTGAGCAACCCAGGCTGGTGGGAGGTGTCCCTGCCCGTGGCAGAGGGGTTGGAACTAGGTGATCTTTGAGGTCCCTTCCAACCCAAACCATTCCATAATTCTATACTTCCCACCAGGAGTAGAGAGACCATGGCAGCACCAACCCTGCGCCCCCCACTGTGTGCTGCTTGCCCTGGCTGTGCCTGAGCCTTGGTGACACCCCCACCCCGCACCCTTCCCTCCAAAACCGGGTAGCACATTTTTGGTGGTGTAATTAAATTGGATGTGTCTGAGCCCATGCAACACCCCCACAAACCACAGCATCTTCCTAGGGGCTCAGGCCCCTCCTCACCCACTCTCTCCTGTGCCACAGGTTGTGACAAACAGGGACACCCAGGAGACCTTGCTCTGCATTGCCTTCGTTTTCGAGGTGTCCACCAGCGAGCACGGCGCCCAGCACCACGTCTACAAGTTGGTCAAGGACTAGGGGCCCCTAGGGATGGGGAATGAGTGGTGCAGGGTAGGGGGGGGCCACACAGAAAAGCTACCTGTGCCTGTTGCCTCTACGAAGTCATTTGAAGAGAGGAAGAGGAGGAGGAGGAGGAGGAAGAAAAACAATAGCCAAAAAAGACTGACTTGCAATTGCAGATGTTTTCTACTTAGGAACTGTTTCTTTTTTTTTTTTTAATAAATAAAAAAAAAAAAAAAGTTTTTTAAAAAAAAAAAGGAAGAATGGGAAAAGAAGCAGAGGGAGGAAGGAAACCCCCACAGCCAGCACTGGATGGGGAGAGACTGGCTCTCAGTGTCTCCGAGGAAAGCTGGGAGTCCACCGTGCCACCAGCAGTGGGATGTTGGAATGGAGGACAACTCAACCCCTCCTCCTGCCCTTCCCTGTAATCCTAATCATGAGTGGAGAGAGCGAGCACAGATGGGCTGGAGAACGCATCATCGTGCCAGGTCTGGTCCCAAACCCCTTGGCAAGGCAGTGGCTGTGGTGTTGGCAGAGCCCAGGCAGTGGTGGAGATGTGGGGATGGATATGATAAGGTGGGGAGCATGCAGGGCAGCATGGCAGAGGGGGATGCTGATGGCTGCTGGCACCTAGGATGCTCCTTCCCAAGGACTGACATCTGGGATGATGATGCTTCTTGGGTACTGGGACCTCGGATCCTCCTCCCCTGGGGGTCAGCAACCAGGATGCTCCTCCTTAGGGATAGGCACCTGAGATGCTCCTTCTGCCCAGGTGTTGTAATCTGGGATGCTCCTCTCTGGGGACTGGCATATGGGGTGATCCTTCTCTCTGGGGACTGGCACCTGGGATGCTTCTTCTCTACACCGGCCTGGGGCACCAGGAGCCAGTGGTGCTGAAGGTATGAGGGCATCAATGATGCAAAGTGCTTTTTTATGGCTCTCTTTTGAATTTTAAAAAAGGAGAGAAGGTGCTTTTAATACTTTTTTAAAAGGCACAAAGCGTGCAATCGGGATGATGGCCCTTTCCAGTGCCCTGGACCTGCTCCATTCCCACCTTCCATGTGCCAGTGACCAGAAGAGGTGACACAGTTGGGTTACTGGGTTGGAGATGGGGATGGGGCTTGTGTAGGGAAGGCATGGGGATGTCTCCATCTCCCTGAGATCACTACAGAACAGCCTGGTGTTCATGTGGCAGTGGGATTGCTTAAGCTCTGTGCCTGCTTTCAGGGGGAATTGCAGGGCAGATGTACTCCTGCAGTCTCTTGATGAGGGGTGCTGGCAGTGCGGTGAGGGTGGCTTTGCCTCTTCACCTCTCACGTGCACATTTTCTGTCTTTTTATTTTTCCCTCCACCTTTTTTTTCCCCTGTTGGTTTCAGCTGCTCTCCACTCACCTGCATCCCATGGGAAGCAGCTGGGGATTCAGCTCCTGTGAGAGAAGCACATTGTGCAAAGCAGGGCCAGGCCGTGAGCATGCATAGTTTGGGACAGACAGGGGAGAGAGGACAAGGAGGGACACCAGAACAGGGAACTGCTTGGAGGTGTTCTTGTAGTTGCAGCCCAAAATAAGTCAAGACAGTGTGTCAGATTTGAGAGAAGGGCACAGCATGGGGAGAGCACCTGTGGGGTGCAGGACAGATGCAGAGGGACAGAGGTCGGGTTTGATGGCAGTGGCACAGAGCAGGGTGGCAGGAGGCTGGTAGGGGGATTGGTAGCTCAGCATGGGCAGGTCTCAGATGGGTTTCTGGTGCTGGCAGGGGAGCAAAGGCAGCAGGAGTAGCAGAGCTGGGTGCTGTGGGAGAGCAGGGAGCGGTTTGATTGGTGCTGGAGCCTGGGAAAGCAAGTGGAGGGGTTTGGGCTGGATGCTGCCAGGTGTGGAGCAGGAAAGGGCCTTGGTGCCATCACCATGCCACACGTCCCACAAGGAGTAGGGACTTAGACCTGTTGCTGCTGGGAGAAGCCACCCATCCCTGTGGGACCCACTCCTAGGCGCAGTGTTTGGGCTGGACAGAGAGCACGGGGAAAAGAGGGAAAAATCCCAGGAAAGACATTGGCATCCTAAAGCAGGACTGTGCAGGGGCTGCCTGTCCGAGTTCTCATATGTAGCATGTTTTGTTTGTCGTTTTGTGGCTCTTCCTTTCTTCCACTTCACTCACTGACCTAAAACTCTGGGAATGAAAACTCCAGACTCCCTCACCGTAAAACACAGCCTGCCTTGCTCTCGGCCCCCCCCGGGCACGAAGCTCTTCGGAAACTGGACCGCTTTGTGTCTCCATCCTTCCCTCCATCCCTGCATCCCACCTGCACCAAGCCTGGGGTGCCCACCTGCACCCCATGCACATGCTGCCTGGTGCCCCCATAACCCTGGCCAGGGTTTAGCCACAATCCCAGAGACACTTTCTCAAACACTCCCCACACCCCTCCCCATATCCCTCCCTCAGCCCCTCCAGTCTCCTCCAATGTATTTATGAATTTCACATGAAGTACTGTTTTATTTTTTTAAAAGACTTTGTAAAGCTTTCCAGGGTTACAATCACCATTTTTAGAGCTGTGTCAGTCCACAATGGTAAAAATCCATTTTTTTTAATGTATTATATTTTTGTGTGTGTATTTTTTTTTTAATCCAGTTGTGATGGGTTGTATCATATATTTGTTGTGTTTACTGTATCTGTCCAAATTTGAAGAGAGGAGACTGTGGAGCTCCAAGGAAACTACAGTCTGTTTAGAAAAAAAAAAACCAAAAAAAAACCTCAAACAACAAAAAAACCCAACAAACAAACATTAAAATTATTTGTTCATGGGTTGGCATAAGGGGTTCTGAAGTCCCTGTTCTTTATTTCACATGGATTTCTTTGACATCCAAGACTCTTGAGAGCTGCAAAATCCCCTTGCCTGGCTGATACTGGGTGTTGAAATAGGTTGCCCAGGAAGCTGCTGAAGTCACCATCCTTGGAGGTGTTCAACAAAGGTGTGGACATGGCACTTGGGGACGTGGTTTAGTGGCTATGGTTGTCTGAGGTTTGTGGTTGGAGTCGATTGTAAGAGGTCTGGAGCCCTCAGCACAGCAGAGATGGATGTTTTGGAGTGGAGCCAGAGGAGGCCACAGCAATGAAGGGAGGGCTGGAAATCCTCTGCTGTGAGGCCAGGCTGAGAGAGTTGGGGGTGTTCAGCTTGCAGAAGGCTCCTGTTGTGGCAGTGTGATGGTTTGGGAGTTACCCACCCCCCCACAATGAAAATCACCCAGGCTAGACTCAGCCGGCTGGAAGCTAAAGCCTGAAGCTCTTCTTTACAGCTTAGCACAACCTACAAGCAGAGATACACACAACATACACAAATATTTACAGAAATACACAAGTTAAAGGTAATAGAGAAACACAATCCCCCTCCCAGAAATCAGAGTTCCCAGGAGGGGCTCCCAACCACCCTTCCACCCTCTTTCCACCACTCTACCTTATCCCAGGGTCTGCCTTACATGAAAGGTGAGTTTGGAGGATGGGCAAAGGGTGTTAGAAGCAGAGTGATGATTTGGATTACACAGCTGGTCCCAGAGAGAGAGACTCTCTATGTTATGTTTGTGTCCTTATTTTTATACCTCTCAGCAAGCCTCTGAGTGAAGCAGACCTCACCACTGTTTGCTTTTCACAGCCTATCATCTCATTTTTTTCATTAAAATATTCCAATTAGCCTCAAACCAGCACAGACAGGACAAGGGGTGATGGTTTGAACTAAAAGGAGACTCAGACTGGAGAGTAGGAATGTTTTACTCTAGGAGTGGCGAGATCCTGGTTGCCCAGAGGTGGGAGCTGCCGCACCTCTGGCACCTTGGCAGGTCAAGTTGTGTGGGGCTCTGAGCAACCTGCTCTAGTTGCAGATGGCCCTGCTAGCTGCAGGAGCTTGCACTGGATGGGCTTTACGGATTGTGATTCTGAGCAGGACTCCACAAACCTCAACCCGTGCAGGCGCTGTCGCTTACTCCGCACTGCCCCTCACGCCTTGCCGGTCCCACCCACCCCACCACCGCTCCGCCCCGCCCCTGGGGCCTTTCCCGTTCCCCTTTCCCTCCCACTTCCCCTTCCCGTTCCTGTCTCAGCTCCGCCCCAGCGGTGCCTGTCGGGATTCGTAGTCCTGCTGCCCGGAGCCTTTCCCGGCTGACCCAGGTTTGCTCCGCGCTCCCCTCAGTCCCGCCTCCCGCTCGCGGTCTCGCTGCCGCTGCTGGTCCCGGTCCCGGTCCTGGTCCCAGTCCGGGTCCGGGTCCCTGTCCCTCCCGTTACTCTGCTCCGCTCCGCTCCCACCTCCCGTGTCCCGCCCTGGGTTCCGCCTGTTGCTCCTCGCTCCCGTCCCGGTTCCGCTCCCCGCCCGCTCCTTCCGAGAGCTGCGAGGAGGAAGAGGTGGAGGTGGAAAAGCGACCCCGAGGGCGCTTAGCTCCGGGAGGGGACCCCGATATTGGCACGGGGCAGGGACGGGACGGGACGCGCCACTCGGTAATCCGGTAGGATGGGCAGAGCCCGGCTTCCTGTACTCTGCTGCCTGGACCCCACTCATTGTACTCAGCTGCCTGTACCTCACCGATTGTGCTCAGTTGCCTGTACCCGGCTGCCTGTACTCTACTGCCTGTAGCTCACTGCCTGTACCCCAATGATTGTACCCATCTGCCTTTCCCAGCTGACTGCCCATCTGCCCGTACTCAGCTGCCTGCACCCATCTGGTTGTACTCCATTACCTAATACCTGCTGCCTGCCCCCCGCTGCTGGTCCCCAGCGTCTCAGGGCTCTGGGTTTGCTCGTTTTGGCTCTAAAACGTGCACGGGTCGTACCCATTTCCCCTGGAGGAAGGCGTGGGAGGAGCGGGGCTGGCAGCGTTGCCCCGCAAACTGGAGCTGCTCCGACAGTTGCTGGGTTCTTACGGGTTTTGGGCTCCTCAGCTGGGACAGTGAGTGAGGGGTGCCCCACGCCCACCCCTCACAGTGCTGCTTTGAACCTGGGGTGTGAAGTCCCCCAGGGGTCAGAGGTGGGAACAGACAAAGGCTTTGAGTGCTGTACCCCATCTCTGCCCCACCAGTGTTTCTGTCTGAGGGGGCACCCACGTGGCTCAGGCCCTGTCTGGGAGCAAATTTGGGTTCGTGGGTGAGGGAGGAGGAGACAACATGGACCATGCTAGAGCACCCCAAGTGCTGCTCCTCCTGGCCTTTGCCTTGACCTGGCCCCGTGACTGTGGCAGCCTGACACCCCAGCTCTGCCCTGTACCTTCTGTCACCTCGCTGGGACTGTCACCCCTCACCCACTCCCCACAGGACCCCCCTTCTGTCTGCCATTGTTCCCCAGCTGGTGATGGAGGGAGATTCTGCCCTACAGCTCCGCATCTTTGATCTCAACTGCTGGTGAGTGCAGAGTTCCCTGGGGCCATAGTGGGTTGTGGGACCAGGACACCATAGTGGGTTGAGGTCCCACGTTAGGGTCACTTTTATCTCAAGGTGACAGTGCTCTGCCAGCCTCAGAGGGTCATGAGACATTTGGCCAAAGTGTTCCCCATGCCCTCTGTGCTCCCTGAGAAAAGGCCCACCCGTTCACACCCCAGCCAGGGGTGGGCTGCGTCTGTTCTGCAGGGAGGAAAAGCTGTTGTCACACAGCTGTCCACATGGCCTTCTCCCCTCCCATCGGCCCTATTCAGCATCCTACGCATCCCACTACTGGAGACTTGTCTCTCCAGTCTTGGGTCCTGAGGTGCCCCACTGTGTCCCAACAGCCCCCATCTCCCTGTGCCCCCTCAAGCTGTGACCTCTCCACAGGGGCATTCGCTACCTGAGCAAGCGGCGGCAGGAGCGTGTGGAGCTCATTGGGGACACGCTGCGCCGCGAGGGCTTTGATCTGGTGCTTCTTCAGGAGGTGAGGGCATCCCTGGAGCTGGGTGTGTCTGTTCTCAGCCTGTGACACCTGGCCAGGATGGGGAGCTGGGGGAGAGGAACCTCATGACAAGTGCAGGGTCCTGCACCTGGGGAGGAACAACCCCCTGCAGCAGTACGGCTGAGGAGGGACCTGCTGGGAAGCAGCTCTGGGGAGAAGGTCCTGAGGGTTCTGGGCGACAAGTTCACCATAAACCAGCAATATGCCATGGTGGCCAAGAAAGCCAAAGGTATCCTGTGAGATATGGAGAAAAGTGTGGATGGCAGGTTGAGGGAGGCTCTGATTTTTCCTAGTCAGGCCATGTCTGGAGTCCTGGGTCCAGTTCTCGGCTTCCCAGTTCAAGAGAGACAGGCAACTACTGGAGAGAGTCCAGTGGAGGGTCTGAACCTGCTGAGGCGCCTGAAGCAGCTCTGTGAGGAGCTCTGTGAGAGCCCTGGGGCTGTAGTGCCTGGAGAAAAGCAGCCCCAGAGGGGATCTGATCCATGCTCAGCAAGAGCTAAAGAACAGGGGACAAGAGGCTGGGACCAGACTCTTCTCAGTGGTGCCTAGTCACAGGACATGGGACAGTGGGCACAAACTGGAACCCAGGAGGTGCCATCTGAACAGGAGGGGAAACTTATGTGGTGTGAGGGTGCTGGAGGCCTGGAGCAGGTTGCCCAGAGAGGTTGTAGAGTCTCCTTTGGAGAGCTTCTAAACCCCCCCAGTCATTGTGTTCCTGGGCAAGCTGCTGTGGGTGCCCTCCTTTAGTAAGGGGATTGGACTGGATGATCTCCAGAGGTCCCTTCTAACTCCCAGCATGATGGAATTCTGGGATTTTGAGATGAACATGCCAGTTCTCAGCCCCTCCCACTGTTCTCCAGGTGTGGAGCGAGCAGGACTACAACAACCTGAAGGGGAAGCTGGGAGGCTGCTACCCCTTCTGCCATTACTTTCGCAGGTGAGAGGGGCTGGGGCAGCTCCTCCCAGGGCTGTTCATGGGGTGGTGGCAGGTCTGTGCCATGTCCTCAGTGTTTGCCAAGTAGAAAGACTGGTGTGGGTGCTGTAGGTCGCTTCTGTCGCTGTGGGAGACGCCATGCCTTGAAAGCAGGATGCTTATGGTAGCGCAGGGGTGCCCAGCCACTGGGGGAGCCCCAATGGCTTGATGCTGGGGGTAGGCAGAGGTGGGGGGCACCATGCTTCCTCACTGTTCTTTTCCCCTCCCACAGTGGGGTGATTGGCAGCGGCCTCTGCATCTTCTCCAAGTTCCCCATCCTGGACACCCTTCTCTACCAGTACTCCCTGAATGGGTACCCCTACATGGTGAGTGGGGTCAGGGGCACCTGGCACCGTGGTGCTTGCTCCCATGCAGCTTCAACAGCCCCACCCTGTTCCCTTCCTCCCTGGCAGATCCAACATGGGGACTGGTTCTGTGGCAAGTCTGTCGGCCTCGTCATTATTAAGATCTCTGGGATCATCTTCAACGTCTATGTCACCCATGTGAGTGCCCTGCAGGAGGACCTGGCATGGGGATGATGATGAAAAAGGGGGCAAGTGGCTGTATCTCTCTGTCACTGTCCCCTTGCTTTGCCCACGACCTTGTACTATCTCTCCTGGAGGGGGGTGGGGGACAGGGATCCACAACTTGGTTGTGCAGTGAAGTGAGCATCCCATGCTCCCAGGAGGGGAGCAGAGTGATCAGCCAGACCCCAAAGGGACCAGGTACAGGGGCTGAGTGTGTTTGCAGGGAGCCTAGGGCAAGTACTGGCATGGTGAGAGAGATCACAATCTCTTTGTTCCCCCTTTCTTACCAGCTGCACGCTGAGTACTGCCGGGAGAAGGACGCCTACCTGCCCCACCGCCTGGTGCAGGCCTGGGAGCTGGCCCAGTTCATCCGGTGAGCAGCCCCGGGGGTCCCACGGGGTCCCTGCGCTGTCCGCAGTCATCCCTACCTACCGCTGAGGCTTGCACTGCAGACAGCTCACAGCTGCACCAGTTCCATCCAGGAGTAAGGCTGGGGAGCACCGGTGGAAGTCTCAGTCACCCCAGTGCGATGTGGGGCAGGGTGGGGAGGGATTTAGCCATCCCTGTGCCCACAGACACACCTCGAAGGCGGCAGATGTGGTGCTGCTGGGAGGGGACCTGAACATGCACCCTGAAGATGTGGGCATCCGGCTGCTGCGCGGCCGGACAGGGCTGCAAGACGCCTTTGCGGAGGCCACGCACTTTGAGGTGAGCAGCAGGAAGTTGGGGGGGGGGGGGGGGGCCAGGGCACCACAAGAGCTGCCCACCAACCCAGGGCTTTGGTCTCAGGGCTGTGAGGATGGCTGTACCCTCATCCCCAAGAACTGCTTCACTGACAAGGCAGAGCTGCTGCCCTTCCCGCTGGGCGTCCGCATCGACTACATCCTCTACAAGGTACCAGGGCCACCCTCAGCCCACTGGTGGGTGGGGTGGGGTGAGCACCAGCATGAACCCCTCCTGTCCCCTTGCCCAGGCCATCTCCAGCTTCACAGTGACATGCAAAGAGCTGAAGACCACCAGAGGGACAGCTCCAGGCACAGACATCCCCTTCTCAGACCACGAAGCTGTGATGGCAATGCTGCACATCAAGAGGCAGGGACAGGCTGCAAGGGACACCCTTGGCACAGCTGGTAAGGTTGGGGGATGCTGCTGGGGTATCCCATGTGCCGGTGAGATGATGCATGGACTGATGGAGTTATAGAGAGTTCTGGGGGGTGTGTCCCCTTATTTGGGGCATCTCTTGCAGGGGCTGCTTGTGGAGGGGATCATGAACAGGGCAGAGTGGTAGAGATGGGGTTAATAAAGGGCACCAAGGAGGTGAAGAGTGGGTGCAAGGGAGGTGCTCCCCTGCTGAGCCTCACCCTGTTCTCTGCAGAGCCAATGATGGCAGATGTGGTGACAGAAGCACAGACGGAGGTGGGCGTGGGGCTGCAGGCAGCACAGCGGCAGCGTTACTCCACTGGCAGGATGGCTGTGCTGGCCCTGCTGCTGCTGCTGGTGCAGGCAACAGCTGCACTGGGCACACTGGTGGGGCTGGGCACTGAACAGCCCTTCCCCAAGCTCTCCTTCTCCCTGCTGGCCTTTGCTGCCATTGGCATCCTCCTCCTTGCCACCGGCCTGCACCTCTTCCACACCACAGAGGTGAAGATGCTGCAGGGCACCGAGGAGCAGATGCGGATGGCACTGAGGGCACTGCAAGAGCGGCCCCAAGACAGCTGAGCTGGGGACGTGGGTGTCCCACGTTGCCTCATGTATGTCCCATGACGTTCCCCTCCAGGGGACCCATCCTGGTCCTTTTTAGTCCCTTTTTCTAGGTGACTTCTGGTTTTAGGCAAGCAGTGCTGTGTCTGGCTCGATAGTGCAGTCAGCAGCTGCCTCTCTGGGTGGAATTAAGATTTTGGGGGGGCAAATTTGGCACTTTGCTCCTCATGGAAGCCCCCACAGAGGCAGGTTTTAATTGCGGAGGTTTTTAATACACTCTTCCTACCTGGAGGCACCCATCAGCATGGCCAGGAGGCTCAAGAGGCTCAGCCTCCCCTTGTCTGTAGCATTTGTGGGAGCTCCTGGTGGAAGCTGGTGACTGCTCCAGTAACCAGGTTCAATTTGGGTAGAAAATAAAGGTGGGACTTGAGCCCTTGGTGCGGGTCAGGAAGGTTTTATTCAAAAAGGGAGGTGGTTGCAGCAGGCTGGTACGAAAAAAGAAGGCACATGGTAGGGTTTGGGGAGGCACTGAAGGGAGCAGTAGGATGAGGGTTGACTGTGGTGGGGTATGGCTGATGGGGGAGCCTGTGCCCCAGGCCTTTGAGACTGACATGGCTAGGGATGCCATAAGCACCATTTGGCCACAGAGGCCACCCAACAACAACTGGGGACTCCCAGAAAGCCTGAGGGGGTCAATGTGGCATCATCAAGCAAGGAGAAACCCCCAAGAGGCAAGAACACAGCCCCCAGCATCCCTTGTCCTTGGTGTCACACAGTGCCAGCCCTGGCCACAGTATTCCTGGGAAGCTGCTGGACAAAAATTCCCTTTCCTCGTCCTGGGACTTACAGAATTTTCTGACCCTGGTTTCTGGCAGTGGCCAGGGCCACGCTTCTTGTGGCACCCAAAAGCAGCAATGCAGAGCGATGGCATCAGCCCAGTCTGTCTGCCAGTGGCCACACTTACAGATGTCCCTGGCTGGGATAGATGTCCTTGGTTGAGCTGGGGGTCCTGAGTTAAGATGCTGGGTAGGATATCCTGGGGTGGCTTTCAGGGACCACTCACAATGCTGGCTCTCCACATTTGGCATCTGCACTGTGACCTGCACAGTGGTGGCCGTGGTCACATCCTTGCTGCTGGGAGCAATGCCCTGTGGGACATGGGGCTAGACAGGTAGTGATGGAGCCACCACTCCCACTGGAGCCTGTCCTGAGGCATCCAGCCATGCAGCTCAAGCACAAAGGGCTCTGCTGGACAAAGCCTTCAAAGAGGTGATGGCTGAGCGACCTTCAGCGCTGGGGGGCACCCTGTGGGACTTACTCCTGCAGCAAACCCTGGGGAGAGCCACCACAGCTGCGTGTTTTGTAGCCCCCTGCAAATCTTGTTTTCAAGCAAGCACAAGGCAAAGGCAATCCAGCCAGTCCTGGGGGGACAGCCTCTCTGCACCCCAAAGCTGGGGTGGCTGCAAGGTGTCTCCCCACATGGGTGTCCACTCCCTGGCAGGCTTTGGCAAGTGGGGGGCTGGATTTGCCACAGCAGCTGCCTGCAGATGGTTCAGGCATCCCCACACTCAAGAGGCAGCTCAGGGTGATGCCAAGGCAGGAGACACCATTTGTCCCCCCCGTGGCTCTGAGGCCATGTGGCTCAGGCCTGCAGCTCACTGAGCCGCTTCTCCTCCTGCCTGAGGATGAGGGCGTCGCGCTTCCTCACCACCTCCAGCAGCTGTGCCAGGGTCTCCTGCGCAGCCATGCGATCCTCGGGTGTCTTCAGGGATTCTGCAGGAGCAAGGGACTGGAGCAGGGCTGGATGGGCCACGAGCCCTGACCCTGCTCCCCCACCGCTGCGCACAGGGAGCCACACAGACACATGCTAGCACTCACCCTCCTTGCTCTCATAGTACCGGAGCTTCTGGTCAAGCTGCCACTGCTCCTCCTCCAGCTTCAGCTCCTGCACCCTGCATGGAAGGAAAGGGAGTGCTGGGTGCTGGGCTTGGGGTGATCTGAGCCCCTACACTGCCCAGGGAGCATCCCCTCAATGCCTTACGCAATCATAAGGTCTGACTCCTCAGACAGCAGGTTGTTCTTCTTCTGGACCAGGTACAGCAGTTGGTTCATCCACTGCATCTTCTGCTCTTCCGAGGTGCCTGTGGGGCAGGGGGAGCATGAGTGGGGCGCAGACCACCTGGTCATGGGTGTCATGGTGCCCTGTCCACCCTGGCCTTACCTCTCTCATCCCGGAGTAACTTCTCCACCTTGATGCCCTGTTGCTCCAGCTCCCGATACATCACCTCGATCTCTTCCAGCCGCCTTTGGATGGCCTGTGAGGGAAGGGCAGTGCTTGTCCATAGGCTGGCACCTCCTGGCTGGCACCAGCAGCTGGTGGAGGGAACAGGGGATGGCCCTGGGCTGGGGACCCAGCTGTCCCCTGTGGAGCTACCTGGGCTTCGCGGAAGCGCTTAGTCTGGGCGTCCCGGGCCCGGCGGGTGAGCGTGCGCTCCAGCGTGGTTGGCTTCCCCTCCTGCCCCAGGTTCAGCAGCTGTGAGGAGCCAGGGGCACAGGCACAAGGTCAGTCCCTGTACCAGACACCTCCTGCCCTGGCAGCCACAGCAGAGCCAGACCTCATGCCTCTGTGAGAGGAGGTGCTGGCAGAAGCCCCAGTCACTGCCCAAGGTGAGGCCACCACCACTCAGAGGAAGCACTCACCGACTGTGTCATGATGCCAAGGACTGTGTCATCCTCCTCTTCCTCACTGTCACTCTCCTCCAAAGCTGCCCCAAAGAAGAGCCATTTTGGGTCAGTGCCTCATAAACAAAACATGAGACACAGCAGGACAGCAAAGGTACACGGAGCCCTGGTCAGTCAGACTCCAGCTTGTAGCCACCTACCTTCTTCCGTGGCTACATCCTCCTCCTCCTCCTCCTCCCAGGCGCCTTGTTCCCCCCACAGGGCAGGGACAGCCTCGAGCGGTGCTTGGAGCCGCAGACGAGCTGGCTTCAGCGGTGGTTCAGGCTCTGCTTCATTGGCGAGGTTCAGTGTGGACAGCTTGAACTTCTCCAGCGGCGTGAGGACTATCTTCCTCCTGCCCCCACTCTCAGTCTCCTCTGTCAACCTGTGGGGCTCCATTCTGGGACCCTCCTCCTCCCTTGCATCTCTGCTGGGCTGTGCCAGCAGCTCCTGCTCCTCCATGTCATCAGCATCCTTCATCTCCTCCATGTTACCAGCATCATCTTGCTCCTGCATGTCACCTGCATCCTCCTGCTTCTCCATGTCAACAGTAACTTCTTGCTCCTGCATGTCACCTGCATCCTCCTGCTTCTCCATGTCAGCAATAACTTCTTGCTCCTTCATGTCACCTGCATCCTCCTGCTTCTCCATGTCAGCAGTAACTTCTTGCTCCTTCATGTCACCTGCATCCTCCTGCTTCTCCTTGTCAACAGTAACTTCTTGCTCCTTCATGTCTCCAGCATCCTCTGCATCTTCTGCTATCCCAGGCTCTCTCTCTGGCTGTGGGGCTGCTGTCAGGGGCTGCAGGGGAGTGGGTGCCCCCTCCTTGGGGGACATACATGGGNTCATCAGCATCCTTCATCTCCTCCATGTTACCAGCATCATCTTGCTCCTGCATGTCACCTGCATCCTCCTGCTTCTCCATGTCAGCAGTAACTTCTTGCTCCTTCATGTCACCTGCATCCTCCTGCTTCTCCTTGTCAACAGTAACTTCTTGCTCCTTCATGTCTCCAGCATCCTCTGCATCTTCTGCTATCCCAGGCTCTCTCTCTGGCTGTGGGGCTGCTGTCAGGGGCTGCAGGGGAGTGGGTGCCCCCTCCTTGGGGGACATACATGGGCTCCCAGCATCCAAGGGCAAGCCAGTGGCAGTGGCATCCTAAGGCAGAGCCAGCAACAGAGGGTGATGCAGCACAGGGCCATGCCTGAGCATCACCCTCCATAAGGAAATTTTTCACACTGAGGTTGGTGAGAGCCTGGCCCAGGTTGCCCAGAGAGGTGGGAGCTGCCCTATCCCTGGAACCATTGCACGTCAGGTTGTTTGGGGCTCTCAGCAGCTTGCTCTAGCTGCAGGTGCCCCGGCTGATGGCACAGGGTCAGACTGGCTGAGTTTGAAAGGCCCCTTCCCAGCCAAACCATTCCATAATTCCACAATGGTGCCTTTCCTGCATCACCTATGGGGATTTACAACGACTTACCCCATCAGGCAGCACTGGGGGCTCATCGTGGGGCAAGTCCATGCTGGGTGGAGCAGGGTAGTGAAGTGAGCAGTAAAAATGACCTGGAGGTGGAAGGGGTGTCCAAAGCCATGCAACAGCTGCATGGCAGAGAGGCCCTGCCCCTGAGCAGCCCCTTCACCCAGAGCCCGCTCACCGTGCCGCTCGTCGAAGCTGTAGTCGCCGAGGCGCAGGGTGGCCCCGCAGCGCTGGCACTGGAAGCAGCCGCGGTGGAAGAAGCGTCCCTCGGCGCTGGCTCGCTCCAGGATGTAGACGCGGAGGCCGCAGAAGTAGCAGGCGTCGCTGCTGTCCCCACGGGCCGGCGGCTGCGGTGGGGACAGGGCAGGTTGAGGTGACACCAGGGTGCTGGCACCCACCCTGGCCCGGGGCTCTGCTGGCAGCCCAAGGGGTGCTTTGCAGAGGTGGGTCTGGGTGCTCGCGTTTGTTGGCACCAGTGAGGGAGCGGCAAGTCCCGGCTCCGGAAAACCAGTTGGGTCAGGAAGCAGGCAGGGAGGAGCCGGCAGCCTGTGGGTGTTCTCTTGCGCAGCCCCACTCCCAGCCCTTGGCTCAGCCCTGTGATTCCCCAGTGCCCCCACGGCACCCACCTGCCAAGAGCTGAGTCCCCCACTCCAGGGCAACACGAGGACTGACCTGCCCTGGGTGCATCACGGTGGGTTGTGGCAGCTTGTGGGCAGCATCTGGAGTGTCTCCATCCAGTGCCATGTCCTCCTAACAAGAAACCCAAGAGGAGGGTCAGTCCCCTGCTCTCCCTCTGGTTCAGCTGCACCCCAGCAGAGCATCCCTCAAAGTACCCAGGGCAGGACCCACCTTGGTGTCCCTGTAGATCCTCTTAGTCTCAACATCCTTCTGGGCATTGTCCTGTGAATGCAAGAGAGTGNCGTGTGCCACGGGGAGACAGCGGCTTCTTGCTGACCACCTCCTCTGCACAGAGGGGACACAGCCATGTTGGTGGGACCCGCCCTAAAAAGCAGGGGACACCCAGCCAGCCCCAGTGGGGCACAGGATGGGATAAACACCCTGCAAAATCTCGCACCTGGAGAGGTCTTGAAAGCTTCATAAAACTGGCTGAGGTAGGTGATGAGCCCCAGGCGGTCGGGCTCTGCCATGGCAGCCATCTCGGCGCTGGAGAGGACAGGCTGGATGCCCAGCTCCTGCTCCGCCTTGTCCAGCACCATCTGGTGGATCCGAATGGGATCCTGGGAGTCTATAGAATCAAAGTCCCTGAGAGGGGACATAGGTGCTGTCAGGGTGGGCTCTGCAGGGTAGGGGTCCCAGGGTGGAGGGCATCCCAGGTACTCACACCAGGTCAGGGTGGAAGCGGTGGATAAGGGCACAGAGGGCCAAGCCGCTGGTCCAGGAGGTGGTGAAGTCAGTGACAGCCACTCCACGGTACCCAGCCGTGCTGGCCTGGCACCAGCTCAGCAGCTCTTCATAGGCATCTCCGGAGACTGCTGGGGAAGCAACACGTGTCCTCAACCCAAAGAAGCAGGGGACACCCCCTCACCCCACTGCCCCCTCCCAAATATCAGTGCTATAGTGGGGAAGGGGTCCCAGGGAGTGATGCACGACCCCACCATGCAACCCTGCCCACACAGGCTCAATAAACGTGGCTAAAGCATCAGTCACAGTTTCACAGCTCAGCACCACTGCAGGCCAGGAGGAGGAGGACAAAGTCCACCCCCACAAAGGCATCTGGAGACAGGGGGGCTGTGTCCCCATAGGGCCATAGGAAGAAAGAACGGAAACCAGTGGTGCCAGTGGGACAGAAACACAACTGCTGCTGGGAGAAGTGTGGCAGCCAGCTGGACACCAGCCAGGGCTCAAGAAAATAAAGGATGGGGAGGAAAATCAGGGCAGGAGCTGCTGAGGCCAAGAGGAATTTGGGGTCCTGGTGCTGGAGGTACCAGGGTAGGGATGACTGCTCCTACCAGTGCTGAGCTGGTTGTCACTTTTCCTCTTGTGGTCCACCTCAACCATGCCCACGAGGTAGAGGTCCCGGACCTGCCAACGGGGACATGCCAGTGGCAGGTCACCACTTGCACAGAGCCAGTAGCACCACACAGGAACTCTCAGAAACACCTCAGGATGTCCCCAGAACCAATATCCACAACAAACAATGCCCAGGGGACCAACAGCTTCAGCCTCACACCCTCTGGAGACAGAGGACCATGTAAATTGATGTCACCCTGACTGCTGGGGAGGCTGGGCTGGATGGCTGCCCCATGGCAGGACCTGGTCTGGGTACCTGGCTGGGTTTGATGGCCTGCAGGTTGATGTTGGGGTAGCGTGTGGCTGGGTCGATGCTGTACTGGTTGATGTTCTTGTTGGTGTTGTCTGGGGAGGTCTGCGAGAGGTGCTGATAGATGCTCTCCCTGGGCAGGAAGGATAGGACTGGGCTCAGTGCCACCAACCTTGCCCAGTCCAGGACTGGCCCAGTGGGATGAGGACACCCACCTCTCAGCCAGCACCTCCAGGGGGGGTGTTCCAGCTGCCCAGCGCCGTACCATCCACGCTGCATCAAAGGCAGCAAGGAAGCCCCTGGCCACGCCAGTGCCCAGTGGCCAGAAGGGCTGTGAAAGGAAAAGCAGAGAGAGGTGGAGCTGGAGTCGTGTGGCCGGTTGGGGTGGCTGGGAGGAGACTGGGAACTGCTGGGTTTGGCTGGGGATGAAAGCAGGGAGCGGCAGCAGGACGCCCAGCAAGAGGAGAGGATGGGTGGCTGTGTCCTGCCCAGCTGGTATAGCTGCGTCTGGGGAGGAGCTGGGCTGCTGCCCTACCCTGAACCCACCCCAGTTCTCCTGTGGGGCCTGGGAAGGGGATAACCCTAAGGTTGGAACCCCTCAGCTGTGAGGACAGGCTGAAAGAGTTGGGGTTGTAGGCTCCAGGGAGACCTGAGGATGATGAGAAAGCTGGGGACAGACTATTGAGCAGGGCCTGTTGTGACAGGACAAGGGCTGATGGTTTGAATTAAGAGAGGCAGATTCAGGCTAGATAAAGTTACAAAATTTTTGTGCCGAGGTGGTGAGACACTAGCCCAGGTTGCCCAGAGAGGTGAGAGATGCCCCATCCCTGGTACCACTCCAGTCACATTATTTGAGGCTCTGAGCTCTAGTTGCAGATGTCCCTCCTGACTGCAAGGGGTTGGACTGGATGAGCTTTGAAGGTCCCTTCCCATCCAAACCAGTCTGTGACTCTATGATTCTATAACCCCACCAAAACATCCCACTGCTGGGACTTGGGGGAGTCTGCCCCCAGGGATGGGGTGCACTACGCAGTTGGAGCAAGAAGCTCTATAGGAGAGAAAATATCTTGCAACCAACACATCTTGCAAGGAGAGGGGACACTGAGGCCCACAGAGGTGGTGTGAAGGGGACCCTCACCTCCACCAAGCAGTCGCCCACCAGCCCGAGGAGCAGACGGGCACCATTGTGCTCCCGCACCAGCGCTGCGTTCTCCGAGCGCCTCATGCAGGTGAAGTCGAACATGTCAACGTCCGGCAGCGCCTGGTGGTTCAGGGCAAACTCCAGCTTGGGCAGGCAGTAGTTGGTGGAGAAGTTGGCAGCTTCTTTGGCATAGCTGAGGAGGGCATCACGGTTGACGTTCTCCGGGGCCAGGAGGCTCTCAATGTCCACTTTATCCTGCAAGGATGGGGTAAAGCTGGCTGGGATGCAGGAGCTGGTGGTTGTCCCCCAGCCTAGGTTTAGCCTGCTCAGGGCTGAAGCCACTCCACTGGCCTCAGGGCTGAGTCTCTCAGATTTTTCCCCCGAACGGGCCACAGCTGCTGAACCCTTACTATTCCAGGGGCACCTGGACATGCACCCATGGTTTGCACCCCATCCTGTTGCTGCAGGATCCTAGAGCTGTATCCTGCCGTCCTTACCTGAAGGATGACCCCCTTCTTGAGCAGGCTCTGCTTCTTGGCCGTCATGACAAAGTAGTGAGTGTCGTCCTTGTAGTAGACAATGTTTTCCAGGTCAATGCCTGGTGATGGGGAAGGGGCTGAGCTGAGTCACAGCCATGGGGAGCCTCCACACTATGCTCAGCCCCCTCAGATGCCCCCTACAGTGTCACCTACCAGTGCCTTAAACCAGCACAGGTACCATGCAGGGACATGCATCCCATCACACAGGGGACATGCCAGAGCAGTGCCTTTGGTTGCACCAGGAGGTGACAGGGAGTATCAGCGTCACCAGGTCAGGCCCACAGACCTGTTCTGTTGTAGAGGTTTTGGAAGAATCTCTGGTTATAGATCCTGGCCACGCCGCTGATCTCGGCCACCTCCACCTCAGCCCGGCTGTGGCGGTTGATGAAGTTGGTGGTGATGCCGATGGCCAGCTTGCCCCGCGTCTCCTTCCTCTTGAACCCTGTGGGATGGGGGAGAAGTGAGCGACCGCCAGCCCACCCAGTACCAGTCCCCAGGGGTGCAGGGCCCCACTGCTGTCACCTTCTGGGACAAATCTGCCACCGCCAGCTGAGATGAGGACGTCAAACTCATAGTGGCTGAGGAGAGAGGAGCTAGGCTGCAGCACAGCCCGCCAGCCGCCTGCAGGGACAGGGTCAGTCACCAGCGTGCTGGGTCTCAGCTGGGACCTGCTTCAGGATGGGGAGAGCAGAGCAGCCACCGGCAGCCCTGTCCTTGTGCCTAGGTGTGCCACCTGCCCCCTATCAATACCTTACCCTGTCCACCCGCCTTGCCCGAGGGGGGGACGAGCCCATTGAACTTCACATTGATGTGCACCTCCACACCCAGCAGCAGAGCCACCTTCAGCAGGATCAGCTGGAGCTGCCGGATACCTGTGATGGGAGAGGGGGCACTCAGGGCTGCACCCAGCAGTCCCTAGGCTCCCCACAGCGAGCCTGCTCCCCAGCCTGCCCACTGCTCACTGATGTGGTCCAGCATGCCGGTGCAGAAGCGTCCATAGAACTTCTTGGCGCCCAGCATCCGCAGGTCGTGGATGGTGAAGGGCCAGAGGTGCAGGACGTTGTTGCGGGAGAAGGAGTCGCGTTTCTCCAGCAGCACCACCCGGGCACCCAACAGCGCCAGCTCGATGGCCACCCGCAGCCCACACGGACCAGCCCCCACCACCAGGCACTGTGAAGGGGACAGGGGGGCATGAAGATGTTAGGTAGCACAAAAGGGACAAGCACCCAAGAGCAGGGATTTAGGTAATTCCCCATGGAGCTCAGCACCACCATGGACAGTGGGAATTCCTCTGGGTTAGGATCTGTTCCTTACCACTCTTCCTCATTTCCCCAGGGTTCAAGCTGGGTTCTCCCTGTGAAGTGGGGCCCTGGGGGGTGTCGCCCCCTCTCTGCTTGCCTGAACCTTGCCTCTGCACAGGGCCATGGCAGCAATTAAAGTGCCGGGTGAGATAAGCTGCACACCTGCTGCCTGCCACAGCCCAGGAACAGGGAGGCTTCACCAGCAACAGACTCAAACCCAGCACTTGGTTTTGATCTCCTGCACAGGGTTTGGGGAACAGGAGGGCACCAGTAGTGGGGACAAAAGCTCTGACACAGAGGGGGTCAAAAATAGGGTCCCTCAGCCCCATGGGGACATCCTAACTCACCCTCAGTTGGGACATCTTAAGCCAACATGCTCCAGTCCCCCAGAAAGGGCACAGCAGGCCCCTCTGCCCCTTCACAGCACACCACAGGATGTCCCCAGCAAAGAGCAGCTGGGAGGATGAAGGACACCACTGGCTGGGTGACACCAAGATGGCATCACACCATGAGAAGGGGATTGGCAGTAGTTAACATCCTGTCCCGTTAAACTCAATCTACCTCCCACCTGGCACATCTTGCATCCTCCTGGGGTGGGAAGCAGGGCAAAGAGGGACCCAAACCCCACACCCCATGTCCATGGTACCTTGGTGTTGGCACAGGCTGTGCCCTGGTCATAGTCCTTGTGACCAGCTTTCTTATCCAGTTTGCTCCACAGGGCCTTGGCACTCCAGTAGTTAAGAGAAGCCTTGAGGCCATGGTAGAGCTTCAGTCCACTGCCCTGCAGCCCCAGCTGCTGGCACAGCTCCTCAAAGCAGCTCAGAACCTCCCGGCACTCCCCGGCACGCAGGAACCTCTCAAAGGTGGCATGAGCCACGTTGCCTGGCTCTTCAGCTGGCACATTCATCCTGCTTCACCCAGCAGCCTGGAGAAGAACCATGGAGATAAGCAGAGAGGGGACCCTTCTGGACTTGCACCCCCAAACCCATTGATACCAGACCTGGTGTCTTGGTGCAAGGTTTCCCAGCCAGGGGCCCTGCTGGGTGACGGTGCTGCCAAAATGGGGGCCCTTCCCAGCAGCAGCTGGTGGAGCCTCCCTGGAGTGCTGCACCCAGCAAGCCACGGTGTCACCCTGCTGCAGTGACGTCAGGGGAGGGGACAGAGAAGGCTGCGGTAGCAGCAAGCAGCTTCCTCCATGCGTTGTGTACCTGCAGAAGCAAGAGCAGAGTGAGGCGACACTTCCTTCCTCTTCACCCTCAGCCTCAGGGCAGGATGGATGAGGCAGAGGGTCCTGGCTGCAAGGGACAAACCACAGTTGCCCCAGAAACCAGCAAGATCCAACCCTGGGGCAGGAGGGACCAGAACTGGACCCATTCCAGCAGCCTGGCTTTTGCAACTGAACCTGAGAGACTTTCCCCAGCACCACCTCTGCCTCTGCCACTCGCGGCGCAGAAGGAAGCAGAGCAGCACAGAGGAAGCACTGCTGGCAAAACCAAAAAAAGCCAAACCATTGCACAAACAGCCCCAGTGTGCCACAGAAGGAGGGGTGCAGCACATCCCCCCAAGGCCCCCTAACCCCTGGTATTTCCCAGGGGATCAGCACTCCTTGCATCTGCCCCCCCAGCACTGTCCGACGCCACCCTCTATCTTGCCAGTCCAACCACAAAGCTTTGCCCCTTCCAGCCACTGCCACCAAGGCCTGGGACTGCGAAAGCCTCCCCCAACCCTGCAAAGTAGCTGGTGGAGACATGGCACTTCCAGAGAGGAACTGGTGGTGAAAGAGTCAGGAATCCAGAGCACTGCTACCTTTGAACCATCGCTCTTTGCCCTCTCATTGCTAGGTGTTACCAGTGGGCATGCTGTGGCACCCTGAAGGTGTCAGCCAGCTCCAGCCCCGCAGGAAGGCACGGTAAGGGGAAGGATGCCATGTCTGAGCCAAGCTGCCCTTAGTGGAGTGGGGGAAAGCAGCTGTTTAAACTTGGCCTTAAATTTGAGCTGAAAAGTCTAAATTCTAGCAAGGTTTTAAGTTCAGTCTTGCTCCAGCAGTTTCCTGACACCCGCAGCACTCTGCAAGGTCAGCTGGAGCCATGGCGGATGCAAAAGCATTTCTGCAGGTCACCTTCCCTCCTCAGCACCACAGCCAGGAAACGCTGGCATTTTAACCTCTTCCTTCCTGGGCAGACACAAAGATAAAACATCCAGTTGGGGGCCAGAGCAGGAACCGGTACCCACTGGATCCCAGAGCAGCAGTGTGGGAACAGAGGACACAAGCAATGCATTCACGGCAGGGCTCCGAGACCTGGGGACAGATTTCTGCCCTTGGCCCAAGTGGTACCATCCCTCTGGCTCTGTCAGTGGGACAGGATGAACCATGGGAAACTGAGGCAGAGCTGCAAGCCTCACCAGAGTGTCCTGTGCTGCCCAGGCACAAGGGGTTTTCCCCCAGGAGCTCATGTTACTGCACCAGTGCCTTCCACACCACCACACAGCAGCCCCACAGGGATGGGGTAAAGGCAGCTGCCTTGCTTGGGAGCAGCCACTCCAGCATCACCAGCTCCTGGCTCTGAGAAAAAAAAAAAAAAACATCTCAAGCCCTCAACTCCCACCAGACACAACATCAGAAGGAGCATGGTGCCCAGGAAAGCTTTAGCAGGGAGGCTTCAAGGAGGGAGAACAAACAAGCCTTGTGTTTCACCAAGTTTCTTATGGAAGTGCTGCTCATGCCAGGACACTGCATGCATCCCCTCTGGCACTCTTAAACCACCACCAGCAAACACATACAAGGACAGAACCCCCTGGGATACTCAGCTCCTGCAGGTTAGGTGCAGATAAACAGCTTTCAGCCCCCAAAGGCCAATGCCAGCACAGGAGGCTGCCTCCAACTCTGCTCTCCCCTTTTGCCTTCCCTTAAAACTGCTCCTAGGAGCCAGAGGGGGAAGATGTGGGGGGTTGCAGTCAGTTTTGACTCGGCTCAATGGTTCTGGTTGGGGTGGCTGTAGACATCCAGCCCATGGGGACATTACCAGGGACTGGTACATGTAGAGCATCCCTGGAGCGGGGACACCCCACCGTGCTTTGCTGGTCAGGATCTCCCCCCTGTTCCTGCATAGAGAGGAGCAGCCCCTTGGGAGACGATGGACGGAACAACCCTGATGGTGCTGAGCTGTTGTGGTCTCACTGTCTTCCAGGCATGTGGAAAAGTGGTGGAAAAGGACACAGCTCCATACAGAGCTAATGAAAACTGGGAGGATTTCCATCAGCAGCATCTTGCCTCACCGCTGCATTGGCTCCCAGCATGAACCAGGCTGCTCCGGGTTTGGGATCCAGCTTGGAGACCCCTGGGCTGGGCTGCTGAGACAGACTGAACCCAAAAAAATCCTTCAATCAAATTCTGGGATGTCCCCAAGGCTGTCAGGGAAAATGGAGGTCTTCTTGTGGCCACTTGAAAGCTTGGCCAGTGATCCTGCTTTCAACCTTGGGCTGAGCGGAGCTGGTGCCGGGGCTGGAATTGCTCTTCCCACCATTGCTGTGCTCAGAACAACCACCCCAGGTGTGAGACCAGGCAGGGATATTGCCCTGCCTGACACGGTGAAAACCTGCCCTAATTTGGTTGGGTTTTGTTTCTTGCAAGGAGGGGAAGAACCTCTGCTAGTTCCTCTGGTTTGAGCTGGGAACGAGGGTGCATGTGCACACCCCAGATGAGATCCCTTAGCAAGTGCCCAACGTGGAGCTGTGGGGAGCAGGGGTAAGGAGAGGAGACAAATGTGGCACCAGCACTGTGAGGGCAGACTGGCTGCTGCAGGGGTGCAGCAGTGGAGAGGGTTCCCGTTCAAGGGTACATAACACCATGCCCACCCCCCTGGAAACCACATGGCAAAATCTCCCCTCAGAGGTGCGGGACCCTGCAGCTGCTGCCAGCAGAAGTGGGCACTTTGGGACACTCTCACGTTACCCTTTACAGGGGATCCACAGACCACAGCTCAGCCATGTACCAGGGAGCCCTGGGCAGAGACAACATTTAGCAAAGGGAGCGAATCTGCCTCCCCTTTTTTGGCTGCTCAGCTTTGCCCCTCTGCCCAGCATCAACGCCATGGTAGGAGAGAGGTGCCTCGGGCAGCAGAATTTCAAGGGTTAGTCTGTTCCCAGCCAGGCTTCACACCCCACATCCCCTTCCTCCTCCTGCTTCTCTCTGTGGTCTGAGATGTGTCTTGGGGGACAGTGCTGAGACCCAAGTCCAGTTACCCACACATACTGGGAACTTCATCCAGTCCAGGCACAAGGGTTGGTGAATTAGTACCCTACTCTCAGCTCTGGGATGGGGGCACAGACCCAGTCCCTGACCTAGGACTCACTCTGTGGGGCATCCATGCAGCATCTGTCCCCAGGGACTGGGTGGAGTGGTCGGGGTGGAAGAAAAGCACTTGGCAAAGTTTTTTCCCCACCCCCATCTCACTTGGTACTGGAAGCACTGGCGGTACCAGGAATGGAGTCGAGAAGGAGGAGTGGCTGTTGCTCTCTTTTCCCTTTGTCCAAAGGGGAGCAGAGCCCAGGGGCTGGAGGGGAAAAGCAACAAGGACAGAGTGGGATGGGGGTCTGCTGCCCGCCAGGAGAGGCTGTGGGGAGGGAGCTGCCACCCTGCCATAGAGCATCCTTGCTTGGTGATCCGGGGACACGCAGAACACCACACACACACCCCACCCCTTCCCAACACCCCGACATCAACCCTCCGATTTGGCAACATTCCCATCTCCATTCCCACCTTGCACAGCCCAGAGCGGAGAGGAACAGCCAAAGAGATACCATCCTCTGCCGTGCCCACATCCCAGCGACAGCTGGGGACATGGGCACGGGGGGAGGGGGGACAACAGAGTCTTCATCCCCCCTACCTCCCCAGGGATGCTCTGCCCGTGCCCACTCCCCCACTCACCTCCAAAGTCTTTCGGAGGGGGCAACTGAGGCAGAGCCCGAGCGCTGGGGAGGAGCTCAAGGCTGCTCGAAGGGCGAGGATGAGCAGGAAACGGCCTTCGTCTCCGCAAGCAGCTGCGGACTGGCGCTCCCCTCCCTCCCCAGCCGTCTGACCCCTCCCCTCCCCATCCCCCACGGCCAGGGGGATCCAGGCGCCCTGTAGGCGCCCTGGCTGCTGGGACGCGGTGCTGGCAGGGGCGGGTGGGCTGCTCTTGCTTTGTGCCGCTGCAAATGCTGCTGTAATTGTGGGGTGNCCTCCCCCCGCCGGGAGGTTTTGAAGGGGATGCACAGCACGACCCCAGGTGAGTTGCTTTGAATTCTGAGGTGAGAAACCAGTCTTTATGTAAAGAAAACTAAAGAGCTTTCCGCCGCGGTTCTGGCCACTTCCTTCTCCCCAGCCAGAAACAGGGGCCAGAGGGCAGTTGTGAGCATGAAGGCATCTGCTCGATTGCAGCCCTGATCCCTGTCCTCTGTCCCAGACCACCACAACCCTCCCGGAAACTGCAGGGATTATGTTTCCAGGTGGGACCTCGGGTAGGAACAACCCCGGCGGGGCGAAGGTACCTTGGGGCAGAGGATGGAGCCGCCGAGGTCACCGCAGATCGCTGCCGGCCGAGTTTTCCGATGCTTACATCCTCTGGGCACTGCCGGCCGCTGGCCACATGCTGGGGTGGGCGTCGCGGCGGAGGAGTTGGAGGGCCGGTGACACACGGGGACAATCTGTCACGACGCTGGGGCGGCGGTGACTCAGGGACGCGGGGCGAGCTGCCACGGGGGGCGGAGGTCACGGCAGCGGCCGCACGTGAGTCACCCGCGGCCGCGGTCGGCGGGGCCGGGCAGCCCAGCACCTCCATCGCTCGGGCCTCGTCCTGGGGGTCCTCGTGGAGACACCACCCCCCCGTGCCCCCCGGGACCTCCCCACCACAGCTGGGCCGGAGCGCTGTGAGCCCACCAGCCTCCTGCGAAGCTGCTAGGCTCGGACACGAGGGCGCCCACTCAAGTTGTGGGGCTGCGAGCGGACGGGGCGGACGCGGAAACGGCGCGGGCGCGGCCAGCCAGGCTCTTTTCCCGGCCGCTGGTGCGGACGGGAACAGCTCCCTCTGTGTGTGAGCCCTCCGTGGTGCCGTGGGGGAAGTCTGAGCGCTGCTCCGCGCCCTCCAGCCTGCCGCGGGCAGCCACAAAGCAGCCTTAGATCTTCACTTACGGCAGGGACCGAGGAGGTGCCACGGTGGAGGGCACCTGGCCAGCACGGTGGCACACGGCTCTGATGCAGACCTACTGGCTGTGGACAGCCTGGTCTGTCCTCAGCCAAGAGAACAAGCAAACTCACAGCATCAATGAGGGTGCCTGCGGCTCCCTGAGCTCCTTGCACCAGTGAGGAAGTGCCAACCATTCCTTAGGTCTGAGCCCCTCTGCTCCAGCGTTACAATTCCCCTGTTTTTCCTCCAATTTTATTATTCTAGGGTTTTGGCGTTTCAGCAGTGGGGGAGAGGGGACACCTCCCGGCTGCCTCCCTGCTCGGGCTAGGCTTTGAGTGATGCCGCAGGCTGCAGCCACTGCAGCTCCAGGATGCGGATGAGGAGGAGGAAAGTGATGCTCAAGAGAAGCAGCCAGAAGAAAACCCAGCAGTGCTGCGGGAGGAACAGCCACGGCCGCCAGAGCTCCACTGGAGACCCCTTGGACCTGGAGAGAAGGTGACCAGGGACACTTGTCCTCCAGGCAAGGAGAGCAAACCCCATCTCCACCCCAGCTGGGGATGAGGAAGGAGTTTGACTCCATCCCAAACTTCACTGTCTCTTTTGCAAACCCAAGTGAAACAGGCCTGAGGGGGGCACAGGTGACTGCAATGCACTGGGGAAACTGAGGCAGAGCAGGGCTGAGCTGGGGCAGCCAAGCAACCTCCCAGCTTCCATTAACAAATGCCCCAGCACATTTCCCATATGCTGGTCAATATGGGACCACAGAGTGTCCACCAGCTGTGGGGAGGGATGCTGGGCACACACAGGGTGGTGCTCACGTCAGCCCAAGCTGCTCTGGCTCCTTGACCTCTGCACTTGAACTTCTGCTGTCCACCTCTGCTGCCAGCTCCTCAGTCACAGTGCTGCCCTGGCCCTGCAGCTCCAGCTCGCTCCTGTGGAGGGAGGGGATGAGGTGCTGCGCTCCATGGGCCAGCAGCACCTGGTGCCATGGCCTCTGCCACCCAGAATGGTTACCTCTGGGTGCTGTGCTGGCACTGGGCCCTCTCCAGCTCACCAGCTGGGGCTGCTCGGCTCTCTGGGCTGGCACCTGGCTGGGCACCGAAGGTGGGAGCATCAGGGGAGACCCAGACCCCCAGTAGCACAGAGCTTGGTGACATGTCTGACAGCAGGGCACAGCTCCTGTCCAGCCCCCCTGCCCATGTCCTTACCAAGAGCTGCTTGGGGATGACAGCGATGCTGACTCTGCGGCGGGCAGACCCCTGCAATGGAGGGGCTCTGGGTGAGCACTGTGCCAACTGCCTCCCTGTGTTTCCAGTCCTCTCTACTCTCGTTGTCTCCCCAGCATGGCAAGGGACAGCAAGGAGAAAGGACACTGCCAACCTCCCAACCAGCCCTGGAACTAAGGGGCAAAGCTGGAGAGCTGATGAGATGAGAGGAGGTCAAAGCCAGAAAGTTTGCAGTTGTCCTTACTGCTTCAAGCTGTGCTGGCAGGGCTGCCTAGTTCCCTCCCTGAGAACTCCCCTACCTCTTGAGCTTTTGGGGAGTCAGTGCCAGATTTGAGCTGGTGCTAGAGAACAGCCAACCTTGCAGCTCTGGTGCTATGACCCTGCAATGCAGATGGACCTGCCTGAGAACTCCTGGACAAGCAACCCTCAGCCTTGGGCACCATCTCCCCGCAACTCTCTGAGGGTAGCCCTACTTTTTGCCTCATCCCTGGCATTTCTAGCAGACCTCGTCTGCAGCAAGCAGCTGGCAGGAGTGGCATTGTCCAGGGACTACCAGGAGTGTGGGCACCACTAGGTGAGGAAAAGCAGCAGGGCATGGGGAGGAGGGGACTCCAGTGCCGCTGAACTGGGACCGGTTACCTGCTGGAAAGATCGCATCAGAGGGTGAGGCCTCAGCCGTGGCTCCATGTCATCTGGAGGCAAAACGAAGCTGCTTTATGTCACCTCCCAAAATCTGGAGGGGGCTGATGCACAGATGGTTGCAAACTTCTCTCCCACTGAAAGCTGTCCTGCCCATATGCTTCGTGCTTGGCACAAGTCACCAGGGTGCCCCAGAGGGTCAAGGGGACCTCATTTGCATGCGTAGCAATGGGGTGTGTAAGGATTGGCATCCAGGGACAGAGTGTCTTTTGTGTGCCCCTTGCCCCCCTGCCCCATGTTCCCAGCTGGGCTGTGGGATGATGGCTCTGCAGCCTCCAGCACCTGCTCCCACACTGCGTCTGCTGTTACACTGGCCCCTCACATTTGTCACCATCAGTCCCAGCTGTCCCAGCTGTCACCCACCCCCCAGTCCTGAGCTCACACAACACATCAGCTCTGCGGCACGGGATCGCACCGACCCCCTGGGCGATGCCAGGAATGAATGCCAGCCCGTGCAGGCCCTGGTGCAGAGCCCACCTCACCCTGGGTCTCTGCCAGCTGCCGGTTGCGGGAGTTTTGCTGGATCAGGCGCTTCATCTCCTCCAGCTCCGTGTGCTCACGCAGGTGGTGCCGCTTCAGGTTCTCCACGTGCTGCACCATCACCTCTGCTGCTCGGCTCATCCGGGCCTCCTGCAGCCAGGCAGGACAGGAGATCAGGCCTCGCGTCTCCCAGTCCCAGTCCCAGCCCCTTGCTGTGTTTCTAACAGTGCCTCCAGCTGGGGAGTGCAAATGCATGTCCTGCCTGCTCCCAAGGGTGGGCAGATCCCTTGCAGCCTGGTACATGCGAACACGAGGTCAATGCCAGCGCTGGGTCCCCAAGCCCAGCCGCAGCACCCTCCAGCCCTCCCAGCCCTGGTGGGTGTCTCCCAAGAGATGCACAGACCTGATGTACAGCCCCCAACTTCTCTGCAGCGCTGGTTGCCCGCTCAACAGCAGCTGCCAGCACAGTCAGGCTGTGCTGGAGCTGCTCCAGCGTCTCCTTGCAGCCCACGTCGGTGCAGAATGGGCCCAGCCTCTGTGGAATCACAGAATCACAGAACTTCAGAGGTTGGAAGGGGCCTCCAAAAATCAAGTCCAACCTCCCTGCCAGGGCAGGATCACCCAGGGCAGTCCGCACAGGAATGCATCCAGGCAGGTTTTGAAAGCCTCCAGAGAAGGAGACTCCACAATCTCTGCAGGGAGCCTGTTCCAGGGCTCCATCACCCTCATTGCAAAGAAGTTTCTCCTCGTGTTGAGGTGAAACCTCTGTTCTAATTTGTACCCACTGCTCCTTGTCTTATTGCTGCTGACGACCAAAAAGAGATTGGCTCCAGCCACTTGCCCCCCACCCCTCAGATATTTCTACACCTTCATCAGATCCCCTCTCAGCCTTCTCTTCTCCAGACTAAACAGCCCCAGGACTCTCAGTCTCTCTGTAGGGCAGATGCTCAAGTCCCCCAGTCATCCCCGTGGCTCTCCACTGGACTCTCTCCAGCAGGTCCCTGTCTCTCCTGAGCTGGGCAGCCCAAAACTGGACACAGTATTCCAGGTGTGGTCTCACAAGGGCAGAGCAGAAGGGGAGAAGAACCTCCCTAGCCCTCCTGGCCACACTTTACCTGATGCACCCCTAGGATGCCATTGGCTCTCTTGGCCATGAGGGCACATTGCTGACCCATGCAGGACTTGCTGCCCACCAGCACTCCAAGGTCTTTCTCCACAGAGCTATTCTCCAGCAGGGCAGCCCCAGCCTGTACTGCTTCTTGTTGTTATTCCTCCCCAGATATAGGACCCTTCACTTGTCCTAATTAAACTTCATGTGGTTAGCCTTCATCCAACAATCCAGCCAACAATCCAGACCTCATTGGATGGCAGCACAGCCTGAGGGGTGTCAGCCCCACCCCCAGTTCTGGGGTGCGACCATCAGCGACCTTGGCGAGAGTGCACTCGGTGCCCTCATTCAGGTTATTCATGGAGATACTGAACACAGCTGGACTCAGTACTGATCCCCAGGGAACACCACTGGCCACAGGCCTCCAACTTGATTCTGTGCCACCAACGACAACTCTCTGAACTCTGTTGTCAAGCAGTTTTCAATCCACCTCACAGACCAGCAGTCTGTGCCACATCTCCTGAGCTTATCTATGAGGATGTTGTGGGAGACAGTAACAAAAGCCTTGCTGAAGTCAAGGTGTATAACATCCACAGCTCTGCCTTTGTCTACCCATTTGGTCATGGTATCACAGAAGGAGAGGATGTAGCTGTGAGAGCCAGGATTTTGAGTTGTCCTGTCCCCAGCAGTTGGCATCACCATGCCCTGGTGCCCACCTACCTCCAGGGCACCACGGCACTGCCCCAGCTCCTCCTGGATATTTTCCTCTGCTGCATCCCGTGCCCGTTTCTCCACCAGCACCCGTTGCTGCAGGGTGAACATGTCACAGCGAAAAGCCAGAGCAAGGTGGGCAAAGGCTGCCTGCGGGGTGGGAGGGCAAGAGGTAGGAAACGGTGAAGGGGAAGCCACCAGGGCCACACATTGCTGTCTCCCAGGCACAGACAGACCACCAAGCAGGGCAGTGCTAAGGATAATTAGGACTTGCTTCTTAGGTTGCTGCATGCTGGGTACAATCCCTGTAAGCTGCCAGCCTGAACAAGACACAGCTGATAAGGCATGGAAATCCCAAGTCCTCCTGGCAAGAGCAGGCACCAGGCAGACACTGGCGCTCGCTGCAGGTCCCGGCTGGCAGCGGAGCCTGACTCAGTGCTGGCACTCGCAGGAAAATCATTAGCAGACCTTCTGCCACCTCCCCGGCTAAGGACGCTCTGGGTGAGCTGCAGAGCACTCTGTGGAATTGCTGGGTACACAGAGGGCACGGAAATGCAGCTGCCTTTCAATGCCAACGGCGTCACCAGGAAAGGGACTTGGAAGGCAGCTGCCAGGAGACTGCAGAGCACAGCCCTGGGACTACGAGCCAGCAAAGTGTCCCTATCTCTGTCCCCCTTCCCCAGCCCACCTGGCAGTCCTCACCTCCACATCCTGCTCTGTCAAAGCTGCCCTGCGGAAAGAGAAGTTCCCTGAGGGTTGGAGGCACCATGGGGACCACACACTGAAAATGCCCTTGGTCTGCTCCCAGGGGTGCCAGCCACCAACAGAAGTGGGGACTCCAAGTGCCCCATGCCTAGACAGCAGGTCTTGTGCAGTGAAAAAAGGAAAGTCCAATCCCTGGACCACTTGTACCCCTTGTCCCATAGCCCCAGAGGGATGCAGGTGCTCACTGGTCTTACCTGTGCAAGCCTAATCTCTCCAGCACCGAGAGCTCGCTGGGAAGACTGGGAAGTGGCTCCTCCAGGGTTTCTGCATCTGCAGGAAGGCAGCAAAGCCATGGAAGAGACCACACGTGGAGGCTTTTCCTCAGCATTTTCTCCTCCCTCTGCTCTCTTGACCCAGCAGGGAGGTGCCCACAGTGTGGGACTGTCCCAATCCTTTCCCCAGCACCAGGGGGGCTGCAGGTCTTCCCAGACCAGGCCCCCTTCTGCATGTCTCGTCCAAAGGAGCCCACCAAACCCCATTAGGCCACACTGTCCCCATGCTCATCCAAAACTACTTTAAGCTTTCTCCTAAAAGGACTCAGCTAGGGTGTGGGAGGGGGACTCACTCACCTGACTCAGTCCCATCACTGTCCCCAGTATGTACTGCCAGCTCCTGTTTGTCCATGCCTGGCACCTGAAGGGCACAAGGACACTATCAGAGCAACCCCTTCACCTCATGCTGGAGACACCCCAAAAAGAGCAGCATCAAGCATCTGGGGGTCCAGCCAAGCCCGAGGGGCCATGGAGGGAAAAGGCCCCCAACCCATCACCCATCCCTCACTCTCACCTCTTCCATGCACTCCATACTCTGCCCACTCCTGGCCAGAGTCCCGTCTGGCTGCCCCTGGGGACTGCTCATCCTCCCTGGAGTCAGAAAGGGTGGTGGGAGCTGGGCAGCAGCATGCTCACTCCAGTGTGACACTACTTCAAGGGACGCCTAAAAGTACCACTGGCATCTCTACAGGCTCTCAGGAGGCACAGGATGGCAACTGCTCCCCAAAATACCCCTGCTAAGGGGATTGCAGCCAGCCTGAGCCAGGGCAGGGGGAGGAGAGACCCAGGGGATGGGTTGGGGTCCCAGGGCTGGAAGGGGAGTGGGGTTACAGGAAGGTGTTGTCAGGCTGTGAGACAGTCTCCTGCTGGACCTATGCAATGGTGCTCATGGAAGGAGGCTGTAAAACCCACCCCTTTGCCCCCATTTCCAGCCTGAGCTGCCCTTACCTTCATTTGGAGACACGAAGAGTCTGGGCAGCTCTGCCTGCTGCTCCCTGTGGAGAGAAGCCAGAATAAGGCCCAAAGGAACTCCAGCAGCAGAGGCAGCATCCCACTCCCTCTGCCATCCCTTGACAGGATGCTGCTCTGGCCCTGGATCCTTTCTGAGCATCCTCTGCAGCCTGCTCCGTCCTCATCCCTCTCCATGCCTGCTGTCCTTGGCACGGGCACAGTAGCCCCCTCCACTCCCGTGGCTGCCGCAGAGCTGCCACCAAGCAGCCCTCTGAGGCTATCTCCAGCGAGCAGTGAGTCACCGGCCCACAGCCAGGCTTCTGCTCAGCACATCAGGGATTTGTTTTCTTGGCCCTGGCTGCCAAGCAGACCTCGCTGCAAGCCAGCCTCATTGCAAGCACCACAACAAACCCAGCTGCTGGTGGAGCTCAGGTGCCACCTCACACCACCACAGGGATGGCAGGCCTTGGCCCATGCTCTTGCCCCCTTAAAGTGCATCAGGATGACTTCACTGCCCCAAAGTCTTGTCCTGGGATTCAATGAAGTCTGGCAGCTCTGGAGCAGCCCTGTTTGCTGGGGCTGAGGATGCTGGAGCATGCTGGGGGTGGCAAATCAGGCGAGACAGAGGTGCATGGAGATACAGGAGCTGCTGTGCAATCAGCCCTCTGCAGCCTTATGCTGGAACTCAGCACCCACTTGGGAAAGGGTTTGAACCCCAAACTGCTCCCAGCTCTTGACAGGGCTACAACAGGTTTTTCCCCCTCCTCCCTGCAAGCCTGAGGATCATTCCCTGGGAGTACGGTCACAGGAGAAGGGGTTGCTGTGCCAAAATGCTACTCAGTGCCTCGGAGTTGGGTGATGTTCCCATCAGCATACCCCTTTGCCTGGCACCGTCGTCCTCATCCTTGTTAGCACCCTGAGAACACAGAGGGAGCCTTTCATGCACATACCTCCGAGGCGAAGGGCTGGGTCTGCAGCTCGTCCTCTGTCGTTGCTGCTGCTGCCGCCGCCGGCGTCCCTGAGTCTCCTCTTGCCCTTCTCCCAGCGAGGTCCCTGCGAGGGGCTTCATTTGTAGAGCTCCAGGAGCAGCACACCTAGCATGAGGCACACATTAGCTGAGCACAGATGGGAGAACGCCTCTAAATGTTATATTTTTAAAGCATTTTTCTCACCCAGCAGGAGCTCCGAGCGCCTCTCCTTAGCGTGGCGGCATCTGTGGGAAAAGAGGTGGGGAGGCCTGCTGGGATCCATGGGGATGCTGCTGGGATCCGAGTGGGCACAGGGCGAGGTGAGCCAGGAATTGAACACAAGCCCCATTTCTCTGCAGCCCTGAGGGTGGACCTGCCTGCTGGCCACCCCCCTGTTTCCCTCCCACAGGGTGAGCCTTGCCGGGGGCTCCTGATGTGAGTTATCTCCCTGGGGTTTTTGCACCCACACACAGGTGCAAGCACCCAGTGCAGAGGAGGAGCAACCCACCGTACCCCAGCAGGGGATAGCAATTCCTGAGCCAGGCCGGTCCCCAGATAGACAAATATGAGATTCCTGAGTTCAGGAGAGCTTGGACATCTCGTTTAAGCTGTTTTGAAATGCTTAAAACTCAGAAAAAGCTGGCAGAAAGTCCACAGATTCCCCCTCCCGGCCCATGGTAAAGTGACTCAGTAGCAGCAACTCTCCTGCAGGACTTCACGTTGGAAGCTGTGCCCGTGGACATGCAAATATAGGGCAGAGGAGATTTTCTTTTCTCTCCTTTTTTTCTTTTTTTTTTTTTTTTTCTTTTCTAGTTGGGATACAGAATGCAGCAGAATCTGAAGGAGGCAGAGAGCAGGGACTGGGTGAAGCCTTACATGCCTGTGCAAAGCCTTGCCCCCATGCCAAGTGGGGCCACTGCCATCGCCCTAAGCCTGCTCAGTCCTGATGGCAGCTGTCAGAGCGAGTCCACTTCATGCCTATACCCTGGAAATCGTCCCTGACACCTCCATCCAGGGCCTTGGAAGCCCACCGAGGATCAAACTCATCCGTTCTCCCGAGGGCTGGTCCCTGCTGCAAAGCTCCGCGGCAGCCCTGGCAGCCCGCAGGGGAACTGCAGCTGCGGCAGCCTTGCCGCTGCAGCTTGGCTCCGTTTTACGGATGGCAGCACAAACACACGCAGCTCGTTTGCCCGGCGTGCCACCCAGAACCCCCCGGCAGCCAGCCCCAGCACTGTCCCTCGCCTTGGTGGCTTCACCAAACGCTCCCCAGGTTGTTACCTGCCTGAACTTGGCTCAAGCAGCTGAAGGCAGGTGCTGGGGCACCCAGCTCGGCCCCGGCACTCAGCGCTGTAGGGTCCCCAGCAGACCCAGGAGGGGGTCAGGGAAGGCTGTGTGACTGGCAGATGGTGGGTCAAGGGGTGCGGGGCCCCGCACGCTGCAAGCTGCCGGCGGCAGATTCTGCCCAGAGGGGAAAGCGAAGGCGTCTGAGGCAGGAGGATGTGCCAGGGAAGAGCTGGAGGCGAGAAGGCCTTTAAAGGACATGCATGAGAGCAGCTGGGAGCTCCCTGCGTGGGGCCGGGGAGGGCAGGGTAGTTTTCCAGGTAGCCAAGAGGCCTCTGCTTTTGGCGGGGAGCCAGATCCTGCACCCATGCTTTGGAGGTGAGAGCTGGGACCCAGAGCTGGGAGAGCCCAGACCTGCTGCCTCTGTGCCCGGTGTCTGCAGAGTGGAGCAGCGATGAGTCTCAGCATCTCCCTAGCTGGAGACTCAGGGCAGGATGATGGTTCAGGATCTCCACAGAGATGGGGGATCCCCCAATGACTTCGCGGGAGACACAGCACCAAATTAAACCAGAATGGCTGATAAGGAGCTCCTGTAGCATCATATTGGATGATTTGAGGAGACCCACATCCCTCCTACTCTATTAGCAGCCCCACATCTTGTCCCAGCCATCACCTCCCCTGCCCCTGCCTGACTCCTTTGTCCAAATCCCTCGCATCCTCTAAAGCTGCTTTCTTCCCCTAATGAGCTTAAGTGGAGTCAAACTCGATGCTCAGCACTACAGAGGACCAGGCTGCAGGCAGGAGCTTCCCCTGCCTGAGGACCCTGATGTATCCCAAGGAACAAGGCAAGCCCTCTGGGTCTGCAAACTGCATAAGCCCTGAGAGGTCAGCCAGCAAAAGGCAGCTCTCAGCCCTAGAGCAGGGGCAGCCCAGCCTCATGTGCATCTGTTGAGAGAGCAGGATGTGGCCCCAGGCTCAGGAAGCAGACAGGGAGGGCTGAGAGGCCCCATGTGCAGCTTTGAAGCAGGAGCTGTGCCACAGTGGGATGAGATAGATCCATGCAGAGGCAGCTGAGCCTGGTTGCTGTGGAGCACTGACAACCCTGAGCTGCAAGAGCTTTCCCCCTGCTCTTTCCCCCAGTGCTTTCCCAGTTGCTCAGTGGCTTTCCCAGCTTCCCCCATGCTTTCCCAGTTGCTCAGTGGCTTTCCCAGCTTTCCCCATGCTTTCCCAGTTGCTCAGTGGCTTTCCCATCTGGTTGGTATCTTGAAATGCAGATGAACCTTGCAGGTGTGAAATCAGGTTTGCATTAGCACCACCAGTCCCATCACCACTCTTCCAGACACCTCTCTATTTGGAAAATGAAGACCCAGACAGACCCTTCCTTTGGGTTGAGCCCAGCACCCCAATGCTATTCCCCTTCTTGAGGACCTCCCTATGGCTGCAGGCTCTGCTTGGGCACATGAGTCTACTTCATTGCCTAGCCAAGCTCAAGATCTCTCCTCAACAGAACCTGCAGCCAAGACTCCTGCAGCAGGGCAAGGAAGTAAAAGCACCTTCAGAGCATGGTGCAAAGCAGACAGAGCTAACAAGACCAAGAGGATGGGGGATGAACACCTTGCATCTACCAGTGCCTTGTGATCAGCACAGCCTGATCCTGCTTGCCCCCACAATCACCCTGCTTCCTCCCCAAGAGCTGCAGCCTGGCACTGGGCAGGCAGCAGATCAGTTTCCATAGCCTCTTCTCTTGTATCCTGGCCAGCCAAGGGCTGCAGCAAGTTGCTCCAGGGGTGATACAGACCTAAAGGCACTGTCGTGCTGGTTCCCCATATCAGAACGCAGCTTTGCTGCTCAAAATCTCCTCAGTTCCCTCCCACACGCAGGTGCTGAGGGAGTCAGTAAGAGCCTATGCCCCTCTGCAAACTCCCCCAATCAAAGGGCCTCTACAAAGCACTCAGGAGTTTTTCTGTCTTATTTTTAACCCAAGAGCAACCTGATTGCAATCTAGGTGTTGCAGTGCCTAAGAGAAGAAGCAGAAGCAGCCCAGCTCCCCATGCACAGACCTGTTCAGTGAGGATGAACAAGATCCTGCTGCAAGATCTCCATCCCAGAGAGGGGGCTGCAGGCTCTGGTTTTGCCCCTTGTGTCTCCTTCCAGCGAGGTCCTGCAGCAGCCTGCTGCCACAGTGTCTTCCCAGGGCTCCTCCTGAAGCTGAGGTGAATTTTCAGCTCAGATCCCAGGGCCTGAGGTCACCTGGATTATCCACCTCTCAGAGGAAAGCTGCTCAGTCTGACACTGGCTGCTCCTGCTGATGCAGCAAATGTGATTTAGTAAGTCTGTGCAGGGAGCCCAACCAGACAGCAACTCCCTGATCCTCCAGCAAATTCATCTTCTCATGGCCCTGGTCTCCCCAGCTGGCAGGGAGCTGGCAGCCACCAGACTGCCCAAGGGAGAACACCCTTCTTTTATCATGATTAAAAGAAAACAAACCAAAACCAAACCAACCAAACTAAAAAGAGACAAGAAAGAGGGAGTTTGCTGCTTTGGGTTCAGTACTAAATTCCAGATGGAAGAAAGAAGGGTGCTGAGCCTCTCCCTGGGCAGTCAGCCTCAGGTCTGGGTGTCACAGGCACCAGATTCCAATGCAGAACTGCATCAGTGTGCTGGGGATGGTGTGCAGGGGATGAACTGGTTGTCAGTGGAGCACAGTTACCCCCAGTGAGAAGCGGGGGTGACTTCATCAGCTCCCAGCACTGCTGCAGGAGGAGGCACAGCAGCTACCTGGACATGCCTGCAGCTCTGGTTTGGGAGCCTCTCAGCAGGTGGGTATGGACTGTTTCTGGGAAAAGAGCTGAGTTTCAGCCCTTTCCAGCAAGGTGCTGCATGGACCAAGGTTGTCTGACTCCTGTGTGGCTCTGACATCTGGTGTTTAACCTTTGTGGAGCATTCCCACCCACCTGGGGAGCAGCATCTTGACATGAAACTGGTTCAGAAATCACCATGAGAGGAGGAGGAGGCAGCAGGGTGGGTAGATAACCCCTTCAAGTGCACGATACTAATTTCATTTAAAATCAACCCACCTTACCAGTCAAAAAGGGAATTCCCCTCCGTGCCATGAAGGACATAGAGCTCTACAAACAGAAGAGGAAGCAGATAAGCAGCTACTGTCAAATATCTCAAGCAACCTGGCCAAAAATGAGACACTGCCTTCTACACCCAGCCTAGCAAAGGGCTAAAACCAGGCTTCAGACCTTTCCCTTCTCCAGTGCTGCTAATAAATCCAGACAATAAAGCCACTGCTGTTTCTCCCTCCTCTCCTGGACAAAGCTCTGCTGATCTATAAAGCCAAACTGACATTTCATGCTGCATCCACCCCTTGGCATCCCTCAGGATGAATTTTAAAGTTCTTGAGAAGGTCAAGAGGAGTCAAAAGGAAAGTTTTCCATGTGGGTGCTACCAAGCACCACATAAACAAGCAGTGTTCCCTCAGCGTGTCAGGTGTCTCCAGGTTTTGATTCCAGTTCTCCTGACTGGTGTCTTGCACATACATCCCAGAGGAATCCACAGGACATGATAAGCTGCAGCCAAGAGCAAAAGTAGGGCAGGGAAGGCTCTTTCCACAAGCCAGCGTAATGCTTCTCAGCACAACAGGAACTCATAGAATCATAGAATGGTAAGGTTGGAAGGGACATCAAGGATCATCCAGTTCCAACCCCCTGCCATAGGCAGGGACACCTCCCACTAGTACAGGTTACTCAAGGCCTCATCCAACCTGGCCTTGAACACCTCCAGGGAGGGAGCATCCACAACCTCCCTGGGCAACCTGTGCCAGTGTCTCACCACCCTCACTGCAAACAACTTCCTCCTAACATCCAGTCTAAATCTCCCCTCTGCCAGTTTAAGCCCATTGTCCCTTGTCCTGTCATTGCAGGACCTTGTAAATAATCCTTCCCCAGCCTTCCTGCAGGCCCCCTTCAGATACTGGAAGGCTACTATCAGGTCCCCTCGAAGCCTTCTCTTCTCCAGGCTGAAGAGCCCCAACTCTCTCAGCCTGTCCTCACAGCAGAGCTGCTCCAGCCCTCTGATCATCTTTGTGGCCCTCCTCTGGACCCGCTCCAACACTTCCATGTCCTTCCTGTGCTGAGGGTTCCAGAACTGCACACAGTACTCCAGGTGGGGTCTGACGAGAGCAGAGTAAAGGGGCAGAATCACCTCCCTTGCTCTGCTGGCCACGCTTCTCTTGATGCAGCCTAGGACTCGGTTGGCTGTCTGGGCTGCATGTGCACACTGCAGGCTCATGTTGAGCTTTTCATCAACCCAGACTCCAAGGTCCTTTTCCTCAGGGCTGCTCTCCAGCCATTCACCACCCAGCCTGTATTTGTGCTTGGGATTGTGCCTACCCAGGTGCAGGACCTTACACTTGGTCTTGTTGAATCTCATGAGGTTGGCCTGGGCCCAGCTCTGCAGCCTGTCCAGGTCCCTCTGGATGGATCCCTGCCCTCTAGCAAGTCGACTGTGCCACACAGCTTGGTGCCAGTTGCACACTTGCTGAGGGTGCACTGATTCCTCTGTCCATGGCACTGACAAAGATGTTAAACAGCACTGGTCCCAGCACTGACCCCTGAGGGACACCACTTGGCACTGGTCTCCAGGTGGACATTGTGCCCTTGATCAGCACTCTCTGTGTGCCACCATCCAGCCAATTCCTTACCCAGCAGTGCTCCACACATCCAGTCCATATTTTTCCAGTTTGGTGACCAGGATGTCATGTGGGACAGAGTCAAATGCCAATGCAGTTTTCAAAGCCAATCCCTCTTTGACTGCTGCTGCTTGCAAGAACCATGTAGGCTGACCCCAAATGCAGCTCCCAGCATCTCCAGATGAGCTGGAAGTGCAAGCTGCAGCCAAGAGCAGCCTGTCAAAATGAGCCTGCTGCCTAGAGAGACCAGTGAGCAGTTACAAAACCAAGCACCCAGCAGGGAGGAGATGCAGGCCATGGCCAGGACATTCCAGGCCATTTATTGTTGCCCATCCCACAGAGATGCCAGGGCTTCCCCATGCTGTATACACTGCAGGTGTGTGCTCCCAGTTCTTCATCAAGGACACCAGGAAGGTGACAACCAGGTGAATTCTGGAGAAGAGTTTGCCCTTGGCCATCTTGGTGTGACCAACAGCCACAGACTGGGGACAATGACACTGAGGAGGTCACTTGTACCAAGTTTTGCAGGGAAACTGTGCCCACCACAGCCTGCTACCTAATAAAGCCAGAAAAGCAGGCTCAGACCTCGATGATCAGGGCACAGTGTCTATTTATGTCATATTTTGGGCAGCCCTACAATAGTTTCAATATACTCAGCCTCTAACTCACTGGTATGCAAATACATCAACAGTTTGGCTCCCTGGAGGTTTTGTCCTTCTGGCCAACACGGACTTTGAAGCTTCATCAGTCCATTGTCACCTAAAATAGCTTAAGAGATCCTTATTATAATGACATCTACACTCTCAGCGTTAAGAGCATCACTCAATGCTTCAGCTTCAGTCCTCTGGCTGGATCCAGGCATTAATGAGCAAACAAAACAGCATCATGTCACACCCACGTGTTTTAAAGCCTCCTCTCCATTTGTAGACATAAAAGTTTGTGAGTTTTTAAATAGTTCCTGAAGTATGCAGTGCTCCAAAACTCCACTGAAACTCCAGCACTCTGTCCCATCCTTATTTTCCCAGTCCTGTCACCAGAAAGTGCCCAGAGAAGGTTTTTCAAAGATAGAGGACAGAAAGTTTGCAACAGCCACACTAGGGAAGCATTTTTTAATTATTATTAGTGTACCACTGAACACCTTGCAATGAGAAATGTCATCACCACCACATCGAGAACCAGCAGTGTGACACACAGAGCAGGGCCTCCCACAGGAGTCAGCAAAACAGAAAGAGCAAGCAGATCTCAAGCAGAGAATTCCAGTTTACCAGCTCTTGATCCAAATGCCACTCTCCTGCATACTGAGATCTGTAAACCCCAGCAGACCAGAGAAACAAGCCAACAGATCACTGCTGCACCATCCAGAAAGCAGTTTCAAGCCTGGAGAGAAAAGGTTGATGTGCACAAAACATACCAGCCATGCCTTGGCTCCTGAAAGCCAAGATTAAATCATTAAGCCTGGGCCAAAATTAGCATCTTCAAACAGCCTCAGATCAATTCCTGCCTCGATTCAGCGATGCATTAAGGGCATTAAGGACTAAGGTCCTGTGTGTTAGATGCTCTGTGCCACTCCAAAGCTGGGAACCACTTGAAATAGAAGGTTTTGAACCAGATGGCTCTTTGCCTTGGCTACCAGGCTGCCCCTGTGAGTGGGGACAAAAGCAGTTCTGCCAGCATTGTGTAGACCTGCAGCCAGGTTGGCCCAGCCTGCTTCCTGCAGGGCTGAAGTTGAGAAGGCATCACACTCCTCAGCTATCAGCTGCAGGTACAGACAGGAAATATGTGTCCTTCCATTTTCAACCAGGCAGTGGACCGAGGTTGGTTAAAACAGGTAGGGATCCCTACAAACCAGACTGGTGAGGCTCATGAATGCTCTTGACAAGCATCCTCAAGAGATGCTGCAGTAAGGCAGAGAGCATCACGTCAGCCAGTACACTCAGCACACTAAAGGGGATCTGAAAGCAGAGAAGGGCTTCTGCTGCTTCTGCAGCTTCCTGCTTGGGCAACCTGGTGCCTGTTCAAGAGAAACCCTTGGCTGGAAGGGAACACGCAGGGGAAACGGCAGTGGCTCCTCTGAGGAGGAACAGCAACGAGCCTTAGACCCAGAACCAGGGCAGCCAACCTCCAGGTGCTCCTCAGCTCCTCGTGTGTCAGCTCACTCCAGTGATAATGCAAAACTAACAGATTTTTTATTTTCCTGATTTAAGAAAAAACAACCTCTTGGGTACAAACCATCTCCAGAAGCTTTATGCAGTTGCCCCACTGCAGGCAATGCTCAGACTGGCCACCCTTCGTGCCCACAGGCCTGGTGTTGATGTGGGGCATTCCAGGGCTTTGAAGTGCCCACTCTGCTGCCGTCAGGAGCCATCCTGCAGCCCAGCCCCTGCACAGCTCCTCCTCTGGGAACCACCCCCTTGGCAGAGGTGGGGTGGGAGCCACCATCTTCAGTGTGGCAGGGCAGGAAAGTGAGACAGGAAAGATGCCCTCTTGAGTGTGGCCAGGAGGGCACTGAGGCAGCCCAGAGAGAGATGGTTTGAAGATGTTCACTGTTCAACCAAGAAAAGGCTCATCTGGCCCTGGGGTGTATGTGAGGCTGCAACAGGTTTGCCCAGTGACAGCCACCTCAAACCAGGGCGTGTGCTGCCATTGCACATGCTCAGGAGTCTTCATCGTGCTGGTGATGTCCCCAGTGAAGGACTGGGCTGCAGCCTTCACCACCTAATGAGCATCCTCTGCCCAAGGACACCATCACCTTGTGTTTCCCTCACCTGGGAGGAGGAGAGAGAAAGAGGAGAGAAATCAAGACAAAGGAACTCCATGCCAACCACACCCTGGTATGGCTTCTGCCAGCACTTAGGCCAGATGAGGAGCATGGAGCCTGCCATGCTCCACAAAAGATCTCCTGGCCCCAGGCCAGAGAGCAGAGCACCCATCTCACCTGTCTCCTTCCAGTGCAGCCTGCAGTGATTTCTTGAGCACTGCACTGCTCAAATCCAGAGCAGCAGCCAGACTGCTCCGGTGGGCTGGGGTGACCTGGGATGGTGAGGAGCAAAGAGCTCAGATTGCTGACCTGCCAAGTGCCCACCTGAGACCCTTTGGGCCAGGTGCTGAGTCAGCTGCAGTCCCAGCAGTCCCAAACCCTAGTCTTCCTCACCTGGCTTTGGTACATGGTGAGCACAGCTGTCACCAGCTGGGTGTAACTCAGAGACGTGGCAAGGGCCGGGGCTTGGCGGCACAGAGTCAGGACCAGGAGATCGAAGAGCTTGGGTGGAAGCACCTCCTGGAAGACAGCCACGATCAGGGAGAGCTGGTCCTGAGCTCCAGCACTGCTGCAGATGGCAAAGAAACTCAGGGTGGACAAGGAGGATCCCCTCACCTGCCGTCCCAGCACGGCCTGCACTACTGGCAGGAGTCTCTCTGACAAAGGCACCTCCAGGACCTGGCTGCAAAGGACAGAGAAGAGATGTGACAGCCAAATGGCCTCTCTGGTGCTCCTGAGCACCTGGACCCACCCAGGCAGGTGCAAGAGCTGAGGCAGAACTCTGAGTCCTGTAATCTTTTACCTTAGCACCAGCTGCACACAATCTGGCTCCAAGCACTCCTCCACAAGTTCACACACCAGCTTGGTCTGCTCAGTGCCTGCAAGAGCAAAAAAAAGGAGTCTCCAGAGGCTGCCAAATCCATGAGCCCAACCCTCCCTGGCACCCCTTCACACAGGGGTGCATTCCAGTTGGGGCACACATGTTGTGGCCTCTTCTACTGTTCAGAATAATCCAGCTTCCTTTGCCTGTCTGCACTGGGGTTTAACTAGCATCAGTCCCTAGGAAAAGAGGATGCTGCTAAGGCAGGGATTCATGCAGGACCCTCTTCTTGTGCCTGTAGAGCCACCCTGAAGCAGTTCTGGCCCCAGCACGAGGAGCTGTCAGAAACCCTCCAGCCCATGCAGGGGTGGCAGCTGTACCCTGGGATGACTGCTGCTGGAAACCAGCCCAGCCTCCCACTCAGGTATCTGTAAACCTATCTCCTGTCCTCACTCCCAAGTGTTCACCTGCCTAGATTAAAACCAGCACCATTCCTCCATTCACATTCTGGATGACAAACACCTCCCATGAGACAGCTGGGCCTTCCCTTCCTGATGGTCCCTCTCCAGTTCCCTCAGCTGCTCCCAGAAGCAGCTGTGCCTGCTGCAAGCCCCTCACACCTTGCTCTGGCTCCTGCAGGACTGCAGCCACCAGGACCCGGCAGAAGGGCTGGGAATACTTGGAGCAGAACGAAGCAAGGGCAGCCATGAGGTGACGAGAGGGTGGCTGGCTGAGAGACATGACCTAGGGACAGAAAAGGCAGGAGGTGGGAATGGCAGTGAGGGCAGGGGGGTGCAGGAAACCTCTGCTGCCCTCACACTTACCCGCCTGAGGAAGAGCTGCTCTGCCAGGATGGCCGCGCTGGTGTAGCTGAGGTCAGGGCTGAGAGCCAGCAGCCAGCGGCAGAATCGCACCAGGAGGTGCTCTGGGCACGTGGAGAGCTGGAGGAAGGAGCACAGCCCCTCGAGCTGGGGACAGCAGAAGGGACAGGGACATTAAGGACAGTAGGAGGCTCTCCAGGGCACCCACAGTTGCAGCAAGGATGCCAAGGCTTACCTGGCCAGGAGAGCAGCTAGTCAGGGTGTGCAGCTCAGGGGGGATGTTCAGATCCAAGGGCTAAAGGAAATGTGGTCCTTGGGTAACAGATCAGACAAGGCAACCCACACAGCACAGCTCCAGGCCTTTTCTCCTCCCCACCCCCCTCCCTGCTTCAGCTAGCACTGACCCCACAGGTCACAGAATCCCTGCAAGGTGGGGGAAGGTTTTACTACCTGAGCCCAGCAGGGGTCTTTTTATCCCACTCCAGTCATCCCTCTCCTTCCCTTCCAGAGGCCTTGGCAGAGCCTGTCTAAAGCGTCAGTGCCAAGAGAGATGCAGCAGCAACCACTTACACTGGACTCTTTCTGCAGCAGCATTTTCAGCCTTTGTCCATGTGTCTGAGGAAAATAAGACAAAGGAACAGAAATCAGACTGCAAAAGGCTCACTGGCTAAGAGGAGAAAGCAAACTCTGCCCAGTACCTGGAGAAAGGACTGGACTTCCACTGCCAGCGCTGCCTGGGAAGTCTTCCTGGGCTCCCTGGCCACTTCCTGTTGGGAGCTTTCTGGAGCAGACTCATCCGGGTTCTGAGCAGATCCATCCCCTGAAGGCTCCTCAGGAATCTCCTCTTCCATCCCTGTCACATCTGCACCCTCCTGTGTTCCCAGGGGTTCAAAGGCTGCCTCCTCCACCAGCGACCTCTTCTCTTCCCTCTCGTTCAACTCCAGGCTCTCCTCTGACATTTTCTTGTGCTTCCCACCTTGAGACACGGAGTCAGCCCTGGCCCCAGCAGCACTGGGCTCCTTGCTGAAGCACCAGTTTGGTTTTCTTTGGCCCTCTGATTTGTTCAGGCCAATTTTTTGGCACAGCCCCTTCAGCTGCTGCTGGCATGCAGAAGACAAAGGAGCAGGAGGTGGGGAACGCTCCCCTCCCCCTGGACCCTGCCGGAGCAGATTCCTCAGTGCTCGAACCCAGGGATCCAGATGGGAATCCTGTTCCACAGCCTGAAGCAGTTGGCTGAGGCAGACAGCTGGCACCACAGCTTGCACCACGAGAAGCAGGGAGAAGAGGTTCCTCTGGCAGAGGACAGGGAGCAGCAGCAGCCGTGGTTTGCTAGAAAAAGGGAAAAGCAACAGATCAGAACAAACCCCCAGGTCCTTACTGCCCAGCCTGGCCCATGGAGCTGGCTCTGGTGGGACTGGGGAGCAAGAGGAGGCAGCAAACACCTTTGCCAGTTTCCAGACACAAGCTGGGAGACCAGCAGGTCACTGCTGCCATCCTTCACACTCAGGCTGCTGCAGGGACAAGGATGAGGCTGCATGGTGCCAAACTGAGCACCCGACCACACCAAACCTCCCCAAAAGCACTGAGCTGAGGGACACACAGCCACTCACACAGCCAAGGTCTCCTCCAGCCCCTCCAGAGTGGGCTCCTCAGCACACAGGGCCTCAGTGAAGGTCTGCCAGGGAAATGCCTGTCCAGGTCCCTCGCCAGTCTGGACCCGCTGCAGCATTCGGAGGGCAGCCAGGGTCCCGCAGGAGCTGGAAGCCAGTGTGTGGAGCAGCAGGCGACAGGGCTTGTCAAGGCTCTGCAGCCAGGGGGGCTGCATTGCTGCTGGGGGGCTCCACAGCCACCTGCAAGAGTCATAGGATTGTTTAGGCTGGAGAATATCTTTACTATGATTGAGTCCGACCCTTAACCCAGGTCACCACTAATCCATGGCTCTCAGCTCCACATCTCCACGGCTCTGAAACCCCTCTACGGATGGGGACTCCACCACTGCTTTGGGCAGCCTGGGCCAGGCCTTGATAACCACAAATGGGCAGAAATTGTTCCTCACATCCACCTCTCCCCACACACTGTGAGGCTATTTCCTCTCATCCTATTCCTTGGGAGAAGACTGAGCTGCAGTTTTGGGCTCTCCTCACCTGCATGCAGGTAGAATCCATGGTCCTCTCATCACTGAGGACACAGACGGATTACCGAGGATCACAGTCAGGCCAGAGGATTCAGAGCTACTCTGAGCCTTCTAAAACCTCGTTTCATTCACAGCTCCTTCATCATAGAATCCTAGCATGGTGGGGTTGGAAGGGACCTCTGGAGATCATCCAGTCCAACCTCCCTGTTTAAACGAGGGCACCCACAGCAGCTTGCCCAGGATCACAATGCCCAGGGTGGGGTTGGAAGCTTTCCAGGTAAGGAGATTCCACAATCCCTCTAGGCAGCCTGCTCCAGGCCTCCAGCACCCTCACACCAAAGAAGCTTCTTCTGTTCAGGTGGAAGCTGAGTTCCAGTTTGCGCTCATTGCCCCTTGTCCTGTCACTGGGCACCACTGAGAACAGTCTGGCCCCAGCCTCTTGCCCCCCATCCTTTAGCTACTGATCAGGATTGACAATGCAACCCCCTGCTGCCTTCCCGGGAGGAGCGAAAGAGGAAAGACGCAAGTGCTGCTGGCAGGGGTCCCCTCACCCAAGGGCGTGCGCCTCCTCCAGGCACAGATCGACTCCACACCCCCTAGGGGCCCCGGTGCTGGCCGCGCCGGGCTCCGCTTACCAGCTCCCGGTAAACCCAGGCGGGTAGTCACTCACCGCGGGGAGCAGACGGAGAGCAAGCTGCCCGCTGCCTGGTCCCGGGAGAAGTATTCCGGCGGCACCGGGACCAGAGGCAGGCGCCACTTCCGGTCCCGCCCCCCCGGAAAAGCGCGCCACGCACGCAAATGAACCCGCGTGCAAATGCCCGCCTCAGGCGGACGAACCCTTACAGCCCCTGCGGGACCCCCGGGATTGGGGCTGCCCCTCGACGGAAGAAGAGCCTGCAGGCAGCGCTACCTTAGCAGCCAGCTTTGGTTTATTTCAGCCTTTCCAGTTCTGATTAAAAGCAGGTTAAAACAGTGCCCCGCGGCTCCCTCTGTCCTGCCCCCCAGCATCCAGCCCACCCCTGTGCATTGAACCCTCCAACCCTGTCCCCCAGCACCCAGCCCACCCCTGTGTATTGAAC
>VWZE01019999.1:93888-158461 GCA_013396675.1 Eubucco bourcierii
TCCAACCCTGCCCCACCCAGCACCCAGCCTACCCCTGTATATTGAACCCCCCAACTCTGCCCCACCCAGCACCCAGCCTACCCTGTATATTGAACCCTCCAACCCTGCCCTTCAGCACACAGCCCACCCATCCACTGAACCCTCCAACCCTGCCTCCCAGAACCCTGCCACACCCCCACCCCAGAGTCTTCCATGGGCGCACCATCATAGAGACAGTATCTGTGCCCCACTGCCCTGAGCCCTGTCCAGCTCTGTCACCTCTCCCTTGCTTCCTGCTGGGAGTTCAGCCATCGGCATGGGGGGGGCTGATAACCACCAACCTATTGCCTCATCACGCTCCATCCCTGCAGCACCCTTCATGCCCAGAGCCCCCCCAAACCCATGCTGTGAGCAGATGCCTCCCCCTGCCTGAAGGGATTTCCTTGGTGTCAGCAGCACCCAGGCCTAGTGGGGCATCCCATGGCCCAGGCGGAGAATAGGGTACCAGAAGCCTGTCTCTGACAGGCTGAGAGCCCATTCGAGCACACAGAGCTCCTCGTCGTCCTCATCAGAGCTCTCCAAGACGAAGGCACTCTCCTGCACCAGGGGAGAGAGGGTGAGCCCTGACCCTGAGCTGCACTGCAGGGCTCTGCTGTGCCCCAGCCCCTGGACAAGACCCTCACTTACGGCAGGCATGGCAGGGCCCTGCCGCCTGTGCTGCAGCCAGCCAGCAGGCAGCTCGTGCAGGTAGATGCAGTCTGACTTGAACGGGCAGCGGCCTCGGTTCTGCACGAAGAACTTGCACTGGATCTTCCTGCGGGATCCAAAGCCCAGCTGTGAGCAGAACTCCCACGGCAGTGCAGAGCCCTCAGCCCGGTGCCCACCGTGCCAAGCACTCACCCCATCTGCGCCTTGAAGGTCTGGATGAGCTTCTCCTTCTCGCGCGCATCTGAGACCCAGTACTTGTGAGGGATGTAGTAACCGGAGGTGATCCGACATTCTGGGCAGGCCCTAGGTGAGGGGAGTGGGTGCAGGTGGGTGTCCCGAAAAGGGGGGAAGGACACAGGTGCAGCATCCTTGCTGGGTGGTCCTACCACCACAACCTATTCCAACAGCCCTGTCCCCATCACAGCTTCTCCCAGAGAATCATTTCAGTTGGAAAAACACCCAGGACTGCCAGGTCAGGGGGATCACTCCAATCCCAAAGCCAGGTCATCAGACCCAAGGAGAGATTTCAGGGTGCAGAAGGGTGCTTGTTCACTGCACAAGCCTGGGGGAGCCTTTGCTGTGGCTGGGGGAGCATGGAGAAAAGATGGGGGGGGAGGAAAGGCGGGAGAAGTCCTCACCTCCCCTTAGGGGCAAGGAAAAGCACAGGAGAGTCCTCAGCTTAAGGCTGGCAGGGAGAGGTTGCTTGGCCAGGGACTCCTACCTCTGGAGAGGGGGCAGCTGGATGGAGGCTGTGCCCTCCAGGCCCTCACCTTCTGGGGGGAATGAGTGGGTGTGAGAGGGGTTCAAGAGCATAACAAGTAATTTTCTGTCCCCACAACAAGGAGCTCACAGCCCCATCTCCATTTCTGGCATGTCCCCATCGCCACTCACTTGATGACCGCACTCTGGAAGCCTCGGCTCCGGCGCCACTTGCGGATGCAGCCCACGCAGTATGCATGGGCACAGTTTGGGAGGATCCCAAAGAGCCTCTCTTCTGGCAGTGGCTTCTCGTACACCCGATCCATGCAGATGCCACACACCATGGCCTCGCTCCGAGCCCTCAGCACCGTGGTGGAGATGGGTGCTGCTGTGGTGCCTGCCTCCACGGGCACCTACGAGCACAGCAGCAACAACATTGCAGCCCCTGGCTGCACCACTGCCCCCATTGCAGCAATGAAGCAGGGTGACAGGGCCTGCCTGGCAGCAGGAGACCCCCAAGCCCACCTCTGCAGGGTCAGTCCATGTCGCTGCCTCCAGCACAGCTTTTTGAGGGTCAGAGGATTTTGTATCCAGCTGGGAGCCTGCAGGCAGCGGAGCTGTTAGAGGGCTGAAGTACATCCTGCCCCACCAGCAGGGAAGCAGACTGGCTGCTCAGAGAGCAGGGGTTTAACAGTTAAGGATCCCACCCAAAAAAACCCACTGCTGGGAGAGCTTTCCGCAGCCCCAGCTATGTGGGGAGAAGAACGTGGGTCACGGGATGCTCTAGACAGCCTAGCACCTACCTGAGGCACCCTGAGCTTGTGCTGGGACAAATCCTTCACCAATGGCCCCACGGATGATGTTACCAGGTGTTGGGGTCTTCTCCTTGCCTTTCTTTTCCTCCTTAACCTCCATGCTTGCAAACTTTAAGGCCAGGTGTGTCATGCTGGGGCCAGGCTGGGGTATGCCACGCTGGGCTACTCCCCATCCCCGGGCCACTGCCACAGGCATGCGGCTGTGCTCCAAGCCCCAGCGGGCAGGGAGTATGGCGGGCACAGAGCCATAGCGGGTCCCTGCAGACACAGGCTGCTCTTGGAGGTAGTCATAGCTAGAGGAGCCCGTGGGCGGACAGACAGACAGACAGAGAGAGAATCTCGTCAGCCCGGCATACCCCCTCCTGGCTCCCAGCCCGTCCTTGTGGCATCAACCCATCCCTCGGTGGTCCTTACCCACACCGCTCTCCATGACTGCAAAAACCACTCTGAAAGTACCTGCAGACCTGTGCTGACTTTCTCTCGTGCAAGAAGCGGCAGCTCTGGCCCCAGCGACAGAATCCACGGGCAAAATTCCTGCCAGATGGAAATGCCAGGGTCAGCCCCTGCTCCATCCCTGCTCCACTGGCCACCCCAAACCCCTCCTGGGTACGAGCTTTGCTTGGATGGAGCCCTGTTTTTGGAGCCCCCAGGCTGGTACTTGGGCTTAGAAGCCTCACCACGGGCTCTCCCTGCCCCATCCAGTTTCATGCCCTGGCTAATTCCAAAGCAAGGGAAACCCAGGGCTGGGCTGGCCAAGGGAGCTCGAGGAGACACTGCACAAGCCTGGGGGAGCCTTTGCTGTGGCTGGGGGAGCATGGAGAAAGGATGGGGGGGGAGGAAACGCTGGAGCAGTCCTCATCTCCCCTTAGGGGTGAGTAAAAGCACAGGAGAGCTCTCAGTTTAGGGCTGGCAGGGAGGGGTTGCTTGTCCAGGGACTCGTAGCCCTGCAGAGGGGGCAGCTGGATGGACAGACAGTGCCCTCCAGGCCCTCACCTTCCAGGGGGAATGAGTGGGTGTGAGAGGGGTTCAAGGGCACCACAAGTAATTTTCTGTCCCCACAACGAGGAGCTCACAGCCCTCTCTCCAGACACTCTCCCCCAAAAGCTGCTCCCAGTTGCCCTCCCCACAGAGCCCTACCTGCACAGGGGTCTCGCACAGCCCCCCTGGGCCCTTAGTGCGCCAGGTGCCACAAGCGAGCCTGACTCCATCTCCTCCTTGGCGAGCAAGTGGGCTGGGCCACCTCCCAGGGCTATTTATGGCAGTGGCTGGTGCCCAGGTTTTGGCAGGGATAGGGTTAATCTCCATCCCAGTAGCTGTATTTTGGATTTAGGATGAGAACACCGCGATAACAGCTGAGGTTTAGCTGTTGCCGAGCAGAGTTTACACTGAGTCAAGGACTTTTCAGCTTCTCATGCCCTGCCAGTGAGGAGGCTGAGGGGGGCCACAAGAAGCTGTGAGGGAACACAACAGGGAGGGCTGATCCAAACTGGCCAAGAGCTACCTCATGTTGTTTGATGTTTGGGTCCTCTGGAGATCATCCAGTCCGACACTGCCTTGTTAAAGGAGGACCCCCACAGCAGCTCACCCAGGATCACAATGCCCAGGGCGGGGTTGGAAGCTCTCCAGAGAAAAAGACTCCACAACCTTTCTGGGCAGCCTGCTCCAGGCCTCCAGCACCCTCACACCAAAGAAGCTTCTCCTGTTCAGATGGAACCTCCTGGGCTCCAGTTTGTGCCCACTGCCCCTTCTCCTGTCACTGGGCACCACTGAGAAGTCTGGTCCCAGCCTCTTGGCTCTCCGTTCTTTAGCTCTTGCTGAGCATGGATCAGATCCCCTCTCAGACTGCTCCCCTCCAGGATCAACACTCCCATGGTTCTCAAGCCTTTAATCTTTTCCCGTCAGAAGCTTATCAGCCACTGCTGGACTCTCCCAAGTCTCTCACGAACTGGAGAGCCCAGAACTAGGCCCAGTGCTCCAGAGGAGGCTTCACTAGAGGGGAAGCAGAACCATTTCTCCATGCACCCCAGGAGACCATTGGTCTTCTTGAGGGCACATTGCTAGTTCAGTTCCCCCCTCACCTGTACTGCTGTAGGGGGTTGTTCCTTCCCAGGGGCAGGACCCTACACTTGTCCTTGTTGAACTTCATGAGTCTCCTTCTGCTCAATTCTTCAGCCTGGCCAGGTCTCACTGAACAGCAGCACAGCCTGACAGGGTCTCAGCCACTCCTCCCAGTTGAAGTTCATCAAGTCTCCCATTGCCTTTACTGGAAGCCCCTCCAGGGACAGCCCCCCAGGGTCCAAGAGCAATCCCATGGAGAAATCTGGATGCTATAAGATTCTTAAATATTTAGTTTGGATTTATTTAAGTCAAGTCAGTCTGTGGACACTGTTTATATTATTAAAAACACTTGGAGTTTTGTCCTGCTAGCAAAAATAGACATTTCAGTTTGAGGGTTGTTACACTGTCAAGGAGGGATGAGCAAAAAGTTCCCCAGGTGCTGAGCACGAGGCCCACGTGTTGGCCATGGCGGGGCTGCCAGCGGCGCCTTTGGGCTCCATCCAGCACACGTCCAGCACACGCAGCCCTCAGTGCCTGCCCCGAGAGGGCTTCAAAGTGCTTTAGAAACAGTAATTCATGAGACCCCTGCAAGGTAGGGAGGGAAAGAGGTTCAGGGCAGTGGGCAGGGAAACTGAGGCATGGCAAGGAGCTGGAGGGTGGCAGCAGAGTGGGTTTGGGACCAGCCAGTCCTGTGACAGAGAGGGGATGCCCAGAGCAATCCCCTTCGGCTTTTAAAGGAATTATTGCACCAGGGAAATCTGCTGGAGTGGAGGGAAAGAAAGCAAACCTGATTTATTTGCTCCCACCACCCCTCCTTGGGCATGTCAGTATTTAATAAGGCTGCTGATTGATGGGGACCATGAGGAAGTGCTACTTCTGAGGCCAGACATCATGATGCCAAGAGGGGACTGAGCCCTCCCTGTGTCTGTCTGTTCTCCTGCAGCGACCCCTCTATGCAGGGGTGCTGAGCACCGGTGGCACCAGAGCCTTCCACTACAGCTGCAAGGAGATGCAAGGTAAAATCCCAGAAGGGCTCTGGGTTTAGGTAGACCCCAAAGCCTGGAGCTGTCGTCCCTCACTCAGAATGGTGACACAGGAGGACAGGGCTGCTTCCACAAGCCAGTTGTGCTCGCCAGAAAGCTCCTGCTCATTGAGCATCCCACATGCTCCCTGCCTTTTCACGACCATTGGCACCTGTACTGTGCTTTACAGCTGCAAACCTCTTTGCAACCAGTGCACCACTAAAGCCTCATGCTCCCATTCACAGCCAGTGACAAACCAGCTCCTTTTCCCAGAGGGAAAACTGAGGCAGGGCTAGTTGACGGCCAAGTCAAAGCCCGCTCAGCATCACGAGCACCATGGCCTGGCTGTGGCTTTGTTCTTGTTGGTGTCACTGCCACCCAAACCCCGACCAGTCAGTCTTGGGCCTGCCCCCAGCCCTGCACAGACCCTTCTGGTGACTCACACCTGCACAGGACAGCCTGGGAGGGAAGTATATAGACAGGAAATTTTTAAGTCGACCCTTTTCCTTTCCACCTCTCCATCCCTCCCTCTCTCATACTGAGAGATCGAGGGGCAGCCTCCCTCCAAAACTGGGGTAACAGGAGCAAGGGCTCCCACACAGCCCCTGAGAGATAGCAAAGGTCACACCATCCCCTCTGGGAGACAGGAAGCAGGTGGGTGAAGCCAAGGGTCTGTGCTAGGACAGGCCTACCCATCTCTGGCTTTTCCTTGGGAAAGAGAGGAACATCCTTTCACAAGTCCTGGACTGGGAAGCTCAGGACTCTGCATCTGGAGTGCAGTAAGAGAAAGGAAATAAAGACAAGCTCTAAGTGCTGCTGCTGACCCCGCCAGACACCTCTGCTGTGCTCAGGTCTCCTAAGGACCAGAGTTTCCCCCACTGTCCGCAAGCTGCCACAGGAACTCTCGGTCTGGGCCACCTGAACCCTTCCAGAGGCTCTGGGGAGCAGCTGAAGAGCTGAGGCCACAGTAACGGAAACAATAGCTTATGGTTTGCCTTTGTGGAGGTGCCAGGGTGGGTAACGGAAGGCCTGGCCCAGCAGCTGGTGGCTGCCTCACAGCATCTCACCCCTGTGTACCGTAGGTTGGGGTCAGGTAGAGAAGTTTCCAGAAGAAAATGGAAGACATGGGGAGAGGTTTTCTTTGTTTCTGTACAAAGTCTTGGTGGGTAACCATGGCTTCATTCTCATAAATAACAGGGTCTTAGTACATGTCCTTGTAGATCTCCTGCAGAAGAGGGTGCAGAGACGTTTCTGTCTCTGTCTTCTTGATCTTCTGCACCAGCTGGGCGTGCTCCGTCACCAGCTGCCGCAGGTCAGCCATCTTCTGCAGCAGCTTGGGGAAGAGGTACTGGGCATCAGGGTGGTTGGACTGCAGGTGAAACTCCAGCGCCTGCAGGATGTTGTCTTGGATCTCTTCCACCTGCTTCACGTTCATCAGGCCAGGGCGGTCTGTGCAAGGGAAGCATGGAAGATGAAGCATTAGGGTGTGACCCTCCAAAGCACATGCTCCTCACTGGGGAAAGGAAGATGGAAGCTGTAGCCCACCCACCATGATTCCAGCTTCAACTAGGCAGGGGGAGACAACATACCCTACAGCAGCACATGAGAAGGAAATGCCACTTAAGAGAATCATGGAATCCCAGACTGCTTTGGGTTGGAAGGGACCTTAAGGTAATTTCGTTCCTATCCCCCCTGCCATGGGCACAGACACGTCCTACTAGACCAGGTTGCTCAAGGCCCTGTCCAACCTGTCTTTGAACACTTCCACTTTTATGCTCCTTGCTAGAAGGTCCAAGCTTGTTAGGCATCACTGCCATGCAGAAACTTTGGTTTTACTTCTTCTCTCACCCCTCTAAGAGACCCACGGCTGACCTCAAAGCCAGCTGCAGCTAAGCCCAACCCAAGCCACTTGGTTAGGACTCTTGCTGGCGCTCGCTGACCTCCACAGAGGATGATGGCAGCCACGAACAGGGACAGGTCGCTGTCGTCCAGCTCCAGCGCGTTGAACTTCACAGCGAACTCGAACTTGGGCTCCATGATCTCACTGAAGGGCTTGCGCAGGCTGCGCAGGAACTCGCGGGTGACGAAGCCGTTCCCGTTGGCCACCAGCAGCCCGTCCTTGTTCATGATAGAGGCCAGCATGGCGAAGATGGCCTCGTGCACCCCGTACTTCAGCAGAGTCACCTGGTCGTTCAAGTAGAGGCCTACGAAGCTGGGGATGCTCTTGGCGAACTCGGTGAGCTCCCGCACGGTCTCCACCGTGGTGCACTGGCAGCGGTAGAAGACGTGCACCCCGATCTCCTTGTAGGGGGGAATGCCATTCACCAGCTGCTTCCACACCAGCCCCTTTTCTGCCTGCCACAAGGTGTCCATGTCATGGATCACAAAAGGCTGCTTGAGAAAGAAGCAAGCGGTCAGGACCCCATCGTGGGGACTTGAGACACCATCTCTGCCAAGGACACTGGCACCTGCCAGCCCTGTGTGTTGTATCGCTGCTGGGACTGGCAGTGCCAGGCATCTGAACCCACCACCACAGCCTGAGTGTAAAGAGCAATGGGAATGCTCCCAGTGAGGGGCAGAAGGTGTGGAATCTGCACCTGCAGGCAGCTGAGAACTGCTGCCTTTGGAACAGCTACAGGAGGAGACCTGCAGCACCTCTCAGAAAACAGCCCCCCCTCACTGGGCATGGCCAGCCCCACCAGTGCCAGGGAAACAACTCACTGGGGTGCTGCTGGCCTTCCCGGTCAGGATGCCTCTTGCTTTCTTTTTGGTCATGTTGAAGTTTTTCAGGTAGGCATTGTAGATGTGCTTGGAGAAGGCTTTCAGGTCAGCCACCTGGGGGTTCTGGCAGCTGACCTCACTGGCTGTCAGCCCTGCCACCAGCTTCCTCTTCTCTGCCTCTGGCATGCGACCGAAGCGGATTGCTGTGAGTGGAGCAAAAGTGGAGAGTCAGGACAGTGGGGGTGATCCCAAGAGGTCTGCTGGTGAACACCTCCAGCTACACAACACGATGCATGTCCAGGGCTGCAGACCCTCCAGCATCAACACCTTCATGAACTAGTCCCATTATTGCCACCTTCACCAATACACCACTTACGCTCTAGGCCCTTTCCCAAATCCTGCTTCCCACATAAACAGCTTGGTTTGGCCAGGGACATGATGGTTACACCTGAAGATTAATAATCTCAGCACAGAAGAGCAATCTGTGTGTCCAGTTCTCTCTGAGCCAACCCATAAAGAAAAGCCATGTGCCAGCAGCCACCCTGTACAGTGGGAACCACAGAATGACTTGGGTTGGGAGGGACCATGGGCCAGGGGCCATGGGCAGGGACACCTCCTGCTAGACCAGCTTGCTCAAGGCCTCATCCAAGCTGACCTGAATGAGCACCCTCTTTTCATACAGAAGAAGGGGATGGAGAGCTAAAGGCCCAAAGTCCTGGGTTTGGAAGATGATCTCCTCCTGGCAAGCAGAGAGCTGTGGGATGAAGTGAACCCTTGAGAGGGGGGCAGAGAGTCCCGTGGCAGGCAGCAGTGTGTCGCACACGCACCGTTGTGTGACATGCCCAGCGAGAGGCACTTCTGGAAGCGGCAGTACTGGCACTTGTTCCGGTTCTTCTTCTGGATCTTGCAGCTCCTCTCGCACTTCTCATACTCCAGCTTCATGCGGATCGTCCGGCGGAAGAAGCCCTGTGAGCAAGTGGTACAGAGCGCGACATGGAGCAGGGGCAGCAGGGGGATAAGAGAACAGCAGCATTAGCACTTGAGGGTTGGGACCAGGCTAGCTTATTGTCCTCAGGAGCCTTGTGGAGGGTCAGCTGAGTGAGGAGGGGGAGCTCTGGGTCCCTCTGGCACAAGCAGTCTCTGTCTCAAGGAAAGGTGGTGGAGTGGTAGAAGGGGGCTGCAGAAGACAGCCTGTGGTGAACTGTTCTCGTGCCAGCCCCACCTGTGTCATAATGGAGGCAGCCAGTGGGGAGGGATGGAGGAACGAGCCGTGGGCTGGCCCCAGCGTGCAGGAATGGCAGGCCCTGGGCCACTAACACAGGTCCACTGGCATCTGCTGTGGGAGAAAGGATTCCAGAGGGACATCCAGAATGCAGCCAGTGATCCCGTCAGAGATAAAGGCAGCTCACTGCTGACTGCAGCACTGACATCACCTCTAACAGCAAAGTTGGGGTTCCTGGGTGGGTGTGATGGGATTTGCCTTACAAAGTGAAGATGATGGGACAAGATCTGGGCCATGTGCAATGTTTCTGCCTCCCCTAGGACAGCATTTCTGTCCCCACCTGTGCTCCCTGCACTCTCTGGACAGGTTGCAAATGAGGTTTTTTTTAAAGATCCCTCAATCCCACATGTCTGTTTTACTGGAAATCTGCTCGTCTGAAGAGACAATACAGTCCCTGGGGGCTGACCTCTGATGGGCACTGCTGAGCTCACCCCCCCCAGGGCATCCGTACCTTGCAGCCCTCACAGGCGTGGACACCGTAGTGGAACCCTGAGGCTTTGTCCCCGCAGACCCTGCACTCCACGTTCAGCACTCCCAAGGCTGCCTCCTCGCAGCCCATCTGCAGCTGGTCCGACAGGGAGGGAGAGGAGCTCTGCGAGAGGTCTGCAGGCACACAGAGGAGGGTGTCCTTGGCTGTAGCAGCCACAAGCCCAGCGTCATGTTTAACTCCGCCAGCCATGGGGCTGATGAGGGACATCCAGCAGTGAGGTTGCATCTGGACAGTTAACCTCCAAGATCAGGCACCGGCTGCAGGCAGATGCCATGCACAGAGCCAAGAATGCCCCCAGCAGCTGAGAGACTCCACCTCAATTCTGCTTTCTTCCCTTCAGCGCTCATGTCTAGGCAAGGAAACCCAACCAGCAAATTTTATAATCCCCAGTTGGCAGGCAAATGGCACAAGGCTGCCCAGCTGGAACAGACAGAGACTTCTCAGCAGCAACAAACCCTCTCCCCCAGTTCCTACAATCAGTTTGCACTGAGGACTTCAAACAGCCGCCAGGGACACATTGTCAGGCACCCCGGGAGCCCCCTTGCTCTGGAGCACAATGGCACTGGCTTGTCCTTCAATTTTTATCTCCCAACTCCCTGCCAAGGGCTAGGCTGTGACCACACAGGGAGGAACAAGTCTCTCCGGAGCTTTGTTCTTGATGCATTATCTCACAAAGAGAAGAGATTAAAACAAGCCAAACTCCTCTCCCAGGCAGGCCCTCTGCCCTTGCAAGCTGAGCACCCTGTTGCAGGCCCTGGCTGCTCCCCTGGCTCCACTCACCTGTGTAGCTGCTCGATGGCAGCGAGCTGTCTGGTCCTCCACTTGGATCTGAGGCTCCACTTGCCTCTATCAGTGCCTCTTCCTCCTCCTCTTCCTTGACCTCAGGTACTTCCTCCTGTAGTTGTTCCATAATTGATCACCCCTCAGTGCCAAGACTGCAGTCCCTGTCATAGCTCTGGCATCATCTGCATCTAGCCGAGATGGACCCTACCAGGCTGTTCCTGCTAGCCTGTGGGACAGGAGAAATGAGACAGGTCAGCTGGCAATGGCATCCACATGGAGCACTTCAGCAGCAGAGCTGTAACCACACTGGTGTTCCTGGGGGAGCTGGGGTTGTTTGGAGAAAAGGAGGCTGAGGGAGACTTTCTGGCTCGCTACAACTTCCTGCAAGGAGGTTGGAGCCAGGTGGGGGTTGGTCTCTTCTTCCAAGGAACAAGTGACAGAACTAGAGGAAGCAGCCTCAAGTTGTGCCAGGTGAGATTCACGTTAGACACGAGGAACAGTTCTTCCCCAGAGGGGATGTCAAGCCCTGGCACAACCTGCTCAGGGCAGTGGTGGACTCCTCATCCCTGGGTTCCAAAGCCCTGCAGATGTGGTGCTGAGGGACATGTGTTTGTGGTGACCTGGCAGTGCTGGGTTAAGGGTTGGAGGTAATAACCTTAAAGCTCTCTTCCAACCAAAATGATTCTATGGTTCTAGTCCTGCTCAGCTTTTCCTCCTCATCCAGGGGCACAAGCAGTACCTGGAGCCTTTATGCATCACTTTGGTATAAACGCTCTGTAGGACTCAAGGAAGCAAAACTCCACCACAACCTTCTTTATAGGCCAGCAGACAAAGCCCTGACACCACTCAGCTTCCAAAGTGCCATAGCAGAAACAGTGCTCCAGACAACAGGGCTCCGTGTCTGTGGGTGGGAGGTGCTGGAGGAGCAGGGCACAGCGCATCAGCAGGCAGTGGCCGAAAGCCCCCGAACTGTTTCAAACCCTCTGCAGACCGACGGCTTCCTGCCGCTTCCCACCGCAGTGCTGCCAGCTGCAGCCTTCGTGTTTGTCTGCACTGCTCCTGCTGTAACTGGTCCCAGCTCCTCTGCCAAGAGCCGCCGGGCCAGACGTGTTGCTGCCGCTCCGCACGCAGCCGCGAGCTCAGCCCCGGGGCCCGGCGGCGAACCGGCGGCACCGCGTGGCCAGCCCCGTCCTCATCCCGGGCTTCCCGCGCCAGGAACGGCCGCGGCCTCCCCCCTCGCTTCCGCCCCTTGTTTGCATGAGTCCATCCCAAACAGCCCTCGAAAAACTCCAGCTGTGAGTCAGGACCACGGCGTGGCAGAGCCTCCCCACCTCCCTCCTCCCCACGCCAGAGCTCACCTCAGCAACCAGCTCCCGCCGCAGCGCCCCAGCACTCATCTACCTCCAGAGCCTGATTTCTAAACGGACGTTTGCTGCAGTAAGCAGCGTCTGAGGCCTGAGTTATGCAGAATGGCATCCACTTCCTTGAAGGAGGGATTTTTAAGTGGAGAAACATCCATCAGAAAAGCCACTGACACCCAGCTTCCACCAGGAAAAGCTCCATTTCCAGGCGCAAGTTAAACTGATGCAGCATCTTCCAGCCCACAGACAGAAGCGAGCAAACAACTCGCACAAGGGTGACCAGCTGGGATGGTTTGTGACCCACACTCAGGGCTACAGCACAGTGCTTGCTGGGGTAGAGCAAGAGCGACCCAGGACCCGGGCTAGTTTTCCCTCCCACAGCAGACCCTCCTGCCTGGCACTTCAAGCCTGAGCCACAGCTGTCAACTTGGACTCCCTGGGAAGGTGTCGGCATCGAGCAGGGTCAGAGCTCCCTGCAACGGCAAGCAAGGAGCCGAGGGAGGGGACAAAAGGTGCCAGGAGGAGGATGAATGCAAACCTGTCACAGAGCCAGCACACACAAGTCACCTCCTGGAGATGTGCTTTGGTTTTTCCCTGCATGCTGGGAATTCAGACTCCAGGAGATGGAACTGCATCAAGGAGAGGGGTGCTTGGATGAGGGCAGAGCTCTGCTCCCTTCCTGTGCCTCTGAGGAGCACTAAGGGACCATTGAAGGGCTGTGTTATCCTTGGCCTCCTCTCACACTCCCCACGTGGTGGGATATGGCACACTGGCAGCAGAACCTCTTCTAGGAGCTGGAGGGCAGTGAGCTGGATCATTCTGAGGCTATGTAGAGATGAGTGCACAAACGGCAGAGAAAGGCTTTTGCCTGGAACAGCAGGCAACAAGGGAAGCTTGTGGCAGGAGAAACTAGTCCACAGCAGAAAATACATCCAGCAGCAGCTTAATGAGCTTCTCATTAGCTCTCCTTTGTCTCTGGTACCCAGCACAGGACACTTGCTTTAAACTCAGTGCAGGCAGAGACCTCTGTTTCACCCCAGATGCCTTGTGGCACATTCCTGTTGGGATAACATGGGCACATTCCTTCCTCTGCATCCCTGGCACACTTCATCCATCCAGTGGGTCCATTCAGGGCTGTGCACTCCCTGGGTGGCAGGGAGTTTGTGACATGCAGCTTGCTTCACAAAACCCAGTCCCAGCACTGGGCTTGGAGTTGGTCAGGCCAGAGAAGCAGGAAAGCAGAGGGTGAGAATATACAGAAGCTCCAGTTAAGGCTCCCTAAGTGCATCCAGGCATTGCAGGAAGGATTTGGACCCTACCCTTCAGGAGCAGCTGGAGAGCCTGAGAGAGAAAAGCTTTTAGCAGCAGGCTCTGAAGGCATCATTTTAATATCTCCTTACAGGTCAAGAGTACAGGGGCCTGAGCAGATAGAAGCCGTGAGAGCTGTTTGCACACCTGCCTTCCCCTTGGCTGTTCCCCTGCTCTCCCAACTAGAGACAGGCAGAGAAGGACAAAGGGACCGATTTGAGCCTTTGGTAGATGAAAGGCCACGGCAGTCACTGCCCGAAGCAAAGGCGGGGAATAGGCTGTGCCCCTGCACCTCAGCGTGCAGAGAGCTGCCATGGCAGGGCCCCCCAAGAGATGTGCACACCCAAACCCTCCCATCCCGGCTTCCTCTGTTCCCTCATGAGCTCTGTGATTCAGTGAGGTACCCTAGAAAGCTGCAACTCCCCAGAGGCTTGTCCAAGTGCAAGGATGGACCTGCCCTGCCTATGTGGCCATGGGCAGTGTTGTCACAGTACTGTGTTTTTGTGGGACAGCACTGGGGTGGCAGAGGATGGCCAAAGGGCTCACCTTGACCACAGGACTTCTCCATCTCTTTGCCTCCACAGCCAGCTGCCAGCAGGCAGAGCCTGTTCTTTTGGCTCAAAAGCCCCGTGTCAGAGCCTGGCACACCAGCTTCAAGCTGCAGAAGGGCAGACTCCTGCTTGGCACAGCCATCCCCCTTTTCCACAGGCAGCTGTCACAGGGCAGAGATGGAAAGAGAGGATGGAAACAAGCACGGGGACCGTGAATTCCTTCCTAAACCTCTCCAGAGGATCTGGCAAAGCCATTTCCCTTCCTCTTCCTACAGGATGGGAACAAGCAGGAGGGCAAGAGTCTCATGACTCGCTCTGACCTTAAATCAATGCCCATTCCAAGAAGCTTTGGCAAAACCCTGACTGAGCCAGAAGCCTCCTCCCAGGAGCATGCAGCCAGCCATGGGTGGGTTTGTTTGCTGGCTCTGGACTTGGGCAGATGCCTGCTGGCTGCCCTGCTCCTACACTGGAAACATCATGGACAACAGGTTTGTCTTTGCTAGAAGTAGAGGCTGGCATCTATGCCAAGCTAAGCCATCCAGCAGGGATGGGATGAGAGATGTGGCACAAAAGGAAGAGGGGGAAAGTCCCAACAAACTGCAGTGAAAATTAAAAGGAGACAAATCTTCAGTGTGGATCCCCTGCAAGAAGGCAGCACTGTCCAGAAGTGACCAAGATCATAGAATGGGTTTGATTGGAGGGACCTTTAAAACTTATCCAGTCCAACCCCCTGCAGTCAGCAGGGACATCTGCAGCTAGAGCCCCAAGCAACCTGCCCTGGCATGGTTCTAGGGGTGGAGCATCTCCCACCTCTCTGAGCAACCAGGGACAGTATACTGTATAAGACTTTCAGGATACTCCAAATCCACCAATACTCCAAATAAAGTATAAGACTTTCAGGATACTCCAAATCCACCAATATGCAGCTTGCAGCCTTTTGGCCCAGCCGCTCCTCACTGGTGGTTAGAATGCAGACCTCAAAGCCAAGTTCAGAGAAGCAGAAGCACAAACCAGTAAAGAAGTGCCCAGTTTGCCATTGTCTGTGCAGAGTGGTGGGGTGATGTGACCAGAAGCCCACACAGAGTGAATGAACTGTCACAAGAATCATAGAATAGTTTGGATTGGAAGGGACCTCAAAGACCATCCAGTTCCAACTCCCCTACCATGTGGCCAGAATACTTCCTATTAGAACAGGCTGCTCAAGGCCCCATCCAACCTGGCCTTAAACATCTCCAGGTTGTGGTTGCTTCCTCCCTGGAGGTGTTCAAGGCCAGGTTGGATGAGGCCTTGAGTGACCAGTTCTAGTGAGAAGTGTCCCTGCCTATGGCAGGGGGTTGGAACTAGGTGATCTTTGAGGTCACTTTCAACCTAAACCATTCTATGATTCTGTTACTAAGAAAAGCCAAGAAAAGAACTAAGCAAATGCTGCAATACAGGAGAGGCAACCAAGTGCCCAAATCAGGAGAGCCAAACATAGAACTCATGTTTGTTTTAGCTGCTGAAAGATCAACAACCCCCCTCATTAGCTAATGAGATCCCAGCAGCACCTACCACCCAAGTGCTTACTCAAAGTCTTGGCCACAAGGCAACCTACATGAGGAAATAAACTACTAGAGCCAGCAAAGAGTCCTTCCCTGCAGCCCTGGCCAGCTACTGACACTCAGGAGCAGATTTTCACCTTGAAGCATCTGCCCCAGCCCTGTGATCTTCCCTCCAGCACTGTTGTATGTGGGGCCCTGTGTTTCACCCAGGACAAGCCCAGATGAGGTGGCAGCACTGTGCTGTCAGAGCCTCTGCTGCCCTGTTGCTGCTCATTACTCAGGAACATGTGACAGCAGGAGATTCCCTGCTTGTCTCCAGCAGCCAGGCTTGCCAAAATGAATCACACATCTACCACATGGTTTAACCCCTTCCTTCCTGGACACTGAGGAGGGAAAAAATAATGGAAAGAGGTTAAAAAAAGTCACAAAACTCAATGGCTTCTTCTCCTTTCGTACCAGCACTGACGCTGGCACCCAGACTAGGTCATGGAGTTTTGCTCCCAAAGTAGCTTCCCATGTTCTCTCCTGGGCTGGATCGCTTCAGATTCTATCACAGAACCAGAGGCACATCAGACTTTGGGCCATAAACTCCCAGACATGTTTGAAAGAGGTCTAACAGGCTGCTCTTCTCCTTCAGTTCATCCTTCAGTTCATCCAGATGTCCCTGGTTCCAGCAGATTCAAGCACACATCAGACATGGTCTGGAATCTTGAGACAGCAGATGCTGGGGGAGGGTCAATGCTTCTCCACCAACCATCCCCACACACTTTTGCATCAGGGAGACTCTTTGCCCTCTTCAGCATCTGATGGGTTCTGTGATTGCTTCTCACAGAAGGGGTAGCAGCAGGGGCACAACGAAATGCTGAGCAGCTGTTACGTCTTATCCAAACTCCTGCCATGACCTTCAGCAAATCCTGGCAACTCCCACACCTCCATTTCCTTCATCACCAAAAAAAAAAAAAAATCCATCCTCAGGACTCTCAGAGTGCTTCCTTCCTGATCCCTTCCTCACTGCATGAGCTCAGAGCCGTGCTTTGGGAGCACAGCGGAACACCTCAGTGCCAGGCGCCTTTGTTTGCTCCCGAGGAATGGATCCTGACACCTGTTTGCTGTCACGCTCCTGAGCCTGGCTCCCTGTCCCCAGGTCAGCACTAGCACACTGCTCTTGACCATCTCCTTCCATTGTACCTTCCTAGAACAAGTCTTTCCAAGATTACTTTCAGCAAAAAAACCTGGCAGATCATGGAATGATGGAATGGTTCAGGTTGGAAGGGACCTCAGAGACCATCCACTCCAACCTCCACGGTCAGACACTTCTCAACTAGACTCAGCTGCCCAAGGTCTCATCCAGCCTGGCTTTGAATGCCCCCCAGGGAGAAGACAGTCACAGCCTCTCCTAGGCAGCCTATGCCAGAGTCTCACCACCCTGGTACTGAAGCACTTCTTCCTCAGATCCAGTCTAATGCTGCTCTCCTTCAGCTTCAAACCATTCCCCCTTGTCCTGTCTCCAGACAATCTCAGGAAAAGTTCTCCTGTAGCCCCTCTTGGAGGATCCCTTCAGGTGTGTCAACTGCCACAACAAACAGATATTATTTGTGTTGTGCTGTCAGCTCAGTGTAGCCCAGAGCACCCAGAGACAGGAGGGGCACATGGCTCTGACATGCTGGAACAAGGACCACAGCCAGGAAACAAGCAGGTACCAGAAAGGGGACACCAGCAGGGCTTCTCAGAGCTGAAAGCTGTGGAGATGTGGTGCTATCTAAGAAGATTATTAAGTCTGGTAAGGAGAGAGGATCATTCCCATGGCATGGCAGAGGTGGTGGTGAAGCTGTAGCAATGGGAACTCGGCTACTGAGAGAGCACAGAGCAGCCCACACACAGCTGCCAAGATGGTTACGTGTCCACTGGGACTCTACACCCATGGGCTTGCTCCCATCTCCTGCGAGGGACTCACCACCCTGCTCTGTATCTCTTGCTTGTGCTCCCCCAGCAGCCTCCACCAGTGCCAACTTTCACATCCCTGCTCCCCTGGAAGGGCTAGAGAGGTTGCCTGGTATATAATCCCCTCTCCCCTCCCATCCCAGAGGAGAGGAGGATGGTGGCTCAGAGAAGTATTGAAGCACTGTAAGCTGCAGCTTCCCAAACTCCTGAAGCCCTCTTGTGCTTCACTGCAGGTCTGGCTGAGGGATCCCTTGTCCTCCCAAACTGGAGCAGGCCACGTGGAAGGATCTGGTTTCAGGAACATCAGTAACTCTAGAACAGGGCTGGGGAGGGAGTAGTGCAGGGGAACAGCAGCCAGGCTGTCCAAGGCCAACAGTGGGCACAGGTTGTTCAACCCTCCAAAGGAAAGCCAGGAAAGCACCAACTGGAACAAGCTGCCACTGCACACAGGAGCACTTCTGGCACTCACCAGCACCCAGCTTAGCTTTCCTCAAAGCCTCAGTTCCACTTGGACACCAGCAAGCATCATCCCTGCTTTGGATGTGGGGCAGAAGCTCCTCAGAGAAGCAGGGAGGTATAGGACAGGAGGTCAGATTGCAGACCTATGCTTGCAGCCTGCTGACTGGAGCTGAGCACCCAGCAGCCAGGAAGTTTCTTGCTAGGCTGCCACTGCTCCCAGACCCAGCAGAACACCCACACAAACAGCAGCCAGCCTTTGCCTCTTGGCAGTGCCAGAGACTGAGATCCCACAGGTTGAAATGCCATGGGCTAACCAGGGAAAACAATAAACCCCACCAGGCTGTGAGCTTTATGAGCTCCCAGGAGTGCTGCTGGGTTTGCAGACCTTAGGAAAATATCCTGGGCAGCAGCCACGCTGTGTTGATCCCAGGATGCAGCTGACAGGCAGTGATTATGCCCAGGCACAAGCTCAGATGATTCAGCAAGGACTGCAAACCACCAGCGTGGTCAGAACAGATCAGCATGGTCACTGCCTCTCCATTCCAACCACTGAGCAGGAAAAAGAGGGAATCTGAGCCTGGCTACAGATGTCTCCATATGGAAAACTCCAGAGAACACCAGGATAACCTTGTTATACAAAACTAGTTCAACACTCTCTTAGGGAGCCAGAGGGGGCTGATGTCTCCTTACTATTTTTAGCCACACGGACACAGCCAGAGCCTGCTGCAGGGACAGAGCTTCCCCTGCATTTTCAGCAGCAGCAGAAGCAGTGCTCACGTCAGCAGCATCCTGCCAGGACTCTTCTGCCAATCAGAGGACCCTGGGGTGCTCTGACTGTTTGGATTTCCACCTCTGCCCCTAGAAAACAAAAGGCTTGAGCTAAGCTTTAGCACTTTAACTTCCTCGTGTCTCTGGCACCGTCTCAGGAGCATGGCAAGGGCAGCAGGGGTATGCAGACAGTCGACCACCACATCCCAGCATGGCTACTGGGAGCTCCATCAAGCTCCAGCCCTCAGCTCCCACTTGCCAACAACCTTTTTCCAGGGATACTCCTGTTCCCAGGTCCCACAGCATGAAACCTGCCCTATGGACACCAGACCTCATGGATTACAGTCAGGGTGGTAAGACACTGAAAGAGGTTGCCCAGGGAGGCTGTGGATACCCCCTTCCTGGAGGTGTTGAAGGCCAGGTTGGATGAGGCCTTGAGCAAGCTGGGCTAGTGGGAGGTGTCCCTGTCCATGGCAACGGGCTTGGAACTGGATGATCTTTGAGGTTCCTTCCAACCCAACCCATTCTGTGCATCTATGGATCATTCTCAGAGATGTGGTTCTCTGACCATCAGTCTTTATGCAGTTAAGAGTTTTCGAGGCCCAGCAGCTCTAATAGAGTCCAGGTAATCAACTTAAAGGTGGAAAGCAGATTTGGGCACTTCCAGAGATATTCTGGATCTGAGCTCAGGCTGTATAAAACACTTTGCATTTTGAAGCCACCTATCCTGTACCCCCCTCAGCCTGGCAAAGCCTTGCCCAGGGAGGTGTTCATAGGGTAGTCGGATGGTTCAGAGTCAAGAGTCAAGTCTCTGGACAGACCAAAGAAACACTTCCCTACCAGCTCAGATAGCAAAGTTCATCTGCCCTTTTCAAGCACCAAAGTGCTCCCTGTATCACTCCCACACCTTTCCTGGGGCTGAATGTGCACATTCTGGTTTCTGCTATTCCAAGCTGCAGTTCCCAGTTCAAGGCAAACCAAAGAATGCAGCACAAGGGCGATGGTTGACGAGCAGAGACATTCTGTGGCTGCTGCTGTCCACAAGCCCCAGGAACGTGCTCTGGTCTGACCCAGCAGCACGTTTCTGACTGGTGCTTTCACCTTGCCACCTCCAGCCCAGCCAGGATTTCCCTGCAAGCTCCACATTTTCCAGCAGAACCTGTTCATGGCGATCCCTCGGGAAGCTCCCTCACACGTATGTCAGAGCACTTTTTGCAGAGCCAGACTGAGAGACCTGACTCAGATGGCCTCTGATGTTCACAAGCTCCTGGCTAAGTCATGGAGGACACAGACATTTCCCAGATGCTGTGATCACAGCAGTGAATATCAGAACATTGCAAGAAGTCATCCTGAAACTCAAGATCCACTTTGAGCCAGCTCTGCTCTAAACCCTTCTAGCAACCAGGTGAATAATGAACTAGCTCAGGTGAGCATCATCCCCAAACACTTATTTTGGGAAAGATGCATTTCACCATTTCTTTGGGCAAATGGCTTCATATTGGCATCCATCCTTCCACTCTAAACCCTGCTTTGGGAAAACAATTTCGTAGGCAGTCTGCCAACACGAGCAGATCTCAGAATAAAATATGAAAAACCATTGGCTCTGCAGAAGACTCTTACTTGTAGCCACCATGAAATCACTTCTGCTTTGTTTGGACCTCCCCAGTCTCCAGAGCTAGGCTGTGTACCTCTGCACAGCTACACTCCAGAAGAGCAGAGCTGGCTCCACAGCACCCTACAAGAGCGCAGCCACACAGCCTGACAAATCCATGGGCATCAGCAAGGGCAGTGGTGGCTGCCCAGCAGCCAACACACCTCAAAATCATTATCTCCAAAATTTCAGAGTCAGGGCAAGCCAGGCTGGGTTCAGCAATCAACCTTCCAGGCACGAGCACTCTATCATCATCTCATCCAATTGACAAAAAAAAAAAATCATTCTCCTGTCATTCTCCCTGCTGCATGGAGGAGCCCAAGAGGCTCTTGCTGGGTTAATGCCTCAGTCTAGGAACATTTGCAAATTTCCATCTCATAATTCAAATAGCTGCAGACAAAATATTCCCCAAAAGGCACCATGATGTACTGCACAAGAACACACATTTGTCAACGGGCAGCATGCTGGAGAGAACCCCAGCAGCACTTCTGCACAGCAGCAATGCCCCATCTGGCTCATCACAAAACCCTCTCCACACACTCAGAAGTCCACATCCCAAACGCCAGAGCAAGGACAGTACCACATGCAATCACAGGATCACTTAGGCTGGAAAAGACCTTTAAGATCAAGTCCCCAGGAGATCCACACACACATCTCACATCTGCCATCGCAAAGATCACGTTCAGAGACTGAACAAAAGTAAGACATGGCTGAAATTTCAAAAGAAATTTAAGCAAGTTTTGGCTCATGGATAAAAGTGAAGCTTGTAAGAAGCAATCTCAGAACCTCCCTCACGGCAGGATCACAAACAGACAGCAGGGAGGGGTTACCTCTGCGGGGCAGCTGTCCCCAGCCGCCCGTTCCCCACGGCTGCCGCTCAGTCACCATGTCAGCAGGGCCAGGATCTGCAAGAGAACACAACGCCAGCTCCCAGGGCTGTCCTGAGGGCCAGATATTTATGCTGCTGGGAGAACTGGGCTGGATCCAGCAGCAGTTCTGAAATTTAAACACACACTCCCTCTGCAGCACAGCAAAAGCACAGGCTGGGGCGAGCAGCTGCCGCATGCGATCGCAGCCGTGCCCTGCCCCGTGCTCTGGCAGCACCTGCAAACTGAGAGGTAAAGCAAGCCCAAGAGACAGCTTCAACCCCTCACCAGGCTCTCAGCATAAGGATGCCACCTCTGCCTCACAGCAGCCACAGCCAGAGGCTAAGCTTTTCTGACGAGGCATGAAGCTGATGCCAGAGAAGGATCTACGGCGGCTCTAAGGTGGCTTCTGGCCTCAGCTTGCTCCATGCACCTCCAGGAGGCTGTCAGAAACTTACTGCAACTTTAATGAACTCGCCTCTCGGGTGGCTGAAACTTAAGGACTTGATAGAGTTCATTCACTCCTCTTGGTTTTCCTGATAACTTTGAAAACAGTCTTCTATGAATTCCAGGCTCAGGAGAGCATTAAGAGACCAGCACTGAAGGAAAAAGCCCTGGCTCCTGAGGCTTTGAACGAGAGGACTCGGAGAGAATCTTCTCTATTTTTAGCCACAGCTATGCAGACTGACTGGACTCACTCATCAGAGATGCTGTGAACATGATGCTACTTGAACCCATGTCCCCTCCCTGACATTACCCAGGCTTAGCTGCTCCTCCTATCCTAATGGCACATCTTCGTTTGGCATTGCTGCCTCCAGCATGGGATGACTCTGCCAGGCAGCTTTGGCAGCAATTCTGCCAGCCCCACGCTGAGAGGGGCAAGATCAGGGCAGAGGGGGAATCCCACCCTGTGCTGCACATCCCCTAGGTCTGACACAGCACAAGGAGCTCCACCTGCTCAGCAGAGGATAAAATCAGAAAGCCCCTAAAGCCAAGGCTCCTGGCATGCCATCATGAGTGCGCTCAGCACATCCAGGGCACCAAAGAGTCACCCCAGCCCCTGGCACTGCACCATGGCTTGCATCAGCATCACTCCTCCTCAAGAGCAGGAGGCTCTGCAGAGAGACCTGGCCAGGCTGAGGCAGACTGCATGAGGTTCAACAAGGCCAAGTGCTAGGTCCAGCATTAGGGTCACAACAACCCCCTGCAGCACTCCAGGCTTGGGGCAGAGTGGTAAGATGCCCAGCAGAGAAAGGCCTGGGAGTGTTGGTCAACAGCAGGTGAAGACGACCAAGCAGCATGTTCAGGTGGTCAAAATGGCCACCAGCATCCTGACCTGGATCAGCAATGGTGTGACCAGTAGGAGTAGAGCAGGGATCATCCCCCTGTCCTGGGCACAATTCTGTGATTCTTGTGGTCAGGGACATAAAAATCACAGTCCCCTGAAGGAAGAGATTTGCAGATGAGGGGAGCTGAGCAGCTGAGATGAGCCTGCCTGAAGGTCAGCTGGTGAGGGAAGCATCACGAGTCCTGCATCCAGCCCTCTGCTTTAGTAGGGGCCATAAACACCCAAGCAGGAGCTTCACTGTCACAGCAAAACCTGAATGCAGGTTTCTCACCCCAAACCAAAAGGAGTTTTTCTAAACAGCCCAGACCAAGCTTTTATTTGGCCTTCCTGATGAGCAGCAATAACGAAGTCATTACAGCTGAACTGGCCCATCAGAGGCCAGCAACAAAGCCTGTCCCAGTAATCAAGAGTAAGGTTGACGCAGTCAAGGAGGACATCAATCACACCCAGACCACACCCTGAGCTCTCTCCTGTCACAGACCAGGGCACTCCTGTTGCCAAAGATCTGAGCAGTAGAACCGAGTCACTGACTCACCCGGCGCTGCTCACAACTCAGCACCAGGACGTGCCCCAGCACCGGCACACACAACACTGACACCAGTTCAGGGCAAGAAGGGAACCTGCCTGCACGTCCCTCCTGAGAGTCTTCTCTTGCATCCCTGGCTGACACACGGCAAAGACATGGAAAAATCTCCCACTTCAGCACTGCCTGGGGCATGCCTGAACCAGAAGAGGAAGGGATTCCCTGCTGAAGGCAGAAAGGGAGCTTGCATGAAAAGAAAAGGCAGGACAAGGGACAAGCAGAGCAGAAACAACCAGCAGCTCACTGATTCAGGAGATCAACACTGCTACCAATCAGCCTCGGGACTATGGATTACAAGGTAGCCACTGCTCTCTCCTCTTTCCACAGAGATCTCTGCATCCCCACGACACTGACCAGAGCCTATAGCCATGTCTGAAGCCTCTCGCTGGGGCTTTCCCAACACGTGGGGACTCAGCAGACCAATTCCTTTCCAGAAGGACAGATGTCACTTGTGTGCACAAGCCCTCTACGCTGAGACACTGTGTGATGCCACACAGATGCAATACAGTTGAAGGCAGACTGGGAAAAAGCATAGATGGGATAATGACAGGGGGTGTTTTCTCTCCTGCTCCACTGACAAGCTGCATCTTCAGCTGCTTTTCCTTTCTGTGTCCTGATTTTCTATCCAGGGACACTAAAACACCTACCTTGCAAATAGGTTTTGAACCTTAATTCACTGGCTTTGGTAAATAGGTTGAAGGCTCTTGGATCATAAACAAACAGGGCTGTTAAGCACCACTTGAGGTGGAGTCAGCGTACACACACTGCTGGAAGCATGGCAAGGCCAGGAGGCCTTCTGACCACACGAGAAAGGGAAGGTCAAAACTCCTCTGGGAAGAAAGAGTTCAGTGTAACAACAGGATCCTCACTGGTTTTAGCAACAGAGCTTGGAGCTAGCCAACAAGGAAGGAAAAAACACAACAGGTTGGTCAAACAAAACAAAGGAGGGAAGCAGGACGTGAAAGAAAATTAGGTCTCCTGCTTCAAAGTCCTGCCACCTGCTTCTGAAAGCTCCTTTACCTCTCACCTAGGACTTTTTACCAGCACTTCTGAAGCTAGTGAAGAGTCACACTCGAGCCAGCCTGCATGCAGGCACCACTTCCCTGCATGGCACAGCGTGAGGCAAGTGCCCAGTGCAGAACCCTCCAGTGCTTCAGAGCCACTGCTGAATAAAGGCTCTTTATTAAAAGATGGTGCTTTATAGATGGACAAAGCACACCACAGACAGTAAACAACATGTATGTGGGATTTCAGGAAACCAGGAGCAGAACAAGGAAACATGAGGGATGAGAAAAAGACTCTCAGATCCTGTCTCCTCAAGCAACCACTCACTTGAAGAACCATCCTGACCCACTCTCTTCTTCCAGCCCCAGAATCCAGCAGCAGCCCTCCACCAGTATCCTAAAGCCACAGGTCAATTATTTCCCCCTCTGCCACTCCATCCTTGGAGAGAAAAAAGGCAGACTGTCCCCCTGCCCCTTGCCCCCTTCTTTGGGCCATGTACCATTCTCCTTTCTCCCTGGTTTCCTAAGCAAGAATGAGAGCCTGAACTTTGAAGTCACTGGTATGTCCCTGCTCTCCCAGCTCCAAGTCACTGTCCCTCCCTGCCTCTTTGATACTCAGACCCATGCCCCTGAGCTCCCTGCCCCTTCCACCCCACACCCTCAGAAAGCCCCCATGTGCCATCTCTGCAAACCAACACCCAAAGATTCCCTGTCCTCAGCTTCATGCCCTGATTCTCCTTATCACCTACTGCACAGCACACCCCGTCCCTCCATCCCGTACTCTGCATCCTCCTTTCTGTTCTCGGTACGTTCAGTCGTCCATATGCTATGTCCTCGGGACCCCACTGCAGCATCCCTCTGTCCCACATCCCCACTGCCTCATAACTCTGTGCCCGTGCCCCCCCACATCACATGCCTTAGTCTCACACACCCCATGTCCTGGTCCCTCACATATCCCCCGTCCCTGCCGCCTCACACTCCACGTCCCTGTGGCCCCCACACTCCACGCCCTTGACTTCCACACATCCCCATCACTGCTGCCCCCGCGCCACGACCCCCACAAACCTCCGCTCCCTCTGCCCCATAATCCNGTACCCCCGGGCCTTGCCCCACTCACCTCCCGCCGCGGCCCGACTCCGCTCCGGCCCCACCGCGGCACTACCACCACCCGACCCCGCACGTCACCACTCCCGCCCTGACGCCACCACAGACCCGGGGCGCAGCAGCCAATCAGCGGCGCGTCCCCATCACCACGGCAACGCACCACGCCCGCCCCACCGAGCGGCGCCCTCTGGCGGGCTCCGGGGGCACGCTCTCCTCCCATGGCGGGCGCGAGGCCTCATGGGAAGAGTAGGCGGGGCGCGCGCGGCACGATGGGTAGGGGCGCGGAGAGGGCGGGGCGGGACCGGGGCTTGGGGCTTTGCGGGGGCGGGGTTTAGCTCTGCCCCTGCAGTCACTCCGCGATAGGGGAGTTGGAGTGGGTCTTGTGGGTCTTATTCACCGCCGTGTCACAGCCACCCTGTCCCAGAACCTGCGAGTTGTCTCCATTAGTCTACTTGAAGCTGCCATGGTTGGCTGAGTGGGACCCTCTGCTGGGTCCAAGACATAGAATCACAGAATGGTAAGGTTGGAAGGGACTTCAAAGATCCTCTAGTTCCAACCTCCTGCCATAGGCAGGGACACCTCCCACTAGTACAGGTCACTCAAAGCCTCCTCCAACCTCCCCCGGGAGGGANTCCTGGAAGGCTACTCTAAGGTCTCCTGGAAGCCTTCTCTTCTCCGGGCTCCAGAGCCCCAGCTCTCTCAGCCTGTCCTCAGAGCAGAGCTGCTGCAGCCCTCTGAGCATCTTTGTGGCCCTCGTCTGGATCCACTCAAACAGTTCCACATCCTTCCTGTGCTGAGGGTTCCAGAACTGCACACAGGACTCCACATGGGGTCTGAGGAGAGCAGAGCAAAGGAGCAGAATCCCCTCCCTTGCCCTGCTGCCCACACTGCTACTGCTGCACCCCAAGACTCAGTTGCTGTCTGGGCTGCATGTGAGCACTGCAGGCTCATGTTGAGCTTTTCATCAACTCAGACCCCCAGGTCCTTTTCCTCAGGGCTGCTCTCCAGCCATTCACCACCCAGCCTGTGTTTGTGCTTGGGCCTTCCCCTTGGGCCTTCACAACCATGGAGAGTGGAGGCCACATGCATGCGGCACGGGCTGGGGTGAGCTTGTGTCCCGCTAGGAGGTGTGAGGATACTGAGGGCCAAGACGCTGCTGCCACCAGCCCTGTGTTTCTTTTGACACCAGGACCATTGTGACAACACTGCCCAGGGTGCCTGTGGCGGGCTCTGGGGATCCCCTTCCCATTTTGAGGCACTCACTGCTCTGCAGCCCCCAGGATTAGAGTGACTGCCTTTGGGAGGGGGAGGTTACAAGCTTTGTGCTGTCGGTGCCATTGCTTGAGGTCTAGAATGGAGCTGATTCTATGCCTTCACACCCTGGATAAATGACAGCAGTGGCTGCTGCTAAGTGATGCTGTGTTTCCAGTGATGCCCTGTTCCATTGCAGAGCTCAGGTGATGCCACCTGCTCTTGCAGCCACAATCTCTGCCTTTCCTTCCCAAAAACATAGAACCCCAGCATAGCAGGACAGTGGAGTCTGGAATCTGGGTTTAGGGATGTGAAATCCTTTAAGAAGGACATTGAGGTGCTTGAGCGTGTCCAGAGAAGGGCAACAAGGCTGGGGAGAGGCCTCAAGCACAGCCCTATGGAGAGAGGCTGAGGGAGCTGGGATTGGTTAGCCTGGAGAAGAGGAGGCTCAGGGGAGACCTTCTTGCTGTCTACAGCTACCTGAAGGGTGCTTGTAGCCAGGAGGAGGTTGCTTTCTTCTCTCAGGCAAGCAGCAGCAGAACAAGAGGACACAGTCTCAAGCTGTGCCAGGGGAAGTTTAGGCTGGAGGTGAGGAGAAAGTTGTTGCCTGAGAGAGTCATTGACTGCTGGAATGGGCTGCCCAGGGAGGTGGTGGAGTCAGCGTCCCTGGAGGTGTTCAAGGCGTGTTTGGACGTGGCACTTGGTGCCATGGTCTGGTCTTGAGGGCAGTGGTGATGGGTTGGACTTGATGATCTTTGAGGTCTCCTCCAACCCTGGTGATACTGTGATACTGTGAAATATTTATACTGAGAGCAGCAAAGTTTGTGTCTGACTGCAAACAGAAGTGAGATAGTATCCCACAGCAAGCTCCAGGTTTCCCCCAGAGAAACCCCCCTGGCACACATAGATGCTGCCTTCACCCAGGCCAGAGCAGGGATGGTGAGAGGAGAGCTGCACCTCTTCTGTGAGCTCTTGAGATCCTGCTGCAGCTTCTTCCCAGGGGTGTGGGGTCACAGGCTGCTACTCATCACCTGCTGACTTTGGAAAACTCCAGCCTTTGGCCAGCAGCTCCGGGAGGATGAGGCAGATCCAGGTGCAGCCAGACCTGGCAGCAGATCAAAGGCAGGCACTGACTCTGCCTCCAGCTCTTCCCTCCATGCCTGCCCTTGCCTGCAGCACTCCATGGCACAGCTTTTTGCCGTGTGGGAACTGGACTCTGGGGAGCTGCCTTAAGGAGGTACAGTGCAGCTCAAGGGCTGGGGACAAGCAGTGACACTGTCAATGGCAAGGACACAGCTCCGCGACGAGGATCTGCAGATGTCGCTCATGCACAGGGTGAGCACCCTTGTGACAAGGCTGTGGCACAGAGCCATGGGGACACGCGGAGGTGGCCCTTTTCCTCCTTGCCAAGGTGTGGTGTGACAGACACACTCTGATGCCCAATCAGGGGTGAGATGAAGCTGACAAGAGACAGTGCCATCTCCTGGAAACGCTCACTGCGTTTCCACCCAGCCCATTTCCTCCCCAGCAGTGGTGCTCAGCACGCCCCCTCCTTGCTCTGCCCGCGGGTCCATTTTGGAGGAGCTGCTTTGCCAAGAGCCCCGTGGCCCCCGTGCCTCCAGAAAAGACACAGCCCTGGCTTCTACTGCAGGACGCTGAGAAGGTCCCACTCCACCCGAAAACCTCTGGAGGGATCCTGTGTCGCATGGACCAACTGGGATGGCACAGAGCTGGACAGGGACACCAAATCTGCATGGGGCTGGAGGGATCATACTGCTGCTCAGAGCCACACCGCAGCATCCCAGAGCAGTAGGAAAGAGGAGGAGCAGAGCCAGGTCCACCGCAGCTGTCAGCATGAGGGCTGCAGCCACCCACGCCCTCCCTGTGCAGCAGCAAGGCTGCGTGGGACCAGGGCACACGGCCACCCTGTCACCCTCATGGCCACACAGAGCCACTTTGTTCCAGGGCAGCCACATCACTGCTGGCAACCACAGAAAGGCACAGTGAGAAACGTGAACTGAGTGCTGAGAGTAGCAAGCAGATAGCAATCTCCTCCTGAGCAGCAGCTGGGACCTGGGCTTTGATGCCTGCTGCCAGTGCCTGTTTGCAGAGGGGACCCCTACGTGACTGGGGGCTCTGTACCCTGTACAGTAAAGGCCCCAGATCCCCGGTAACTGGGACTGGGTTTAAACAGAGGTGCTGGGAAATCTGCCCCTAGTGTTGGCGTGGGGGTGTGGTTTGGTGTGGGGGTTCACCAGCACACTTGGCTTTTGGTCTTAGTTTTTTGGGGAGCAAATTAGGTGGAGGAGAAGGGCCAGGCCAGGGTTACTGGAGAGCTGCCATCCCCTGGCTCCCAGTTGACATAGCCCCTGGAGTCTTTCCTCTTGTCTTCTACAGGTCTCAACCCAGGACATGAGCCAGGACTCCCTGAAGCAGCCCAAGAGCAAAGTCCACTGCTAAAGGCCCAAGAACACTTAATTAATTAATCATACAGGGGTGTTTGCCCTCCCAGATGTCACCCCTGTGCCAGCCTTGCCACGAAGAGGGACTTAATCTTCTGTGGCCAGTTCACCAGCATCTCTGTCCCTCTTGGTCTTCCACAGTCCAAAATCTACTAGTGGAGCCTCTTGCCATGGCTGGGATCTGAGTTCTTTCCATGTCTCTTTTCCACAGCTAGAATCAAAACCCTGCACTGGTTCCTGCATCCATGGATGTGCAGGGAAGGAGGTCTGCAGGTCAGGGGCTCCAAAAGTTTTATTACTTATTGGTTTCTGCTAACATCTAGGTGACATCAGTGACCAACCACCACCGTCAGGGAGTGCAGGAGGCCACCCCAGCCTTTCTTGGGCACCATTCAGTCTGCCAGGGTGATGCTGGCAGTACCCAGGGCACAGTAGGTGATGCAAAAGTCTTGCTTCTGGAAACCAAAGGGGAACTGAAGCACTGGGCAATGGTGTCCAGAGCCACCAGTGGCATTTTTTTTAGGCACTAGAGAATGGGGAGTGGAGTCCACATCCCACACCTGTGCAGCCCAGAGAAGGAGGCCCTGCTGCTTTCAGCCCAGGACTGGGCTGTCTGAGCCTCCAGGCACATCGTGGCTGCAGCCCTTCCCTGAAGGAACAGAAGCATCTCTGCCTTGCATGTAGTCACCTCTGGGCTCTGTGCTGGTCCCCACTTGTCCCCATACAGAGGGGACAGTGTGTGCCCAGAGGGACATGCTGGTTCCCAGCAGTCCCTGCTGGGCTCTGCCATCCTGACAGGCTAGTTGGTGGACTCTGCAGCCTTGGTGTCCGCATCTGGAGATGGTGGCATGCTGCTGTCCCCACCATTGCTCACATTTTCCTTGCTGTTCTCCCTCGTGAGCTCACTGCTTTTATCCTCCACCTTCTGCTTGAGTCTGAAGGAGGAATCTTGTCGGGACAGGAGGGGCTGGTAGCCAGTGAAGCATCCTCCACTCACTGTGCGCTTGTCTGGGGATACACAGAGGAGAGAGCTGTTTCTCTGAGGTCCCAACTGACCTGAGGAAAAGCGTCCTGGGTCTCCTTGTCAGAGACATTGGGGTATCTGAAAGGTGGGAGCCCTCCAGCCCCTGTGTACCCCCATAGCAGGGGAGATAGGCAGGAGAGATGGGTAAGAGAGGTTGCGGAGTCTCATTCTCTGGAGAGCTTCCAAACCCCCTTGCCCCATGTGGTCCTAGACACACTGCTGTGGGGACTGGATGATCTCCAGATGTCACTTCCAACCCCACCACACTGGGATTCTGTGAGCCCAGGCCCAGGCCTCAGTGTGAATATGCTGCAGAGGGAGGGTGTGGTGGCTACTGCCCTACCTCCTGGCCCGATGGGGTGCATCAGGCGGTTCATCTGCACGTTCCAGTGCTTGACGTTGGTGCTGGCCTGGCGCAGCTTCCGCTGGGCTGCCTGTGAGGGTGAAAGGGGTGAGCTGGCTGCCCCACTCCCTGCATCCCTCCACTGGAGGCTTCCCCTGCCATGGAGACTCAGCTCATCCTCCCCTAGGTCTTCTGCTCCTCCTCCAGTCCTCCGCCTGCACACACTGCTATTGCTGACACTGCTCTGCACACTGGTACTATCTCCCCAGGGCAGGACACCTTGTCCCATCTCCTCAGAGCAGGACACCCTTGTGCCACCCCAGGCCTGTGAATGGCACAGCCCAGAAAGCCCCAAGACAAGGCCAGCTAGGCCCACAAGCTGCTGGTTCTTCCCCAGTATGGAGGTGACAGAGAAGGCTGGGAAGTCCCCTGGGGCTTACAGGCTGAAGGATGTGGCACCCCCATGTTGCTCACCATGACATCTTGGTCCACCCTCTGCCTGTTCACTCTCACTTCTTCCAGCTGCTTCTGTGCCTCTTCCAGACACTTGTTCTTGTTCTCCATCTCCTGCTTGAGGACTTGCTTCTCCCGCTGAGTTTTGATGATGTATTCCTCTTGCTCCTCCTTCAGCTTCATCAGCTGCTTCAGTTTCTCCTCTTCCTCAGCCAGTAGCCTGTCCGCAAAGAGCAAGAGGTGATGATGTCCCCCTGCCACTTCATTCGCTGGCTCCCCCCACACCTGCCAGCAATATGGGAAACCACCAGCACCCCCCAGTCCAAGCTAGGGAGCCCTGGGGAGCGTGCCCCCACGCCCCATCACTGTCTCTGGAACAGGGCTGCTCACGGAGGAGGAGAAGGGATGCCCTGGTCCTACCTGGCCTGGGCGTATCTCACGGCCTCCTCGTCCTGCCGTGCCTTCACCTCCTGCTGCAGGGCCTCCTGCAGCCGCTGCTGCATGTCCTCCAGCTCCAGGATGCGCCTGCGCTGCCGCTCAGCCTCCGCTTCCTTCAAGACCATCTCCGCCTGCATGGAGGCCCGAGCCTGCAGTGGGGAGTGGACCCATCAGTGTGGGTGCCCGGTAGAGCCATCACCACCATCCCCAGGGCCCCCTTGCCCCCTCGTGCCCGAGTGTACAGGGCCAGATGTCTCCCACAGGAGGAAGAGCCCATGGAGAGAGCTCCAGAGGAGGCTGTTTGCCTGCTCAGGAGACAGTCAGAAATGGGCTCCCTGGTCACCCCAGCACTAGCACTCACCTCTTACCTGCCCCCCAGCTTCTTACAACCCAGAACAGGTTGTCCTCATCTCCTGCTCAAGTACCTCATGCACGTCTATGGTGACCCCTCCATCCCTCATCCTCAGGTCACTTACTGCCCCCAGGAGCCCAGAGATGATGGTTACAAGAGCAGGACATGCTCCTAAAAGCTCCTCCAAGCCCCGCTGGAGGCACTGCCACAGGCAAGGGAAGGGATTCCCCATGAGCCCCCACCCTAGGACACCCACCCTGTGAGGGAAGCAGCCCTGTAGTAGGACACACGGTGAAGGACGCTCCCACCTGCTCGGCCTCCCGCAGCTGGATCTCCAGGGTCTTCTGCATCTCCTCATGCTGCTGCCTGCGCCTTTGCTCCTCCTCTTGCAGGAGTATCTCTGCCTGCCGTTGGGCTTCCTTGAGCAGCTCTAGCTCTTGCAGCTTCCTCTCCTTCTCCTCCTGCAGCTGCTTGAGCCGCTGCATCTCCTCCTCTTTGGCCGCCTTGCGCTGCTCCCGCTGCTCCCGCAGCTCCCGGCGCTTCTGCTTCAGGTCTTTGTGCAGGGACCTCTTGCCCTCGGCCTGCAGCCGGATCGCCGTCTGGATGGCTGGGGAGGGAGTGGGACAGTCAGCGGGACACGGCGGGGGACAGGGAAGCTGGGCCGGGGGCACAAGGTGGGCACGGACCGAGTGTCCACTCCTGGCGCTGCCGCGTGTCGGAGGCGCTCATCTCGTAGGTGCGGGACGGGGTCTTCACGCAGAACAGGCACCGCTTGCCGTCGCGGTCGGGCAGCACCTGCGGGGACAGGACACCGACGGCGTCACTCCCGTACCCTGCCTCGCCCCACCTCCCTCAGCCGCAGGGCTGCCTCCCCCGGCCCCTGGATGTCAAGTGCTGTATCCTTGCGTTCTCCTTCCCAGAGCTTGAAGGAGTCTCCTGGGTTTGCAGTCCCCGAGCTGAGCGTGGCCCAGGCCGCACCTCCACGCAGCAATGCTTGTCCAGCGCGATGCTGCCCTTCTTCTCCTTCCGCTCCTCACTCATGTAGTAGGACAGGACACTGGGCTTCAGCATGAACCAGCGCTCCGACCAGTTCCTCCGCAGCTGGCCCTTCTTCCAGAGGTAGCCCTGTGCCCGAGAGACACCGAGATCAGAACTGGGATGGGGCAGGATGGGGTTTGTGCTCGACACATGGGCTCCTTTTGCACCAGGACACATGGGCTCCTTGTGCCTCAGGTGTGTGCTCAGGACACATGGACTCCTTGTGCCTCAGGTGTGTGCTCAGGACACGTGGGCTCCTCGTGCCTCAGGTGTGTGCCCCAGGACACGTGGGATCCTTGTGCACCAGGTGTGTGCTCAGGACACATGGGCTCCTCGTGCCTCAGGTGTGTGCTCAGGACACGTGGGATCCTTGTGCACCAGGTGTGTGCTCAGGACACATGGACTCCTTGTGCCTCAGGTGTGTGCTCAGGACACGTGGGCTCCTCGTGCCTCAGGTGTGTGCCCCAGGACACGTGGGATCCTTGTGCACCAGGTGTGTGCTCAGGACACATGGACTCCTTGTGCCTCAGGTGTGTGCTCAGGACACGTGGGCTCCTCGTGCCTCAGGTGTGTGCCCCAGGACACGTGGGCTCCTCGTGCCCCAGGTGTGTGCCCCAGGACACGTGGGCTCCTCGTGCCTCAGGTGTGTGCCCCAGGACACGTGGGCTCCTCGTGCCCCAGGTGTGTGGCCCAGGACACGTGGGCTCCTCGTGCCTCAGGTGTGTGCCCCAGGACACGTGGGCTCCTTGTGCCCCAGGACACGTGGGCTCCTCGTGCCCCAGGACACGTGGGCTCCTCGTGCCCCAGGTGTGTGCCCCAGGACACGTGGGCTCCTCGTGCCCCAGGTGTGTGCCCCAGGACACGTGGGCTCCTTGTGCACCAGGATTTGTTTCCCAGGACATGTGGGCTCCTTGCCTGTTTGAGCACATCCTCAATGACCTCCTGGTACACCTCTTCCACCGCCATGCTGATGGCCTCCTGCTCGATGCCCCGCAGGAACCGCCCTGAGTTCACCATGTCCAGGAACTGCCAGACCGTCAGCCCCCCCTGCCCCTGTGGCTCCTGGCACAGGTAATCTTCCAGCTCGCAGGAATTCAGCTCCACATTCATGGCTGTGCAGATCTTCTTCAGCAGGTATTCCACCTGTGGAGATGAGGAAGTGAGTGATGGGGAGACCTGAGAGTCATCCCCACCCCACCCCCCATTCTGGAGAGCCCAAGACCAGATCTCTTTCCAGCTGGAGACACAGGACCCAGAGGTATCAGCCCCTGTGACAGAGGCCAAGGTGTTCAAAGCAGCAGGCAGGCTCGGGACGTTGACAATGACTTAGAGCTTGACCACTGCTGAGAGGTTTTTCTTTTTAACCACAAGGCTGATGTGGTTTGGGCTTGTCTGCAGGAGTGCCTGTGGGGAGAGCAGAGCAGCACTGCTGTCCTCCACACCCAGCCCACAAACAGGCATCTCCAACCATGGCCCTGACCCTAGCACCGCTGCTTTTCAGCTGTTGTCAGAAAAACACTGAGGAGGAGCAGAGGGAGGGAGAAGTCCCTACAGAGGAGATGAAACTGTCAAGAGATGGCTTTAAAAAAGAGCTGGAGTGGTTGGCAGGGTGTCAGGAAGACCTCCTTCAGCCCAGGTTTTGCTGCCACCTCTCCTCTACTCGTAAGTGGGGAGCCACGGTAGAGTCCCCACACCCAGCTGGATTTTTTCAGCAGGTAAGGGGCAGCAATTTCAGGGTGTTCATTTATTTTTGTTTTTCCTAAGCTCAGCCCTGTGAGCCCAAAGCTGACTCAGTTTGTCACGGGCTGGGGAACAGGAAGCACCTCTCTGGGGGGCAGGAAGTGCGGTCACCCTCCTCCAGCTGCAGCCCTGGGCTGCTGCTCTGGCTCTGCCCTTTTTTACTTTTTTTTCTCTTATTATTTGGCTTTTCTGCTGATCTCAGGAGATTTGGTGGAGCAGAAGCAGGCAGCAGCTGCCTCCCAAGCTGAGTGATTCCTGGTGAGGCTGCTCTTGGTTGCTGAGCTTGTCCCTCCTCCCCAGATCTGCCCACCTTCTGGGGGTTTGAGCTGAGAACCTCCCCCTCCAAATGCAGGGAGGAATGTGAGGATTTAGAGATTACTACCAGAGGCTTCACTGAGGAGCTGGGGCAGCCTGGCTCACAGAATCCCAGACAGGTTTGGGCTGGGAGGGACATCCCCAACTAGAGCAGGTTGCCAGAGACCCAAACAACCTGACCTGGAGTGGTGCCAGGGGTGCTGAGCAGGAGGTGAGTGCCTGCTAGGAATGGGCACAGAGAGGGACATCTGGGTCTGCTCTGCTACTGCCTTCATGGTAACATAGGCTGAGAGCAGCACAAGGGAGATAGCCCAGTCCATCCTGAGGAGCAACCTCCCATTGTGCCAGACTTTCACGGGGCTTTATCATCTCTTTCTCCCTGACAGAGAAAGGGCTTCAGGTCTGGGCCCAGATCCAGGAGGAGCTGAGCTGCAGCTGCTCCTTGGTTGGAGCTGGCGTATTCATGTCACAGCAGGCAAGAGTTTGTTGGCATCAGCTTGAGCCATGGAAGGGCACTGTGGATCAGCCCACACCTCATGCTCCAAGACACCTCTGTGTGAGAGGCATCAGCATTTTGGACAGGCCCTCTCAGCTGCCTGCACTTCTCCCTGGGCAGCAGGGGTAGCTGTGGGCATAGTGCAAAGTGCCCAGGGTAGAGAGGCCCTTCTTGCCACTCTGGGCTGCTCTCTGTCACACCCCAGAGGCACTGCGTCTTGCAGGATGTGGTGGGGCCTGCCAGGAAGTGATAGCAGAATGTGTCATCCCCAAGTGGGCCTCTGCCAGCACAGAGCCCTGGGAGGATGAGGGTGATGGGGGGGAGAGGCAGGTCCTACCTCATCTGGCACCATGACCAGAGGGTATTTGTCTTCAGACAGAAAGTTGAAGAGACACCAGAGCTTGAAGGCATCTTGGTGGGACACAACACTGTTCCCGTTCCGGTCAGCCTTGTAATTCTTCTTGGCTGTCAGGGTCCAGCAGAGCTCATCAAAGTGCTCTTTGACAAAAGCTCCCTCCTCCACCTGTGGGCAGGAGTCAGGGGGTGAGCCTGGTGCTGCAGGGCTACGGACAGGAGCTCGGGGAGAAGCATGAGGTCATCAACAAGTGGGCACTGACCCACGATGCCAGAGCATGTGTCCCCAGCACAGGTCCCTTAGCAAGGTGTCCTGGCCAACAGAGAAGATGCTACAGGGTCATGGCAGCACTTAGCACTGTGGCACGGGCATGAGGGTTTAGCCATGTCCTACCAGAGTCTGGAGCACCATCAGGAACCTCATGGTGAAGCACACACAGCATTGTGTGATGGCCTCCCAAGCGCCTCCTTGGCTCTGGGTCGTTCTCATTATCCCAGCTGACTATGAAGAGGAGCTGGGGCTCAGTGAGGAAAAGCAATGTCCCATGGGCAGGCAGCAGTAGAAGGGAGGGAGGAAGGTCACCTCCATCACCCTTAGCCCTGCTGTCTGTCCATGAGCTTCTGTGACCACTTGCTGGGCACCCAGTTTTAGTGTGGCATTGGTGAACTGTGATGAGGACCAAGGGAGACTGGCTGCATCTGACTGCTCCATCCTGGCTACGTGAGCAAGCATGAGGTCAAACCACAGCCTGCAGCAGCAGAGCTGGAGCAGAACTTCTGGGTGGTGGAAAGCTGAGACCCTCTCTTACTAGGAAAAGCCACTTCCCGTTTCAGGCTGCCTCTGGGATTTCATTAGCCATGGCAAAACCAGAAGGAGGAGGTTTAAGAGCCAGTTTTGACCTAGCTTTTCCCAACAGAGGTTGGAGCAGATGATCTTTGAGGTCCTTTCCAACCTGCTGTTCTATGATTAACCACATGAAACTGGAAGGGGTTTTTGAATGCTCTGTAATGGAGAGATTGGGCTGGGCTGACCTAGGCAGAGGAAGCTGAGGAAGGGTCTGCCCTCCCTTGCTGCAGACCAGATCCTGGCAGCTGAGATCAGCATCCCTGGGCCAGGCTGGGCAGCTCCTGACCAGCTCAGGGCAAGGCAAGACCAGCACAGAGACAGCTAGGGAGCACAATGTGCTGTGGGGAGCATGGCTCAGCCCTGGGGAAACAGCAGGGAAGGGAAGAGTTCCTTCCAGCACACAGTGCAGGAAAGCCCTCAGCCAGTTTTCTTCTCCTCATTGCCTGGAGGAAACAAGCACCCAACTACCGAGCCTCGTTGTGACCAACAGAGGTGCCTCTGAGCCAGGTGGAAAGAAGGGAGAATGCTCCTGCCCACCCAGCCTCTGCTCCTGCCTCTCCTCCTCTTTGCCAGAGGAGGTCACTCCTCAGATTTGAGCAGAGGTGGAGAAGAAAGAGGGGCTGGTTTCTCTCTCCTTTAGGACACGTGGGCTGAGACGCACCCTGACCCCACGGGCTGATGGCAAGGGCTGATGCCACCCTTGCCAAGAAGTCACCGAGTGTGGAACGTCCTCACCTGTTCTGCATTCACAGAATCACACAACCTCAGCTGGGTTGGGTTGGAAGGGACCTTCAAAGTCTGTCCAGTCCAACTCCCAGCAACTAAAGCAGGTTGCTCAGAGCCCCAAACACCCCACCTGGAATAGTCCCAGGGATGGGGCATCCACCACTTCTCTGGGCAATCTGGACCATGGTCTCATCAGCCTCAATTCTCTCTATCCTTTTTCCACCTATCAAGGGACAGGATCCGCAGAAGCAAAGGGGAGTGAGCCGTGGTGCTTCCATGGGATGCTGGGGCACTGTGGTGTCTTCACCTGAGATGCAGCAGGTCTGGCCCAGGGCTCACCTTGTCCAGGATGTACTTGTTGAGGTAGGGCATGTAGCCCTGGCTGGACACGGGGCCGTCATCGTCGTCGCGGAAATGCTCCTCCAGCGCCACGGGGTCGTGGGGGATGCACAGCACTGTGTACAGGTTGTGAGACAGCACCTGGCCAAGCATGAGGCATGGGGAGAAGGTGGTGAATAACTGAGCTCCAGCACTGCCCCAATGCATCCCCATGGTGCCACCCACCCACCTTGGGAGTGTGCCCTGCCTGGCACCACCTCCCTGCAGCCACAGCGCTGAGGTGTGGTTTGGGTTTGGCAGAGGGATGGCAGAATCCTGCCGAGTGTGAACCTCAAAATCATTTAGAAATGGGCAGAAAATGATTTTTAAATAATTTTCTTTGATTTATTGGCACGTGGGGAACTTTTTGTCCAAAAGGCTGCTTGAAACATCCTAGCTTTGGTCTAGAGTAGATGCTGAGCCACCCCAAGCCACGCTGTCAGGCAGCTGTCCTCAGCAATCTCTTGAGCTAAGGACAGCTCCCAGCCTGGCCGTTGGGGCTCTGGGCCAGAGGAGCACAGCAAGGTGCAAAGATGAAAAAGGGAAATATTCATAGGACACTGAACAGAAATTTAGTCTGAATGGGAGCAGCCTCTGCAGATCTGTCGACACACCATCTCCAGGCTTCAAGAGAAGATGGTGTGCAGCTCCCTTGCACCCCTGCTCCTCTCCTTGCAGGGCTGGAAATTTCCTCCCAGCAGGAGAGGAGCTGCCGGAGGCCACGCAGCTGAAGACAGTTCTTGCTCAACCAGATTTTCTTTCTCTTTTCCACCTTCTGGACCGATTTTATCAGCAGAGCTCCACCCTGTGCTCCAGCACCCAGCGGCTGTAGCCCACAGCACTGCTGCTACAGCTGCACCTTTTGGGGTTCGGTACAGCCCCGGGGGCCACAGAGGGGTGGAGAGGGATGGGAACACCCTGGGCATGCTCCAAGATAGCAAATAAATCTGTCAGGATGGATTGAACGTTTGGGAATTGCTTGCTGTTCCCTGTTTCCAACACGGAGCCTTGTCCTCGCCCCTTGCAGCTGCTCTCACAGCACCCCAAAAAATCCCTGGGAGGTCTCGTGTGTGCCCCTGGCTCTGGACAGCACTCAGAGCCCCTCCACCCTCCTGGAGCGGGACACGGTGGGGAGGAGAGCCCCGGACAGAGGCTGTCGGTGGATGTATGGAGTCGGGGCTGCCCCAACCCCACAGGGAGAGGAGAGGTGGGAAAGCCCCTGCTGGGCTCTGAAAGGAGGAGCAGGAGGGGAAAGTAACGGGGGAGAAAGGAAGGGAAGGGATGCTCTGAGAGTGGTTTGGTGACACAACTGTTCCCCTGCTCCAGGGGAAGGTGGGAGCGGGGGCAGAGGTCTGCCTGACACCCCCAAGCACCCCAAATCCTTCCTAGCAACAAGCCTGATGCTGTTCTCTACCCTCTGCTCTCCTGCCCCACATCACCCCTCATTTCCATCCCTGCCAACCCAGCCAGAGCCGGGGGTGGAATATTTAAGGTGGCTGGAGAATGGCAGTTTCTCTTCTTCTTCCCCGTGGGTGGTGCCAGGGGTGATGCCAGGGCTGGGGGTGCCCTTTTGGATGGAGCCTGCCTCCCTGTGTTAAAGTTGAACACAAACCTCTCTGGCCTCAGTGGGCAACAGCAGGGGACTGAGGCTTCTGGAAGCAGGCAGGGAGTGTTGCTGCTGCCTTAGTTTCTCTGTGTACAAGCAGACCTGTCCTGCTGAGACAATCAAAGCTTCTGTGGAGCTGCGAGTGCAGAGAATCCTTCCCCAGGGGACCCCTAGCACCAGAAGCCTTTGCTAGCAGGGGGGGCCCTTGAGCAGCCTGTTTTCTGCAGCAAGAGGGACACAAGAAGGGACAGCTACTTGCCATCCATCAGCCAGCATCTGTGGAGTTGGGGAGTCACTCTCTGAGCCTGGCCAAGGAAGCTATGATGGCATGGACAGGACAAACACTCATCCAAGAGCAGACACTGGGGACAGGCCTCCCTGATGTCTCTTCACGTGGCACTCAACCACCAGCCTTGTCCTTCCTTCCTGTGCAGCTCCACACCTACACTCACATGCCCAGAACTCAACTGCTTGAACCCAACAGCTTCACACAGCTTCCCTACCACGCTCTGAACTGCCACGCTCTGAACTGCAGCTGAATTTACTTGCACAGTTGGCTGGAGAGAGCTTGGGGGAGTGAAGCACCCAGCAAAGCCTCTCCTAGCTCCTGGGGCTGGTTTTGTTCCTATAGGTGCAAATGATGTGAACATCAACATTGCTCCCATCCTTCTTCAAGACCCTTCTTGCAGCAGCACATCTGGGTGAGGCAGCAGAGCCTCAAACTCCCAGGAGGAGTTTGGAGAATGTAAGCCCACTGTGGCTTTACCACTTCACTGCTCAAGCTGGTGAGACCTTGGATCTCTTCTCTCTGGACCAGCAGAATTGGCTTGCTGAGCCAGTTCTCAGGAGCAGACCTGATCCACAGTTTGACAGCAAAGGAGTTGATGGAAATGAGCTGGCCCCAGCCTCAAGTTATCCGGAGCTGAGCTTTGGCGTGCTGTGGCACAGCCTAACTTGTGCCCACCCATTCCCTCGCCCAAGGCAAAGCAGCAAGGGGTGAATTTCCTTTCCCCTCCAAAATGTCACCCTGGGCAAAGCCACTGTAGAGATGCTGTGAGGGGGCTGCAAATGCTGGTCCCCTCCGCACACTCTCTAGGGAATTGCTGTGGCCTCACCAGCGACAAAGGCTCCACAGGTGAGCGCTGCACTGCTCACGCTAGCACTGCTGGGGCTGGGCTCCAAACACAGAGTCTGGCTGCAGGGGATGCTGTGAAGGGAGCACGGCCCCTCCCCAGGGATTAGCGAGGGGAATGAGGCCCTGGCCTGCTTTGGGATTTTCCTTAATTCCCTCACGTATTCCTGCAGGGCTGAGCAGGCAGCGCAGCTCGCCAGGCACTCGTGCAGCGACTTTCTGGGGCAGGCTGCCGGCTGCAAAGGCAGCAGCTGAGCAGGAGGAACTTGGCTCCCACTGCTTCTCCTCTGCACCTCTGCAAACAACCCCCTTCATTTTGGGGCAAAACATATCCCCTCTGCCAAGCCCAGCTCATTCCCTGCAGACTGTCCTGGGGAAAGCTGTATAAAACAAAGGGAATAGAGGAAAGAAGTTTCTGCAGGGCATTTCACAACTCCTCTTGCAGCCTGGCAGCAGCTGTCAAGTTCTGACGCAACCCCTCCCTGTGCTTTGCATGTTTCTAGCTCAGGTTTTGCAGCCCCCTGCTCCAACCAGCATTTTCAACCCCAGCACCAGCCTAAGAACCAAACCAAGACAACAAAAAAAGGAGTCTCATAGTTTGCAAAGAGAAAAAAACCCAAACATCCCAAATCGACAGTTACAGGCAAAGCTGAGGCAGAACCTGGCGGAGTCTCTCTGACCCCATCCCAGAGGCAAACAAAAAAGGTTTTTAAGCCATGAAGGTCTTGACCAAGGGCTGAAGGTTGAAGCCTGCTGCAGAGCTGCTCACAGAGTAGGGGAGAGGGGAGAGCAGAGATTTGTGAAGCTCTTTGGTATTTCTGGCCAGACCACTGTGGAGTTTTGTTTAGAACTGGTCAGCCCGTACCTCAGGACCTGCTGGCTGGGCAGGAAGCAGAAACGTGGGTGCTCCCACAAGCAAGAAAACAGAAACTGAATTTGGGCTGCTGGTTTGGTATAAAAAAGTATATGAGACTGAGAACACCCCAAAATCAGGAAACTTACAGCTAGAAAATACACTTCAGCATTAACTGCCTCAGCCTGCTTTTGAGAAGGAGATGAGGCAAACCTGGAGGACTTCACCAAAACCAGCGTGGAGGTGACAGCAGGATCTCATTAATCCTACTATTTAACAATTCCTCCATGGGACGCCAGGTGGGATGAGAAGCATCCCTGGAGTCTCTCTTGCGCAGTCCCCCAGCGCCCCCCAGCCCACCTGTCAGCCCCAGGTTGCGGCCACCCGAACCCCTCTGAGGACTCACCTTGAGCTGCGATTTGGAGACCTTTCCGCTCTTCTCCACGTCCAGGGCGGTGAACGCGTACCAGATGGACTTGAGCAGCTCTGCTCGCAGATCCATGGCGACAGGCGGCGGTGGCAGAGGCGGCTCCGTCGAGGCCGAGGATCCGGTTCCAGGAAGCCGCCGGCCCCGGCAGCCCCGGGCGGCGGCGGCCGCGCGAAGCAGCAGCGCCACCTGCTTGGGCACAGCCCGGAGGAGCCAAGGGGCCACGGCTCGGCTCGGCCCCGCATCTCAGGCCCCTGCGCTCCGGGCTTCTCCCTCCTCGCGGACAGAGCGGGCAGGGGCAGGGGAGGACGATGCAGGGCTCACAGACGAGAGGGAAGCCTCTCGCTCGGCCCGGAGATCAAAGGCGCTCTCGGAGAAAAATGCCCTCCCGGCCTCAAACTGCAGCTTCCTCTTGAGAGTCAAATGATGGGAGCTCAAACTGTGCCTTCGGAGAGGCTCCAGCCCTCGGTCACACCAAGGCAGGTGAAGAGAGATCCAGCCCCCTGCAGCCCTCCCGGGTTCTGCCTGTTCCTTACCTGCACAAATCCCTTCCTGCACCAGCTCTGCAGGTACAGCCTAGAAAATAAATGCCCTGCAGCTGGGAGCCTGCACTGGTGTTGGGTTCCCAGCTGGGCTCAATGACCTTAAAGGCCTTTCCCAGCCAGAAGGGTGCTTCATGGTGCTCTCTGCACTGGCTTTGCCCAGAAGCTGCCCCAGGGCAGTGGTTAGACTGAGGCAGCCAGCTCAGAGATCTCTTCCCAGCTCGGAGGGTTGCTGGAGATGTTCACAGACACCTTTTCTTCTATTCACACTCCCCTAACACCAGGCTTGCAGGAGCCCTTGGAGGAGCCAAGGCCTGGATAGGAGGTTGACCGCCGGCAGGAGCTGGCTTTTTCTCCCAAGGAGCAAGTGCTGGAACATAAGGCAATGGCCTCAGGTTCCACCAGGGGAGGGTTTAGGTTGGGAAAAACTTCTCCACTGAAAGGAATTCTCAAAGTCTGGCACAGGCTGTTCAGGCAGGTGGCAGAATGCCCATCCCTGGAGGTGTTTCAGAGAGGTAGAGATGTGGTGCTGAGGGCCATGGCTGAGCACGAGCCTTGTAGAGTTAGAGAATGGTTGGACTCCATGATCTCGAAGGACTTAGCCAATCAAAATCATTCTGTGAGACTCAAAAGACAGCTTTTAGCCCCTCTAAATCAGAGGCTGAGAGTTCAGAGGCTACAGATTGCCTTCCTCACACCCCTCAGTACTGGTTCGGGACAATCACTGCACTTAGTCAATTCAGCAAATCTCCACAACTTCCTTAACCCTTTCACCTGCAGAACACCACTACACACACCAGCCTCTGTCAGCCACCATCCCCAGAGACTAACAGAGGGCAGAGGCCTTCCTTTGTTGAACAGAACATCTGTAAGTTGGTTTTATTAATTTTTATTTTCACCAGAGTTTACACCCAAGCCTAACTCAGCCCCCAAGGGCTGCTTGGCTTTGGTAGAGGCAGACCTCTGCACTGCTCCACAGCCTGCCAAGGAGCTTGCTGGAGAGTGGAGTGTGAAGAGCTGGAGACCTGCAGTGGGAGCTGGCCTGGGCCCTCACTCCATCATCAGGGGCTGGGCACCTCCACAGGCGCTATGCTCATGACAGCCTGATGTGGCTTTATTGCTTCCATGCATATGCTGCCCACTTGTCCCTTCCTGTGAGGTGGAGCAGGCAGCTGTTGGACCACTCCTGGAGGGAAAACACAGGAGGTGTCTCCCCAGAAAGCGACTGACAGATTCTCTGTGGCTCTGTCTCTACTTGCTGTGGTTTGAAGCGGGTCAGGTTGCTCTTTTACCTCTTCCAACAGGGGCAAAAGAAAACTGCTCACCCCCAGGACTGGAGAACTGTAAAGTTTGAATGGAAAAGCAGCTCAGATACTGCGTGGCACAGTGCAAAGCACAGCAAAGCACATAACATACAGAGAAATCCATAATCTGGGCTTACACAGCTCATTAAGCCAAAGCTTCACACAAACCCAGGCCTGAATGCTGCCTACCCCATGCCTCCCTACTCCCACAACATTCTCTTTGTTGCACAGCACAAAATTCAGCTTGGCAGCTCCAGGCCTAACTGGCAGCATTGCCAAGGTCAACCAGGTCTTATCTCCTCCATAGGAGATAAGCACCTGCTCATCCTTCCTAGGAGGAGAGATATAGGGAAAAGGGAAGAAAAGTGATTTTTCAGCCAAATTTATAGGGATGCAGGACTTATGGGTGAGAAATACAGATTACATTTTCCAGTGCACCTCCTGGGCCTTTCCAGCTTCTGCAGGCCTGTGACTCCATGGTGCTCTTGAAGGTCACACCACTGCAGAAGACTGGCAGGGCTTGGAGATGTTAGCCATCAAGAAATAAATACCAGAAGACACAATGTGTGCCCAAGGCAAGGAGCAGTGAAGTGGCTGCTTGGAGGCCAGGAAAACAGCAGAGCCTCCAGGAGAAGGCAGCAGCCACAGTCTTCAACATCCCTCCTGGGAAAGCAGAGCCCTTGGCACAGGGCCACTGTGGTGGCACAGCACTACCAGCATCAGCTCTTGGCACCTGGGCTGGTCACTGGGACACCTTCCCTCAGCATGGCCTGCACCTCTGCTGTGCCAGCCAGGTGGCTGCTGCAGCTCCTGACGCCCCTGTGGAGGAGAGGCTGGGGCTGCCAGCTGTGCCCCACCAGCAAGTTCTGGGGCCTAAGCACCAGTTCTCAGACATGGGAGAACTCCAAGGACTTCTCTCTACAACTCCCTGAAAGGAGGCTAGAGCTCGGTGGGTGTCGGTCTCTTCTCCCAGGCAAGAAGAGACAAGAGCAAATAGGCCTTGAGTTGTGCCAGGGCAGGTTTAGGTTGGATATTGGAAGAGATCTGATGATCTGAAAGATCTTTTCCAACCAAAACACTTCTGTGATCCTGTGACTTTGTCCAGGGTCATGGACTGAGTTGATGGAGAACTCAGACTTCAGACTTCAACCTCACCCTTCTACCACACTTCCTATTTAGTGCCTGTTCTCCAGGCTCTGAAGGAGGAGCTCCTGTGTGGCTGTGGTGAGAGTATCTTGGACTAAGAGCAAGCAAGCACCGCTGGCAGCAACTGTTTCCGCTGCCCTGGGCCACAGAAGGGAGTTTTCCCCTGTCAGCACAGGGGCAGCTGCTGGAGGGAAGTTCAAGAAAAGCTGTGCACAAATGGTGCCAAAACCATCTCCAACCCCAGGCTGTGTCAGCAGGGATGAGAGCTGCCTCTGCCACTGGCTGGGAGGTGAGGGCTGCTGGGTGCTGCATGTGAGCCTGGGCAGGCACCTGCAAGACCTTGTCCAACAGGTCAGCACATTGGAGACTAGAGACCTACTCTTCACCCTCCACATCAGAACTGTGGCAGCAGGGTGAGGCTGTGAAGAGAAAGCCCTCACAACAGAGACCATGAAAGGCCAGGGGCTGCTTGAAGCCTTGAAGAGAACACCAAGGCTGGGTAGAGACAGTCTCACACAGGTACCTACTGTCTCCTACATGCTGGAGTCTGTCAGTGTCCATATCTGCTCTGTCCCATCCTGAGAGACAAGTGACACCTGCCTAGGCATGTCACCTTCATCTTCTTCTTCCTCCTCCTCCTCCATCTCTGACAGGGAAGCAATGTGCTGGCTCTTCGGGGGGAAGTCTCTATCAGCAGCTGAGTCAGAGAAGGGGAAGAGCAAAAGGGGTAGAGAAACTGCCCTTGAGGTCTCAGAACTGGCATTCCTCACTCCCATCTCCAGCTTCAAGGCTGCTCCCACTCTGTGCTTCCCCCAGCTGACCTGCAGGGGCTGCAGCTAACGCATTTGCCGGCTTTGCAGAGATGCCAGAGAGCAGCCTCAGAGCACTCTGAATAGAGAGGAGCTCGGCCTAGCTTCAGAAAGGCAGCACTGGAAAGTTCAGACCTGGACAGGGACGTCGTCGCTAGAGTCCTCACTCCTCCCACAGCCCATGCCTGTCATTCCCTCCTCTGCCTCTAGGCACCTGCAGGTGAAGATGCCCAGGCACTGTTCATGCCTCCCTCTACAGCGTGGGGGGCAGGTCAGCAACCCCATCGGCAGTGCCACCCTGTTCTTCTCCATGAGGCTAGGGGAGACTGGTCCCACCACTGACAAACCTTAGTGCTGAATGGAACAGAAAAGGGAAATGGCATACAAGGAGCTTTGGAGGGTGAAGGAAGGACTGCCCACAGGAAAGAAGCTCTTTCCACCTGCCCTTTTAACTCCTACCGTGCTCAGGGAGGGTTCCTCTGTGCCACTCTGGTGCCTACCACAGGAAATGAATTCCCATCACCTCTCAGTTAAATAACTATCACCTCATTTCAGAGCTGGCTAATGGGTACAGGTGGCCTTGTTCTCAAAAATCCCCACCCTCCTCTGCCAAACATCTCCTCCAGAAGCACTGTCTCCTGGTTCAGAGGAAAATCTTGTCCAACAGCTCCCGCAGAAAACAAACGTTGCTTGGGCTCCGCGGGTGGCACCAACACAGCACACAGCTTCCTGGCCTCGTTCGCAGGCTTCTGATCTCTGACTGGCAACTGTGAGAGAGCCCACAGGAAAGACAACACTTCCAGCACCTGCCTACACCAGCAGCAGATTTGCCTTCTTGTCAGAGTGCTAATGTCTTCACAGATCACACACAAGTGTCCTTGCTCACTCAGCCCCAAAACCACAGGCAAGGAATTCAATACCCCTGTACCTAGTGGACTTCTTAAGGCTCAGGCTGACAGAGGAGCCTGACAGGTGGAACACAGACACTTGCAGCTACATCTAACAGCAAAGAGGTGAACTTATGGTCCTCACCTTTCTGAACTGTCACCTGATGGACATAAGCTGTGGTCCCACCTCCCAGTTCAAGGACTCGCCCTTCAATCAGCTTTTCACCTGAAAGAGTTAACAAAATCCATCAGTGCTGCCTGCAGAGTCCAGCTGCTCTGCTCCCATGAGCTGTCCCCTTTGCTGCACCTTCTCAAGGAACCCAGTCCCACAGAAGACAGCAAAACTGTGGCATGGAAGCTGTTATTTATCAAGCTTTCCTCTGAATAGCAAGAGAGGCACTTCCCAGAAATGCTGAAGCCTCCCCTTCCCAAACAGGATTCAGGACAAAGGAGCCCAGTCATGGCTTGTTTACCAGCTGCCCTTCACAGCCCTGCAAGCCAAGAAGCAGAAAGAATGAGGAGTGCTAAGTGGTTTGAATCTAAAGTAGAAAGCAATGAGACAAACTCAGCTGGGAGCTTTTCATGGTGTCAGCAAGGCGCTGAAGATTTATTTTCTTCTACTTTGGTGGAGGATCAACACTTGGAAAAAAAAATACAGGGCCTGAAGTGTTGCTGCCTTTGATGGGTTGTAAAGACACTCAACATAGCTCTGGGTAGCCTTGTGATACTGTTTCAGTGACCAAATAGTTTGATGCAAAGAGGACATTGCTCTCTCCGTGCTGAAGGTGAGGATTCCAAGGTGCTTTCACCTGGTGCACCATCTGGAGGGTCACAGAACCCAGTGGGTTTTCAAGAGTCCCACTCCACAGGTGATAAACTTGGAATCACAGAATCATTGTGATTGGAAAAGACCTCCAATATCATAGAATCATAGAATGGTAAGGTTGGAAGGGACCTCAAGGATCATCTAGTTCCAACCCCCTGCCATAAGCAGGGACACCTCCCACTAGTACAGCTCACTCAAGGCCTCGTCCAACCCAGCCTCGAATATCTCCAGGGAGGGAGCAGCCACAACCTCCCTGGGCAACCTGTTCCAGTGTCTCACCACCCTCACTGGAAAGAACTTCCTCCTAACATCTAGTCTAAATTTTCCCTCTGCCAGTTTAAACCCATTGCCCCTTGTCCTGTCATTGCAGGACCTTGTAAATAACCCCTCCCCAGCCTTCCTGTAGGCCCCCTTCAGATACTGGAAGGCTACTATCAGGTCTCCTTGAAGCCTTCTCTTCTCCAGGCTGAAGAGCTCCAACTCTCGTAGCCTGTCCTCATAGGAGAGCTGCTCCAGCCCTCTGATCATCTTTGTGGCCCTCCTCTGGACCCGCTCCAACACTTCCATGTCCTTCCTGTGCTGAGGGTTCCAGAACTGCACACAGTACTCCAGGTGGGGTCTGACAAGAGCAGAGTAAAGGGGCAGAATCCCCTCCCTTGCCCTGCTGGCCACACTGCTCTTGATGCAGCCCAGGACTCGGTTGCTGTCTGGGCTGCATGTGCACACTGCAGGCTCATGTTGAGCTTTTCATCAACCCAGACCCCCAGTCCAACCCTTAACCCAGCAGTGTCAGGTCACCACCAAACCATGTTCCTCAACATCAGATCTACACGGCTTTGAGAGCCCTCCAGGGATGGGGAGGCACCACCAGTGCCCTGGGCAGCCTGGGCCAGGCTGAGCCACTCTTTCTATGAAGAAAGGTTTCCCAATACCCAACCCAAACCTCCCGTGCCACAACTTGAGGATGTTTCCGCTTCGTCCTGTTACTTGCTACTAGGAAACAGAGGCTCCAGCCTCCCTTCAGGGAGTTGTGGAGAGCAACAAGGTCTCCCCTCAATCTTCTCTTTGTTGCCATTCTCTGGACCTGCTCCAGCCCTTCAACGTCCTTCTTGGAGTGAGGGTCCTAAAACTGAGCCTAATACTTGAGGTGTGGCCTGAGCAGTGCTGAGAACAGGGCACAGGGTACTGGCAGGGAACTCCCACAGAAAAGCAACAAGAGAAGCAGGCCCCAGGACACAAAGCCTCACAACTCAACTGTCCTGTTCTACAGGCTCAGGAAGAGCCTGATCCTTTCCTCAGGAGCAGCATGAGGTGAAGGAGCCACCTCCCAAACCCCAGAACAAGGGCAGGTGTTGCATTTGGCACTGATGTGAATTTGGTTAACCAATGCCAAGCTCAGCACCAAACTGTATCCACCTCAGAAGAGTAAATCATCTTGCTCAGCTTCAGGGGAAGCCTGGGTTGAGCAGTTCTGCAAGCTGTGAACCTCCTCAGCTGCCCTGAAGAAGAGCTCACACCAGTCTGAACAGAACCTCCACTTCCTCCAGCAAGAGCTCTCCCATACATCTCCAAAGCCTTGCTTCCAAACCAGAGGCATGTTTGGAGTGCTGCTGTGCAAATCTAACAGATAGCTGCTAGCTTCCTGTTCCAGTGACCACAAGAGATGGATGAGCATCTGAGGTCTGACTTTTAACTTCCCAGGGTCCACCAAGAGACTCTCAGACTTTGTTACCTTTGGTAGCCTGCTGAACCCTGGCTGTCATCCTGTCACTAAGGGTCACTGCTTGCTCTTCATCCTGCCCTGACGGCTGCTCCTCAGGCATGGAGGTCACTTTACTCAGGATGCTTGCAAAGAGCACTGGGACCCAGTGTGAGAGGTTTGCAGAACAGCAAGTTGTTTGCTTTGTTGCAAGCCTTAAATAAAAAGAACAATACCAATTTTATTTTCTTCCAACACACATGTATCTCCAGTTTGGCACCCAAAAGGCTTGAATCACAAGCTAATTTTGAGATTATAAAGCATGAAACTGGACAAAAGCTGCACCATTCCCATAACCAGGGCTGGCAGAGCTGGCATCTATTCCACAGCCACAGAGGAGATAAAAACTTCTCAGGCCAGTGAACTGACATCTCCTTTCAGAGATAGTGCAAATGACACTGTCGAGCCCTTCCCATTCTCCATATGACCTGCAGGAAAAATTTCTAAGTACTTCAAAATCTGAAGCTACAGGCTGAGAGTGTCCTGTGCTGCAAGAATCAGGGGCAGGATGATAAACTTCATCCCTGGAAGCATCCTCATTCTCTCCTCCCTTTCCTGTCCAATTCCCAACCTTCTGAGGAACAGAATTGCATACTAACCTAGATCATGTTAAAGCATCCACGCCCTCATGAAAATCTTTCACTAGAGGCACACTGCTGATAGATTATCTTTAAAAGCAGCTGCAGTGGCTTCTTCATGAGTCACCTCTGAGATAGCCTAATATTTTTTCATTTTAATTTCCAGGAACAAGTCTGACCACTGCCCATCCCTGCAGCACTCAGGGGTGCAGCCACACTTTGTGGCATGCTTAATGCCCTCTGACCTAAACGTTTCTGACACCTGACAGGCAGCTGCTGCAGACCCTGGCTGCTTTTAGGGCTGACACCTCCTGGGAAGCATTGGAGCTCATTTCCCAGCAAAGGCTCCGTCCCAGCAAAATCGCTTGGAGACAGAGACCCCTTTGAGCCGCTACGGCTGCCGTGCAAACCGCTGTCAGCGCCGCCGGGGGAGGCCGCGACCCCCTGCAAGGGATGGACAGGTGGTGCCCTAGGAAAGGCAGGTGTAGGTGCGGTGTGAACCCACCCGAGGGATAACAGGGCGGGACGGGGACAGAGCAGAGCAGAGCAAGGGCACAGCACCATGGCAAGCCCCGAGGGGCAGGACAGGGCCCGGCACAATGGCAAGCCCTGCGGGGAGCAGCGAGCCGGGGCAGGCCCAGATACTCTGAGGATGGCGGAGAGACATGGAGGCCCTCCCCGGGCTGCTTGGCTAGGACAGGTGACGGCAGACACCCGCTGGGGACCGGGTGCCGCGCGGCCGCACCCTTCCTCCTCCTCTCAGGCCTCCTCCCCGTCCTCCGGCACCGACCTGAGGAAACGCAGCGGACCCGAATCCGCCGCCTGACCGCCGTGCACCAGCACCCGGACCCTGCTCTCTCCGCCCCGCAACCCGCATAGTGCCAGAAGCTCACCGCCGCATGCCACTATCCAGGTTTCGGGGCTCGGCGCACTGAGCTGTCAGGGCTGACTTGGGGGTACAGCTACCAGCGCATGCGTACTGCAGATATTGAGGCCAAAGGCAGGAGTGGCCTTCCGCTGTCTCGCGCTGTAAGCCTTTCCGCAGCGCGGGTATGCGTAACAAGGAGGGCTTATAGCACTGTAACCTAAGAGCAGGAAGCTGCTGCAGCAGCAAGACGTTGTGCCCTGGCAGCCTCTCACGCGCGGTCTGCGTCCCATATCTATCCTGGTGGCTGCTGAGCTCGGGCCTTCTGGGCTGCGTAAACTCATCACTGCTCGGCGGAGCTCCCAGTCTGGTGGAGCGAGACAGTGGGCAAAGAGAGCAGAGATGCTCGTTTATCAGCAGAGAAGATGCTGATGTGAGGGGAGCCGAGAGGCGGGGAAGCCGGTAGGGCCCTCCAGCACCACGGTCCGTCCCTCCCAACGTGTTGCCCACTGTGCCACAGTCGGTCACTCCCAATATAGCAACTATACAGTGCTACGCTGCGCCGCTCTCAACATAGCGGCCAAAAGGTGTCATACACTGCCACGTTCAACATGGCGCCGCCACCAACTCTCGCGAGATTTCGTCTGTATTTATAGGGTGCAGGGAAGAGTTGGACTCTTTCCGGCCTAGGCAGTCGCCGACATGAGGTAGGTGAGCGGCGGGAGGGGTATCCGCCGCCATCCTCGCCTATCGGCCGCATACGGGGCGATCCGGGCAGCTGGTAGGGTGCGGACAGCGGGGTCCGATATTTGGGGCGGCCGAGGGGGAACGCGGATGGGCCGGGGTGGGCTGAGGGGCTTTGTCCCCGCAGCTCACGGGAGGCCTAGGCCGGGTCAGCCCTGAGCCCGCTTTATCTGTCCCCTCCGCAGCAGCAAGGTCTCCCGCGACACGCTATACGAGGCGGTGAAGGAGGTGCTGCAGGGCAGCAAGACCAAGAAGCGCAAGTACGATCCTGGGCTCTGGCGGCGCCGGGCATCGGACAGGCCCCGGCACTTGGCCGCGGTGTCGCTGTCCTCCAGCCCAGCTGGACTCTCACTCGCGCCGCTTCTCTCTCTGATCGCTCAGGTTTGTGGAGACAGTGGAGCTGCAGATCAGCCTGAAGAACTACGACCCGCAGAAAGACAAGCGCTTCTCCGGCACCGTCAGGTTCGCCATGTTCTAGATCCCACCCAGCCTTCGGCCCGGGCCCCTGCCCCCTGTCACAGCACGGGGACCCGGCGCTGAACCGCTCGGGTAGTTCAGACCACCCTGTCTGATTGGGTGTGGCTGGACGGACCCCTACCCTGGGTCTTAAAACATGAGGGGAGGTGGAGGTGGCCTCTGTGCCGTCCCCACCGACCTGCTGGAGAGGGCAGGTTAGCAGCTGTGGAGGAAGATGCCCAGGTGCTGTGGTAAGGTACTTCTGTGATGGCTCCCGCGGGAAATGCATGGTGCTGGTGGTTCATAGTCATTTGAACTTTCTGTCCCCAGGCTGAAGTCAACTCCACGGCCCAAGTTCTCAGTCTGCTTGCTGGGAGACCAGCAGCACTGTGATGAGGCTAAAGCAGTTGACATCCCTCACATGGACATAGAGGCTCTGAAGAAGCTCAACAAAAACAAGAAGCTGGTGAAGAAGCTGGGTGAGTGGTGGTGTAGGTCACCCTGGTTGACTCAGGAGGGATAGTTTTCCCCACGCACAGATTTATGACCTGGTTAGCTGCAGAAATAAAAAGCTGGCCAAAGTCAGGTTGAACCTGTCTAGAAACTGTCCAGAAGAGCAAACAAGCTGTCAAGAGTGGAAGGTCTGACAGATTGGTCCTCCAGGAGTGGGGTTGGTGTTCTTCAGAAGAAAAGGACACTGGAAAACTACCTCACTCAAAGTTTCATTCTTAGTTGTTGTTCCCTGCTGTCCTGGTTGGGGAGCTGGAGAGCAGTTGAGGGGAGGCTTGGACTTCACCTTCAGGACTTAAATTNGATAGAATTGAGTAAAAACACCTTTAGGTCAGCCGGGCAGGGCTCTGGGAATGTCAGTGTTGAGGGAAGGTGAGCAGCAGAGTCTTAGATGAGCTGATGATCCCAGCCTTGGTGTAAAGAGCTGAGTTCATCCTCACCCTGATGGTTCCTCATTCTTACTGCTTCTCACAGCCAAGAAGTATGATGCTTTCCTGGCCTCTGAGTCCTTGATCAAGCAAATCCCTCGAATCCTGGGTCCGGGTCTGAACAAAGCCGGCAAATTCCCTTCTCTGCTCACTCACAACGAGAACCTGGTGGCCAAGGTGGACGAGGTCAAATCTACCATCAAATTCCAGATGAAGAAGGTAAAGCTGGGCCTTTCCCCTCCTGAGCAGCTCCATGCTGAGGGCTCATTGCGCCTCGTGTCGCTTGGCCGTGGCTGTCTTCTGCAGGCTGGGCTGTAGGTGTCCCTCGAGTATCTCCCCTGAAGAGCTGCTGGTGCCAGTCTCCTCTGCAGGGAGGGGAGTGCTGAGCTGCCAGCTGGAGAGGAGAAGGCCTTTATCTGGCTGAAAAGCTTTAGGAGATGCTCTTGGTGTGACAGTGCGGAGCACAATCGATACTGATTAATGCTTTTTGCAGTAAAGGGATGCCAATGGCAGGGTGGGGCACAGGCAGACATGTTCCTGTCTTGGGAGAGGGGCCTGTACTCTGCCAGATGAGAGCCCAGGACTTGACTCTGCAAGTGAGCTCTGCAGCAGCTTTCAGACCCCCAGGACCGAAGCAGACCTGTTTGGTCTAGTGTCTGAATGGGACCTGTGGGTGTTAACTGAGCACTGACAGTTCTGGCTGGCCAAATTGTGGACCTGGGCACACAGCTGGGAGGACATTGCCAGTGCCATGGTTTGCAGAGGCTCCAGCAGCTGAATTGCTGAGCCCAGGCTGTCCTAACACTTGGCCTGGCAGCTCACTCTTGAACCCCTTTTGTCTTCAACCTGTGGGGAGCAGCCCTCAGAAGCTCCTTGGCCTCTCAGTGTGCAGAGAGGAAGGGCTGGTGGCTGGTGCCCAGAATGAAAGTGAAGCTGGTGCCATGCTTAGGGGTGAGGTTTGAATCTTGGGGTCTGTCCTGTGGTGGGTCATTTGGGTTGACACAGAGTCTGCTCCCATGCCAGGTCAGCACAGCTCTGTGCTGTCTGTCCTGGTTGTGGTGCTCTTGCTTGCCCCAAGCCATGCAGTGCTTAAAGGAGCTCATAAGAAGGCTGGAGACAGACTTCTGAACAGGGCCTGTAGTGACAGGATGAGAGGTGATGGTTTGAAACTAAAAGAGATTCAGACTGGGTGGAAGAAAATTTTTGTGCTGAGGTTGGTGAGAGCCTAGCCCAGGTTGCCCAGAGAGGTGGAAGATGCCCCAGCCCTGGAGCTGTTGCAGGTCACGTTGTTTGGGGCTCTGAGCGGCCTGCTGTCGTTGGAGATGTCCTTGCTGACTGGGGTGGGTTGGACTGGATGGGCTTTAAAGGTCGCTTCCAACCCAACCCAGTCTGGGGTAACTACACCTTTGTGCTCTGAGGAGGCTGGACCTTTCCAAGCTGTTCAGAGTTGACATTCAGATGCCACTAGATCCAGTCATGGGAGCCACATGCCAAATACATTGAGCTCTGTGGAAACCCTGACCCATGGATGAGCTGGAGAAGTCCTGTCCTCCTGACAAGAGGATGTCATTGGATACTCTGAAGAGTTCAGATGAGCATTGAGCTCTTCTCCAGTGACTTAACGGTGCCTGAGTGACTCCGCTGTCTGTGTCCCCAGGTGCTCTGTCTGGCTGTGGCTGTTGGTCATGTGAAGATGACAGAGGATGAGCTTGTCTACAACATCCACCTGGCCATCAACTTCCTGGTGTCCTTGCTGAAGAAGAACTGGCAGAACGTCCGTGCATTGTACATCAAGAGCACCATGGGGAAGCCCCAGCGCCTCTACTGAGTGCGCAGCAATAAACTTTTAGGATACCTACAGCTGTGTTGGTTGTGTTCCTCCAAACCTTGTTGGCAAGGGTTGTGACAGTTGGCTTACCTGTGACAGGAAAGGTCTCAAATGCTGCAGTAGGGATGTGAATTCCAGTGTTGGAGCTTTGGAGGGAGGATCCTGATCAGCAGGGGTTCTTCATGGCAGGCAGGAGGAACAGCTGTGCTAAGCAGAGAACAGTTAACAGCTTAACAGCTGCGGTGGGGTGCAGGTAGAACCTCTGCAGTCGTACTGTAGCCTCAAGATGCCCCAGTTCAGACCTTTACCTTGTGCTGTGATCTCCTGAGGCAAACTTGCACCATCAGGCTCCACCCCATGGCTGCAGCTTCCCCAGTTTGGGGGGAAATCCCATTTATAGGCTTCTGCTGACCCACTACAACCAATGATGGGCTGAGGGGCTTGCGGGTGGGTCATGCCCAGCAGCAACTTCTGACCTTCCAGCTGGGCTCAGCTAACCCCCAGGACCCAGAGGATGAGGAGATGTTGGGTGGGAGCTCAGCAAGGGGGCTGGGGCTGAGATGCAGAGCAGTTTCTGTCCCCTCTGCTTCCTTCAGTCGGTTCCTGCCCCATAGCACGTTCTGGGCTAAGAAAGGGTGATGTTGGCTCTGCTGACTAAACAAGGGCATTGTGTCATGGCTGGCGAGTCCTGCAAGGGTGCAGGGTTTAAGCTTCTGGGGGATCAAAAAAACCCAAACCCCAAATGCCCTGAGAAAGAATCTGAGGGAACAGAACAATGAGAGCAGCTCTGGCTCCTGCTGCTCGAAACCTTGACAAGTACCACTTGGAGCCAGAGCTTTCTGAAAGATCAACACCAAGAAATTAAATTTAATAATTAAAAAAAGACAATACAAAATGCAAACATTTTTTTACAAAGTTCAGATACATTTTTCTTCCTTTTTAATCAAGTGCAAATAACTTCATGAACTACATCTTCCATTGCTTGAACTGTTTCTGCTGGAGATGGCAAGTCGTGGCCTGCTGCAAAAGGCAGAGAGATATATCCCAAAACCCCCCCAAAACCCAAAAGAACCAAACCCCAGCAATCCTTGCCCATGTTGTCACATCCAGACATTCAGTACATGGAGGGGAGGGAGCTGGTGCTGTGGTTTTGAGCCTTTCAAATCCTTTCTGAGGCAGGGGCTAGGGGAAGAGAAGGGCTGGACTGCAGTGGGGTGGCTCTGGTGGCCCACTGGGCTGGTTTGGGGGTAGGTATTTGAGCTATTTGGTGAAAAAAGGAGATCTCAGAAGGTGTCTTTGGCCACCAAGGTGCTTCCCATCTCACCCTTCCAGACCTGCTTGAGGGGAGAGGAGGTGGTGGGTGATGATCAGGCTCTAGGGGCCTTGGTCCCAACAACCCCACAGCTAAATCAGAATTAACTCCTCTGAGCAAGGTGACGAGGGACAAACCCTTGGCTGCATGACACCAGGGTTGGTCATTCCTGGATGGTTTTTATCTTCTAAATACAAAAGACCCTTACAAGGGTCACTGCTCTGCTGTGACTGCCCCCAAGCAATAACCCCCAAATCCCTGCAACAGCTTTTGCGCACCGGAGCAGCTGCTCAGGCACCGTCCAAGTGACAAACAGCTCAGCTCACAGATGTGGAGCTTCCACAGGGGCTGGGAGCTGGGCAGCAGGAGGGGTAAATCCACAGCTGGGATGAATCAGGATAGACTTTTCCAGCTGTCCTGAGGACAAACCTCAGCCCCCTCTGCCAGCTCATCCAGCCCACAGCCCCAGACAAAGCCCTGCAGCGGCTCTGGGAGCTGCTGGAGCAGCAGGGATTGAGGAGGGAGCAGCTGCCCTCTGCTTTCCACAGGGACTGACCTGAAGGGCATGTGCAGAGCAGTAAATTAATTGATGAGTTAAGAGCAAGTTTTGCCCCAGATGTGATCAAAAGGGCAGCAAAAGAAGCAGGAATGGGAAGGGACCTCCCAGGAGGAACTCTGTAGGAGACGCCACCACGTTTAGTCCTGGCAGCTCCAGGTCTTTGAGGGGATGAAGTTGGGGGTGAAGGTAAAGGTAGGTAACAGCTGAGAGCAAGGCATTGGGAGGAGGATGAGGGGTAACCAGTGGCAGCAGTTGCCTAGGAGTCCTGTCTGACCACATGAAGGTGACAAGGGGATAAACCCCTGTGACATCCACCAGTCTCAGCTGTGTTTAACGATGACACTGGGAGAAGACAAGTGGCAGTGGAAAGGGCATGATGGGGTCTCACCTGAGATCCACATCCTGCTCCCTGTGGAGGGTGTCCCACAGCACCCCAGAGGGACAGGCACACATGGAGGGGCATAGCCAAAAACACCTGAAGAGACTTAAGAGGCACAAAGCTGCACCTGAACCAGGGAGGGACAGCTCTGCCTCAGGGACCTCCCTGCCCAGGCAAGAGATTTCAAGGCTGGGTAGAGGGGGCAGCTCCTCTCTCTTCCCACTGTGCCCCCGAAAGCAAAACCATTTGCAACAAGCAGGTGATGGCAACAAATCAGGCATCCTCCTCACAACAGGGCTTGAAGAACCCCCAGTCCAGGTTGGGCCACCCCAAAAGCTCACACAGCCACTCCAGCTGCTTCATGCCCTGTGTGGATGGAGTGACCCACCTCAAACCACCTGCACAAACTCACACCGCGAGCAGGAAAGGCACCATCTGCTCCCCAAACAGGGGGGGTTCAGCCGGCACAAATGTGGCAGAGAAAATTGCAAAGCCTGAAATTAGGCACCCCAGCGGGTGGCAGCAGCCTGGGGCTGGGTTTGCTTTGGGTAGGTGGTTGCTGTGTTTGTTACAAACGCACATTCTCATTTCTCAGGCAGGTATAAATATTGCTGTTCTAGTAGAAAACAAAACAAAACAAACCCAAACAAAAACCAGAACCAACCAAGCAACCAAAAAAAAAAAAAAAACCAAAAAACCAAAAAACCAACAAACCCACCAAAAAACAAAAAAACAAAACCCAGAAAAAACCCCAACCAAACAAAAAAACCCCAAACACCACCGAAACCACCAAAACAAAAACAACCAAACAAAAAACCCCAAATGAAAAACCCAAACAAAAACAAAACCAAAAAAATAAATCCAAAACCCCAAACAAACAAAAAAAAAGCCAACCAAAACCACAACTTCCCTCTAAATAATATAAAGAAGACTCAAAACGATTGCACTTAATAGATATGAAGAAGGTAGAAAGAAGGATATCCTAGTGCACAAACATTTACTCCTGCTCTTCACAAAGCTGCTTTTCCGAGTTACTCTTTGGCAGAGCTTGTTAAGAAAGTCTGGTTTCTTGGCACAAGTGTCTGGGGTGGGGTGGGGGAACACAAAATCCAAACGAACCCTGCTGAAAGTCCTTCTCCTTCGCCGCCTCTTTCCTTCCGTGCAGCCAGGCATTGTTCTTGCGGAACGCGGCTTGGCTGAGCTCTCCTCCCAGCGCGGCTCTCCGCGGGACGGCCGCCGGAGCCACCATGGCTGCTGCTGCCCGGCGGCTTTGCTGAGCTATCCTCTCCGTCTCCCTTTTCAGCAGCTCTGCTTCTGCAAAATTCTTTTCCCTCAAAAAATTCTTTTTTCTGCAAAGTGATGCCGACACCACGGCCCGGACGCTGCCCCCAGACGCGGCACTACCTTCTTGTACTCCTTTACGAAGGGACTCGGAGGACGATGACCCCCCCCCACCCCCGACATGTCCCAGGCTGGCAGTGGCACCGGGAAACTGGGACAGGCCTGGCGTAAAGGAAACCAAAGGGTGGGCACAGGATGGTGTCAGGACCAACGCTTCGGGTTCCTACGGCGCAGAAGCTGCTTCGTAAGAGAGGAGCGGCTTCGCCGGCGGCTGGATGAGACCGGAGCATCCCCCCCACCCAGGGGCACGGCTTGTGGGGAGCAGCGGAGAAACGGCGGGGGGGCGTCTGCGGGGCGAGAGGTGCCGGTGCTGCCGGAGCCGAGGGAAGGGAGGAGAAAACCGGAAAGGAGGAGGAAGGGAGAAGAGGACTGCCTTGGCTGTGAGGCGGCCCGGGGGCTATTTGTAAGGCCGGAGGAAACTGGAGACTTTGGAGCGGAGGAGCTTGATGAAGGAACGAGGCAGCATCTCCTTGTGCTTCTCCGTATACTTGAAGTAGTTCTGGGGATGGGCCAGCACGTCGAAGAAAGCTTTGATCAGCTTCTTGTCCTGCGAAGAAGTCAAGCCAGAGAGAGGTGTCACCATCCCGCGCCGGGCACCCCCGCTGTGGCAAACAGCGCAGGGAGGCTTCGTGGGACACCCTGAGGGTGCTCCTGCATGCTGCAAGCCTCCGAGCCCCAGGCAGCGAGGAGCCGGTGGGGACTCGCTCACCTTGAGAATCTCCTGGTGGTTTTCAGAGGCGTAGAGCCTGCCGTCCCTTACGATGTCCTCCACCAGCTGCTCGTAGTCTTCTGCAACAGCCAGAGAAAAAACGCAGTCGGAGCATGAGCTGGAACTTGTCCCCAGACCTCTCTTCCCCATCCCTGAGTCCACCCCCTCCCTCTGCCAGTATCTGAAGGGGGCCTGCAGGAAGGCTGGGGAGGGATTATTTACAAGTCTTGCAATGCCAGGACAAGGGGCAATGGGTTTAAACTGGCAGAGGGGAGATTTAGAATGAATGTTAGGAGGAAGTTCTTTACAGTGAGGGTGGCATGACACTGGCACAGGTTGCCCAGGGAGGTTGTGGCTGCTCCCTCCCTGGAGGTGTTCAGGGCCAGGTTGCACAAGGCCTTGAGTGAGCTGTGCTAGTGGGAGGTGTCCCTGCCTATGGCAGGGGGTTGGAACTGGATGATCCTTGAGGTCCCTTCCAACCTTACCATTCTATGATTCTATGATTCTATACATACATGGAAGGTGTGAATTGGGGTGTGACCCGGGTACCAAACAAGGCAAAGGGGCACCAGCATGCCAGGATGGCATCCCCTCCTGCCCCATGCTCACCATCATAGGTGACATAGGGGATCTGGAAGCCCCGGGCACTGTTGGCTTCGCTGGTTTTGAAGTTGATCCACAGCTTCCGCGAGCGGGCGGTGAAGGCGATGGGGCGCTCGTAGGTCTGGCATGTCTCGTAGGTGGTGATGGAGGATGGGGAGGCTGCGGGCAAGGGGCTGCATGATGCTGGATGCCCATCAGCAGAGCCATCCCCAACCTTACTGTGCTTGAGTGCTCAGGGGAAATGGGAATACCAGGGAGGGAGGTTGCCTGTGTCCAGTGAGGCTGAGCTCTCCCTGACCCTCACCTTATGTAGCGGGGTTGTTGCTACTCCTTCCTTGCTGTAGAAAGCTCCAAATGGGGCTTTTTACACCCAGGATGAATGCTGAGACCCAGGTGTGCAAGCCCAGCCCATGCACATCAGCCCAGCAAGATCCCAGGGCAACAGGATGAGGTGGATCCTCTGGCTCACCCCATTCCCCAAAGTCTCCTCCTGCATTCTGGGAAGGTGGCTTACTCCCTCTGCACAGGGCAGACCCTCACTGTTCCTCCCCCAGCTCCTGCCAGCACCGCAGCCGCTTGGTTACCTACAGTTTTTCCTCATGACCAAGACGTCGCCGCACTCATCCTCTGAGGGGAGGAAGATCTCGGGCACCACGATGAGGATCTTGCGCTTGGGTGGGGGGTTGATGTTCCAGGTGCACTCCACGTTGGCAGGGTAGTTGCCCGGGTAGTTGGGGGACTCGATGTAGCCTGTGTACTCACCCAGCTCCCCCCCACACTGCCGATCTGCAAGGCAGGGAGAACTGGTTCAGCTGGGTGCCGCTGGCACGGGCACTGGGACGGGGAGGGGGTTTACTGGACAAGGTGGGCAGTGCTCTCTTAGCACTGCATCATGCACCCCCCCATGCTTGAATGCAAAGAAATTACCCAAACCCCTATTTTAAGGGATTTTTAAACACTTTTGAGGAAGGGGTCCCCTCCAGCACAGCCTAGCTGCCCTACTTTTGCACTGGGACACAGAAGTGGAGCCGTCGAAGTCAGTGGTGGTGTTGCCAGGGCAGGCGATGCAAAAGTTCTGCCTGAAATCAGGCTGGTAGCTGCCCTGGGCGCAGCGGATGCAGCGGTGCACGCTGGTGTTGTAGTAGTGCCCAGGGGAGCACTGCACTGGGGGGGCAGAGAGCAAAGGGGGCTGCGTCAGCTATCGGCATGGCCTTGCTGTGTGCCCTTCATCTTTGGGGGCCAGCTCTGACCTACCTTTGGTGTCGCAGTCCTGGAAAGAGGTGGCTCCTTCATGGCGGGTGCTCAGCCCCCCGCCGCATGGGAAGCAGAGTGCCCGCCCCACCTCGGGCTGGTAGGACCCACGGGGACACAGCTGGCAGGGCTTGAAGCCATCGGCTGAGTGCTGGCCAGGGGGACACTGACCTGCAGGCAGACATTACTTGGTCACTGAATCATAGAACTGCTGAGGCTGGAAGAGACCTTTGAGATCATCAGGTCCAACTGCTTGTCTAGAGCCCACAATCCCACCATAGCTGCTAAGATGCTGCCATCCTGGCGTTGCAGCGCTCCCCTGCCCCATGCTTGGCTCTTCTCCCCACCAGCCTTGGCAGCGTCAACATATCCAGAGCAAGTGCTGTCCTTCCTGGGGTCCCCTCTAGAGGGCAAGTGCCCAAAACCAGCATCACCTGTAAAGCTCATCCAGTCCCAGCCCTTGCAGCCAGCAAGGACATCTACAACTCAAGCAGGTTGCTCAGAGCCCCAAACTACCCAGCCTGGAATGGTTCCAGGGATTGGGCATCTCCCATTTCTCTGGGCAGTTTGGGCTGGGGTCTCACTACTCTCAGTGCCAAATATTTTTCCCTTCTCTCCAGTCTGAATCTCTCTCTTTTAGCTTCAAACCATCACCTCTTCTCCCATTCCAAGAGGACTTTCACCTCTTCTGGACAAGGGCTGACAGCTGAGGTTGCAGCCCTGGACCTGCCCCTCCCAGCCCCACTCCGTGTCCCCCTTACCTGTGCAGCCGGTGATGTTGGTGGCTCCCACCGGTCCGAAAGCATCACCGCGCGGACACAGGTCGCAGGAGAGTTGCCCCTCCTTCTCTTGGTAGGTGCCAGGGGGACAGGGGATGCACTGCTCCATCTGTCCGTGGTAAAAGGTTCCCTGCGAGCAGCTAACTGAGAGCCGGGGAGGGACGTCAGTGGCGGGGGAGAGTCACCGCCTGGGGGACGCAGCTGGTCCCCCACCCCACGATGCTCCTTACCACACTTGCTGCCCAGGCGCTGCTGGCCGGGCCCGCAGCTTTCCTGGCGCTCGGGGGCCACACTCAGCTTCCTGGCCAGCTCGTACTCCAGCCCTGCGAAGCGCAGCAGGAACCGTTCCTGGTTGATGGATTTCTTCAGGGCTTTGATGGCAGACTTCAGCTTCTTCTCCACTCTCTGCCGCAGGCAGTGCAGGCTGCAGCTGGCTGGGGATGCAGAGGGAAATGGGAGTGCAAGAAAGAGGGGGGGGATGGAGAGGCAAACCCAGCTGGATTAAAACCACTTCCCAAAAGCTGCCCAGCTCATCCGTCTGGTCTGCTGTGAGATGAAGACTGGTTTGGCTTTCCTTGCTGCATAGACGTGACATCGACACCGTGGTCCTATCATCATTCACCCTTGGTCCTGCCACTGTCCTTTTGGTACTGTCACCTCCCCACAGTCCAAACACTATCCCCTCACTGGTCACACTACTATCCCACTGGTTCTACTACCATCCCCAAGGTCCCACCACCAAACCTCTGGTCCCACCGTCACCCCTTTGGTCCTACTGCTGCCCCACTGGTTCCACCACCAGCACCATGCCCACCTGTGATCTCATCTGGCTTGATCTCTGCTTCAAACTCCAACGTGATGCGTGTCACCTCCTTGCTGGAGGAGTTGCGAGCTCGGCGACCCTTCCCCTTCTTGGACGAGTCACACTTGAGGTTGACGAAGGTGACCTGGCAGTCGGAGCAAGGTGCCGAGCCACCTGTGCATGGCAGGGGACAAGTCAGCACCCCAGGGACGGGCATCCCCACTGCCTCCCCGCCAGCATGCCTCACCTTGTGTCCCAGCCTTCCCAGCCTCATCCTGCTTCCCCTTGGCCCGAGGGTGCAGGTGGCACTTGGCATCCTTGATCTTGAAGGAAGCCTTTTGCTTGACTGGGGCAGCAGCAGTCTCTAAAAGAAAAGGTGGGTGCTCAACAACCCCAGTGTGGGGCAGCCCGGCCCTGGGCACCCCAGGAGCCCCTTTACCGAGGCACTGCTGGCTGCTGTTGGCAGTTCTCTGCTGGCCGCCCTGCCGTAGGATAGGGGTCCCACAGCTCACCGTGTAGCTGCTGTCGGACTCTGTGGAATGGAGGAGCAGGAGATGAGAGATGCTGAGGTTGCCACCCAGTCCCCGTGATGCTCTTCATCGCTGCACTGTAGGGCAACGATGTCCAGCACCCTGCCGTGGGGATCCTGTCCCAGGGACCCATCCGAAGGATCTACACTGAATGATGAACCCCCACCTGAGAAACCACCTCCCTCCTTCATCCCAGCCACTCCTTGAGTGCTCTGCACCTTGCCTGTGCAGCTGCTCCTCTCCTGCTCCCAGCCCGGGCCATGCAGGGAAATGGGGACCCCCTTGGTGACGGTGCCACTGGTGCTGGTACCTGGCAGAAAGTGGGCCTTGGTGGCGCAGGTGAGGGCACAGCTGTCCTTCTTGCCTGTCTTGTTGCAGGTAAGGGTGGCCCGTGGTGGCACTGATCCTGGCAGGCATTTCAGCAGCTCTGAGGGACACATGCCAGCTGCTGATGACAAGCAGGGATGTCCGTGGTTGGCACAGCCTGGAGACCCAAAAGGGACCCCTGCACCCTCCCAGGTCATGCAGAGATTCACCAAGGAGGAGAGTGTGGCAGTGTGTGGTATAGGGACCACAGATCAGAATCCCATCCTCCCCAGCTCCTCTTTAAGATGTGAGATGGAACTGCTGAGATTTTGGGGGTCAGTCTTTCCCCAGTGAAGGGGAGACATGGAAACAGCTCCTGTGGGACCTGCCCTGGTGCCAGACCTCATGTCAAGCCCCAAACATGGCTGAGAAAAGTAGATGACCACAGGCAGAGGGAGCAGGGCAAGACCTTACAGCACTTCCCATCCAGACCCATGTGAGATGAATGTGGGGCCCTAGCCAGATGCGCCCTCTGGATGCCTCAAAACTCCCATGGTCATGGAACCATAGAATGGTTTTGGACCAAAAAGTCTTTCAAGGTCATGGAGTCCAACAACGTACTAACTCTGCCAGGGCTGGGGATAATCCATGTCACCAGCTTTGTTGCCCTTCTCTGGACCCACTCCAGCTCCTCAATGTCCTTGTTGGAGTGAGGGCCTCAAAATCCAACCTTGCATTTGAGGTATGGCATCACCAGTGCCCAGTACAAGAGGACAGTCCCTTCCCTGGACCCACTCCAGCTCCTCAATGTCCTTGTTGGAGTGAGGGCCTCAAAATCTAACCTTGCATTTGAGGTATGGCATCACCAGTGCCCAGTACAAGAGGACAATCCCTTCCCTGGTTCCCATGCCCTGACCTTAACCGCAATATCTCCAAGTGCCAAAGGGTTGTGTGGCTTCGGGAGCATTGCCAGCTCTGGTGTCCTGCCCTGTACCTGTGCAGTCTTTCTTGTTCCAGTGCAGCTTGCAGCCAGCAGGACAGGTGCATTGATAGCTGCCAGGGGTGTTGATGCAGCCAAATTTGCAGCCCCCTCGGTTGATGCTGCATTCATCGATGTCTATGGGGAAGAAGGGACAGGTGGTGGGTGAGGGGCAGCAGGAACCCCCTGGCTCTGACACTAAATCCTTGCCTTGTCTCCAGGTTCTTATTGTGGATGGATAAATTTTAGTGCCTGTGCCCAGCACAGATGTGGAATGTGCACCCCAGGGCGCTTCCAGCCCTGCCTCAGCTACATGGGCACATGGAAGCACTTAGCAGCCAAATTCAGAGGGTAGCTGCTCGCCCCCATGGCAGGGGCCCTCCGTCCCAGCCTGAACCGGGGGATCGATCCCCCAGGTCCAGCATGGAGCAGGGTTGGGGGTGGGAAGTAGCCAGAGATGGAGCTGCCTCACAAACCCCTTTTCCTGCCTGGTTGCCTTCTTGGGAGCATCAGTGGGAGCAAGGTCACACTGAGAGCACCCAGAGAACCGCACGGGCTCACAACGGCTGCATAGTGGGGTTGACGAGGAGGGTCACCCACCCACCCCTGCCATCCCGGAGTTGGAGCACTCATCCTCATGCCTCTGTGTCCCCAAGCCGACGGCATCGCTGCCACCACACGCTCCAGCGAAGCCCCCTCCCCCCAAAAAAAAACCAAACCCAAACCAAACGTGTTTCATCTGCCCGCCCTCTTCCCAGGGCGCTGTACGCCCCCGCCCTTGGGAGCTATCTGCTTGTGAAACTGAAATCAAACCCTTTTGATGTTCCCCCTCCCACCCCATCCCGGCTCCTTGCCAAAAACACCGGGGATTTCTCCCTCTCTCCCGACGCAGACAAGTCGCAAACTGTTCCTGTCGCTTTGTTTGAAGTTGCAGACACCAGCGGCTGGCTGCGAACCCACTCCCTGCCTGGCCCCCGCTTCAGGTACGTGGGGAAACTCCCCCA
>VWZE01019999.1:166086-177029 GCA_013396675.1 Eubucco bourcierii
CAGCCACAACCCTGCCACCTTCCAAACCTCAGCCACAACCCTACCACCTTCCAAAGCCCAACCACAACCCTGCCACCTTCCAAACCCCAGCCACAACCCTGCCACCTTCTAATCCCCAGCCACAACCCTGCCACCTTCCAAACCTCAGCCACAACCCTGCCACCTTCCAAAGCCCAGCCACAACCCTGCCACCTTCCAAACCCCAGCCACAACCCTGCCACCTTCCAACAACCTGCTCTGGTATCCTTAGTATCTGCATCTAAGGCAGAAAGGGGATGGGGCAGCCCTGTTCCCTCATGAAAATATGTTTTATTAATTGCAGGCAGGGAGCAAAGGAGGACCCAGTCACAGAACCACAGAATGTTTGGGTTGGCCAAGCACTCTCAGATCATCCAGTCCAACACCAACCCAGCACCACCACGGTCACTAAACCATGTCCCCAAATGCCATGACCACACTTTTCTTGAATACCTCTAGGGATGAGGACTCCACAACCTCCCTGGGCAGTCTGTTCCAATCCCTGACCACTCTTATAGGACAGAAACTGTTTCTAATGTCCAACCTAACCCTCCCCTGGACAACTTCAGGCCATTTCTTCTCCTCCTATCAGCGGATACAGGGCAAAGAGACCAGCTGCCACCTGGTTCCAGCCTCCTTTGAGGGAGTTGTAGAGAGCAAAGAGGTCTCTCCTCAGCCTCCTCTTATCCAGGATGAGCAACCCCAGCTCCCTCTGCTGCTCCTCACTGGCCCTGTTCTCCAGATCCTTCTCTGGACCTGCTTGAGCCCCTCAGCATCATGCCAGGGAGAACAAGGTCAGGGTTACAGGCAGGGGTGTGCAGGCAGAGCCACTGCCTGTTGTGAAACAGCCGCCACTTGGGGTGCTGGGAAAAGCAGAGGTGGCTGCAGGGAGGCTTTTTGTTCCCAAAACACTTTTCAGCTGACAGAGGCAAAAGCAGCTCTGTGGGATTGGTCCTGCCATGGTTAACAGCCCCACCCCCACCCCCCACTGGCACTGGGGCCATGTGTGCCCTGAAAACAAGGTCTGGTGGAGCCCAGCTTTGGCAGCTCCAGTGAGGAGGAATTGAGTTTCCAAGGGACAAAGCCACGGCACTTGCTGTGCAAGACACAGCCAGAACTGCCTCCTGCTGGGGGTGTGGCTCCCCAGGGATGCAGGTGCAAAGCCCTGGTCCCCAGCGAGATGTTGGGGGTGTCCCAATCCCCTCACTGCCACCAAGCCTCAAAACCACCAGTGACCCCACACTACAAGTCCCCAACAGGCATTCAGTGCTCAAGCACCAGTGTCACAGCTAATTTGGGAAACACTTTGTCTAATTGGAGCACACACACAGAGAGGCAACACCAGTGGGAAAAAAAACCCCAATGTGAATTAAAAAAAAAAAAAGAAAAAAGAAAGGAAAAAAAAAAAGCAGCAGCTAATTATTGCAGGATTATCAAAGTCAGCTGTTGCTGGTAGGACTAGAAGGGACACTAATTTAAATGAAGCATTTTCAGCTTGACAGCTTCCCTGTGAGATCAATCCTCAGTTTCAGCCCTAACCACCAGAACAATGGGTTGAAGTGCATTAAGTTGTTCACAAAGGATAATAAAATATTCCTTTCAGAAGACTGGCTGCCTGGATAAATGAGGCTGTTTGGCTTCAAGGAACCCAAGATGAACATGCCTTGAAGAAATTCCTTGGAAAGAGCAAATCCCAGGTTCTCCTGCTCTTTGCAAGCGTCGCATAGGGTGGGAATGACTGAACCATCCAACCATTCGCCGCGGGGTGAGGGAGCTGGGATCACTCTGTGCTCGTCTTGCCGCTGCTATTTTTATGATGTCCCATAATAAGAGAACAAAGGGGACCCTTTTATGCAATTAATAACCAGCACAATGACAAAACCGAACGGCGAGGGAGGGAGCTCTGCTTATATACTCCTCCAGCCAGGTCCTCGCTGGGGCCGTCCCCTCCCCGTGGCGCTGAGGCAAAAAGCCGAAGGGGAACTTTCTGGAGGGGCCATGAATTATTTAACGCTGGCCTTTGTTCCTGCGGATGATGCAGAAGTAGCCCAGGGAGCATTCACTTAACAGGGTCGCCGTCGAGAGGAGACGATGGGCTTGGCGCCGGTGCTGCTTTTGGTGGGATCATGGAGCCAGAGAAGCAGCCGCACCGGGGAGGATGTGGCGCTCTAGGCTTCACCACATTGACAGCGTCCAGCAGCACCCAGCTCCCCTCCTAGCCCCTTTGCACCTTCAGGAATTTCGTCTGAGATGCAGAGCCAGCCCTACTCGTCCTATGAAGGATGCGGCTGCTGCCTGAGGTGTGCATGGAGCAGGAGCTGAGCCAGCAGAGCTGCAGCATCACCACAAACCCCTTTTCAATGGAGGGACCACATCCTAGGCTCGCAAAGAGCTTGAACGGGGCTGCTGGGTTACCTGCGAGGCAGCCGAGGTCGGGGGGCACAGGGCCAGGCGCTGGAGCAGGGCTGGGGAGAGCAGCATTGTTATCGGTGCCCGCAGCCCGGGGGCTGCTGCCATCCTGGCGTGACTCACCCAGCCACGCAGGGCTCTGGAGGGGCCTCCGTCGCTCGGGGAGGGTGAAGACAAAGCAGTTTGCACACACAGGCACACGCTCACGCACAGGCTCTTTCCCAGCCCCCTCCATCCCAGCTCCGCTCTCACTTCCCGATCACCATACCATGGAAAACCTTACTCTGCTTGGCACCCATAACCAGAGCAGGAATGGAGTCCATGCCCCTACCCGTGCCCCCGCAGCACCCTGCCCACACACGCTCCGGCTTCGCCTCCAGCTGCCGGGAAGCAGCAATCACAGCGGGATCAGGATCCCACAAGCCTAAGGAGATAATTACGCGGTAATTGGAGGGATTACAGCTGGGTTGGCTGAAGCTCGGCGACAACACAGAGCTGGGGTTCCCCTCTTGTCCCACCTCTGGGAGAAAGGCTCCACAGAGCCCCTCGAAAGCCACTGTCAGTGCTCCCCTCCATGCACCCATAGATCCTCTTGCATGAGGCAGGAATTTGCATGCATCAAGAAGATCCCACGGCAGCCAAGTAGCTGCCACCTTCAGACTGCCTCAGCTTGCTTGCTAGTGGAGCAGAGGTGTCACCTTACCTTACTGAAAGGCTTAGACACCCGACAGGGCTCCAGAGAAATCCTTGGGGCAGCAGCTGAGTTGCCAGCCCTGATGAAGGCTTTGCAATTTGCTGCAGCTCTGGGTGGGGTGTGTGTGTGTGTGTGTGTGTGTGTGTGTGTGTGTGTGTCTCTGAACACGGTTTGCTGGGCCAGACCCGAGACACCCTGAATGTTCCCACATCCCCCAGTGGGGGCACTCCAGGGTGGGGTAGCTTTGGAAACACACAGCACAGAGATGGGCATGAGCATCCCCCTCCCCATCACACAAGCCGCTGGCCACACACCACTTGCTCTTCCTGGGCTTGCTTGTCAGTGGTGGTGGTGGGGGATAACCATTGCCACAGCCCCTAGAAAGAGGATCATCACTCCCTGCACTGGGCTGGGTCAATCAAAGCAACACGAGAACCCCACCTCATGCAAGCACAGCCAGGGAGGGGTTATTTTTCTGTCTCCAGAAGCAAGCTCAAGGCCAGACTTGCTATGAGGGGTTTGGAGCAGCAGCAGTGGGCAGGGTTAGTGAGGCATGCAGTTAGAGCAGCAGCTCAGCCCCCCGGAGCCCGGTTATGGTCTCGAGGTGAGAGACCATCTAGGGTTAGAGCCCTTTGTAGAGATAGAGAGAACGAAGATATTTACCATTAGAAAACGTCTCAAGGATAACGTGTTGCTGGAAGTGTCTCTCCCCTGTTTGACATTATAAAAAAGTGATTTAGAAGCAGTGTCCAGCAAGGAGCTCGCCTGGTGCCACCCATCAGCGAGCTCCACTCCTCTGCCTTGCCAGCCTGGGGCTAATTCTTTGGGTTTTTTCCTCCCCACCACCTCCCAAAAGAGCCAAACACTGAGGTTTGGGGCCAGTGCTCTTGACTTCTCCATCACCCTGTCTGCAGCATCCCGCGGCCTCTCCAACACCCTGCAGCTCAGAGAGCCCCGGAGGAGCGGCAGAAGCGCGCAGAAGAGCGTTAGTGCAGCCTGTTAGTCTGGGGAGCCAGGTCTTCGCCCTCCCCACGGCAGAGCCTGCAGTGCCCAGGAGGGGCCGTGCGGACACTGCACGGTGACAGGCTTTGAGAAGGTGACGGCGCTTACACCGCTTGCATTTGGCAGCCAAGTTGGTGGTGAGCCCAAACTTTGGGTGCACTTGGGCTGCTCAGCCTCAGCCGTGTGTTTGTGCAGGGAGGCCTGCGAGGCATGGCACAGTCCCCGGGTGCTGAGCACTCGAGGGACTGTATGCCTGAGAGGGACAAATGGCCAAGAATGGGCTGAGAGCACCCAGGGCAAAGGCACAGACCCCAAAGCCAGTGCTAAGACACAGGGATCCCTTCTGGGGATTGCCTCAAAAAATTAACTTGAGCATTGTCCTGCAATGGAACCTCTGCTTGCCAGCACCCATGCATGGCTGGGAGATGTCCCTTCTTCACCCTGGTCACTCTGGGGAGGCACAAGGCACCCCAACACTTCTCATTGCTCTCTGATGTGGACTGAGCTCTATGGCAGTGCTGGACTGAAGACCCCAGATGAGCATGGGCTTGGGGTGCTTGGGGCACATCAACCAAGCAGAGATGAGCATATCCCCAAGAAACAGCGACGGGTCCGTGCGAGGGGAGGAGGGCAGAAGGGGAAAAAGCCCCTGGCTAGGCCTGCACTGTCCTGGGAGGCTCAGACTGAGGGAATGGACTCAGCAGCCAGGACATGAGGTGCTCAGACTCTGCAGGGCCTGTGTCCTCCTCGGGGAGGAGGGTGCAGAGGAGCTTGCACGGCATGCTCGTGGCCATCCATGCGGCGTCCTTGAGCCCTGCTTGTCCTTTCACAGAACTCTCCTACCCTGCGGTCACTTCACTCCAATGTCTCCAGCAGCAGGGTCTGCCACATCCCGTACTACCACCGCTGCTCCCAGCTCCACTGGCTTCACAAAGCTAGGGAGCATTGGAGGGGACACCACAAACCACCGGGGCACGGGTCAGGAAATCGGCCATAAAACTTGAGATGGGTTTAGTTTCCTTCGCCACTTGATCACATTTCCTCCCTAGTCACCGCCTCCTGGGGGCTCGGCGCAAGCCGGGGACAGCAATGGCCTCGCTGCACCCCAAACGTCGGTGAGAGGCAGCTGCAGCCATGCCCTGGCTTGCCAATCTTCCCCAAAAGCCAAAACCTGCACAGCCCACGGCAGCCCAGTCAGCATCTCCTCGCCGAGCTGCACCCCGGGCTGCCGGGGGTGGTGGTGGTGTGCATTTTATGTGCTTTTCTAAAAAGCAAAAGCAATTTAAAAGGCTGCTTTTGGAGCATAAATATAAATACCGAAGGTCATCGGCCTCCCCTCCCAGCTCCCCCCTCCCCCCTGAGCCTGCAGACATGTTGGGAGCCATTAGGGCTGGCCCTGCCTCGCTCAGAGGCATGTTCCTCATTATCCGCATTTTTAAAGGCAGCAATAAAAAGCGGAAAAATGAAAACCAGCGGCCGCGGGCTCATGAAGCTGTCACTCAGAGGGGCTGGTCGCGCTTCCTGCCCATGGTGTGATCTGAAGGGAACCTGGGCCGGGGGCTGTCCCGGCAGCCATCAAACGCACCGCGGTACAATTTCAAAGCCCGGGGCCCGGGGAGCGAGTTTGCGTTTCCCCTTGCTGGAAACTTTATTCCCCTTGAAATGTTGAAATATTTCAGAGGAAATGGGGAAGGGGCGGCGGAGGGAGCACCGGAGAGGGCTGTTTGCTGAGCCCCGGCCGTAAAACAAGAAAGGGTGGCTATAAATACCCGCGCAGGTACCTCGGCCGTAAATCTGCCGGCCGAGCATCCCCGCGGGGCGGCCGCCAGCTCCCAGTGCCCGGAGCACAATCCCACAGTGTTCCCGCAGCGGGGCTGGAGGCCGGGAGTCCCCCAGGGCACACGGGAGCCAGGTGGGCCCCTTCCTGCAGAGAGAGGGCTGCAGGTCCAAAAGGGATGTGAAAGACGCTGGCAGCGGGATTGGGATTGGTGCTGTTCCCAAAAATCTTCCATCGTGGCTTTTGGTTTCCCTCAGGAAGGTGGGAGAGAGGAGAACTCAGGGCAATGGACCCGCTCCGGAGGGGAGATGCCTTCCCAGCAGACACAGTGCATGGTGTTGGGGGGAAGTGGGAGATTTCGGTTGAGACCCTGAGGACTGGCAGTTTTAGAATCCCCCAAATCCCACTGCCACTCCTGTAATGCCAAGACCCTCCAGCATATGGACCCCTCTCAGTATCCCCCCCATATCATGAGACGCTTCTCAGAGCTGCTCTCTCCCCTCCTGCACCCACCCGGCCAGGAGCATCATTTTGATGCCGAACCTCTCCAGTTCCTCACCCCAACACTGGCAGCAGACACGCAGGGATCTCTGTGCAGGAGGAACACGAGGGCTGTCACACCCTGGGCTCCCAAAGTCCTCATCAGAGGAGTGCTCCCCACCTGGGCACAGCAGTAATCCCACAGGTGGGTCCTCAGAGCATGGGATGGGGTGCAGAAGTCATTGGATAAAACATGAGGACGGCAAGGACAAGGTGTTGCAAGCCAGGAAGGGCTGGGATGAATCCTGGAAGCAGGATGGGTGACAACAGGGATGTTATGGGACAGGCAGGAGGGCTCAGCCCTGAGCATCCCTTTTGCTGGAGAGGTTTGGGGGCTTCTGCTTCTTGCCCCAAGGCTGGAGCCTTTGGAAGCCACACAAGGTTTTCTGTTCAGGCACAGCAGGGTCACAGGGAGCCAAAACCTCTGAGTGCTTTCAATTCCTTTTTCTTTTCCCTTTTGCAATAAGAACTGAAGCAATTTGTGGCCTTAATCACTCCCCCAATGAAACATTGTCTTAAATCGAATCAGCTGCTCAGCATCACAGGGCCCATGAAACCAGCAAATCCTCCACCTCCGCCTGATGTTTTACAACTTGAAAACACACAGGACAAGGCAGCTGGGGGTGGTGCCTTGCCAGGTTCTTTGAGGTTGTTTTTTTCTTTTCTATTTTTTCCCCACAAGACAACAGTTCCTGAGCCCCAGGCCCGTGGTGCCAAGTCCAAACAATCACCATGGCCGAAACTGGCCCCTCCACGCCCTTCCTTGAGCGCTGACAGTGACAGTTTCTAGCGTAGGGACACCTTCACCCCTCTCCCTCCAGCAGCATGGAGGGAGGCAGGAACCCCTGTCCACTCCTTGGCACAAGCCACCTGCTCCCAGACGTCCACACAAGTATCCCCACGGCAGCCTCTGCCGCTTGTGGTTGAGCAATGACACACCTCCATCCACGCAGGTCCCCTCACACACGCACCGAGCTTCTCCAGTCTCAGCAGAAGGGGATGCATCATCCCTGAAGCTCCATGAAAACCTCCCTCAGTCTGCCCACGGAGCAGGCCGAGCCGCCCCGTGCCCTGACCCGTGTCCCCAGGCCGCGCGCGGGCTCGCACCTACCGATGCACGTCACTCCGTCCGAGTGCAGCAGGAACTTGACGTGGCAGCCACACTTGGGCCCCTGCTCGGTGTCGTCACAGGTGTGCTGGCAGCCCCCATTCCCATAGTTGCAGGTCACTGCGAGAGGCAAAGCACCAACGGTCACCCAGAGCCCCAGCCCCACTCTTCTCCACCCGTGGTTTTGCAGCAGTGGTGACAGAGCTTTGTGGCAGGGCCGGGAGCTGTCTGTACCATGGGGACAAGGTTAGGGGTCGCTGGGAGGCAGTGTCCCCATCCCTGGAGTGCTCCTTACATTTGCAGTCACGCTGGTTCTTGGTGAGCTCGAAGCCAGGGCGGCACTCGCAGGCAATGCCTCCCTTGGGGGTCTCCCGGCAGATGTGGGCGCAGCCATGGTTCTTGTTCATGCAGTTCATTCCTTCTGATGGAGAGAAGGAAGCAAAGTAAAGACCCCAAAGCTCCCAAGGCAGTGGCAGGATGTGTGGGGTGAGAAGGGGAGAGGATAACTCCAGGCAGCACTGCAAAAGGAGCACCTCCTGGCACAGAACAGCTCAAGAAGGTGAACAAAGCCACCCTGGAGCTATGAACCTTTGATTACACCCACTTCCCCCCACCCCCCCACCCCCGCTGGCTTGGTGAGACACTGCTGCCACACCCTGGGGCAAGAATGAAGAGGCTGCTGCTGCCCACCATCCCTGCTTGGCACTGACAGGAAGGAGTGATGCAGCTCCTTTTTGGCAGATGAGGATGCGGTGAGCATGGCTGTGATTGCAGAGCCCCGGGCTGACAGCCATGGCATTGTCCAAGGAAGGGTTTTGGGAAGCCAGAGCTGGCTGCTGGTGGGGACAGCTCTGGAGATGCTCTGCTGGGATGAGCCCTGGGCTCTTCCCAAAAAGCTATGGAGGAGTTAACAGCTCCAGAAGGGTTCACATGCTGGCAGCCCCTGGGTGGTGGTGGTTTGGGGAGCTGACTTTTTGCTCTTGCTAACCTGTCCAAAGCCTCCTCCTGCCTCAGCCTCTCTTGGGGCATGGGGACACCCAGCTGGAGAAAGATGGCTTCGGCAGATGCCAAGCAGGGCATTGTCAGGAGTTTATGAGGCATTTAACAAAACCCACAGCAAGCCAGGGATGGCCTCCAGGAGATGTGAATGCCTGCTCAGAGTCTTTTTCTGGCAAAGTGAGGGAGCCAGCTCCTTTCCAAGCTCTCAGTGCTGAGCCCACCATGGGGTGTGTGATGCCAGTGTCAGGACGGGGAACTGGTCAGAGCTGCAAGTCAATGGGCAGCAAAATAAAGAAAGATTCTAATGGGGTCAGGACACCTCGAAGGAAGATGCTGAGATACACCAAGCATTCATAGAAGGGGTTTCAAAGCTTTGCAGGTGTGTTGCTGAGGGACATGAGTTAGTGACCTGGCAGTGCTGGGTTAATGATTGGACTCAATGACCAGATAAGGCTTGTCCAGCCAAAGCGATTCTGAGATTCCACCTAGGCACAGCATTCTCCTCTGCTGCACGATGCTGGGTCACAAAAACTCCTCAGTGTCTACAGCTGCTGCCCAGGAAGGGAGCTTGTGAGCTTTGCACCTCCTTTAATTTTTCCTCTCCCTGCAATGTCATCATCTGCTCTTGTGCCAGCACCATGTGAGGACCCCAATTGTGATAGAATCATAGAACTGTTTAGTTGGAAAAGACCTTTAAGATCAAGTCCTACCATCAGCCTAAGACCACCCTTTTGCTTTTGGGGACTCTGCTGTCTTCTTCAGGCTAAGTGTGACAATATGCAGTGAGTGCTAACCCTTGGCCCCTCCTTACTAGGGAGGTCTGGCTAGAGCAAGGAGCAGTGTTACGGTGCTGCAGGAAGGGGCTCCTGGAACCCATGCCCCAGCCCAGCAGCTTTTCATTCCCTCTGCATCAGGAGGGAGAGATGAAACCAAGAGGGATGCTGAGAAACATAGGAAGAGCAGAGGGAAAGGAGAAAGCATTCTGCCAGGGTAGGACAGAGAATGAGCTGGCAAGAATCCCAGAAAGAAGCAACAGTAGTGGTCAGGTTCAGGTCTCTAACACTGAATGCTTCTGCATTGGCAGTGCCTGTGAGCCAGGAGTAAGTCAGAATGAACTTGAAGATTGGACCTCAGGTTGTCCTCAGCTCTCTGCCTTTTCCAGCTCACTGAGGACCAGCTGCAACCCTCCCACCCCTCATCTTCAGCAGCTGATCCTGAGCCCAAGCTTGGAGACCAACAGAGCAGCTCTGAGGTCTATGTCAGGGTGCAGAAGTAACACAAACATCCCTGGGCCAGTGACACTCTGCAACCCTTCAGCTCAAAACCCAGCACCTACATCCATGCCTCTAGCAGGGGCCACCCACTGAATCACCAAGGGTTGGAGCAACCAGCTCAGCCCCTCCTGGGCATACAGGGGATGTGACATAGGAGATGCCACCATAGCTGAGCCTTCCTGAGCTCAGCAGCATTCCCTCAGAAGCTGGAGGGACCAATGCAGCTGGGAAGGGGGAAGGAGGAAAGCGAAGGAAAAACCAATCAGCTGGCTTTGCCAAACAGTGAAGATACAAAATCAGCAGAGACACAAAAATCTCTCATTTCCTCCTATTTTGTCAAAAAAGATTTCTCCAGATGGCAGCAATTTAGAGCTGATTCCATGACGAAGGGCTCAGTGCTGTGTCAGGCCCGACAGAAGGGGAGTTTTGCAGAGTTCTATGAGGCTCTTTGGGTATCTTTGACTTAACAAAGCACTCTGGATACAGGATTTGCATCCTCCCTTCAGTGATGCTGTGCTTGACCAAGTGACCTGTGAGGACTTTGTGCTGGAGATGTTTGTTACCCTGCAGCACTCTCCCCCAGTGTGCTCATCTTAAATTTGCTTTTCAGTATGCAAGAAAGCTCATGAAGCAGCACTCAAAGCCAGGCACCGTGCAGAGGCGATAGGGACAGACATGCCCAATAAACACAGGTGACAGAGGGTGCCCCAGGGTGGGGGAGCACCAGGCACTGACCTTCAGGGCGCTGGATGCAGGTGTGTTGGTTGTCACTGAGGAAGAAGCCCTCCCTGCAGAAGCACTCGTAGCTGCCCATCATATTGACGCAGGTCTGCTGGCAGCCACCGTTGCCCTCAGAGCATTCGTCCAGGTCTGCAAAGGGAAGGCAATATGGGAGGAGCGTGGCTCTGTGTCATGCTGAGGGCATGGGGAATGGGGTGTGACAGTTTTGCTAAGTGGCGAATCAGTTTTGGTTTACATCTGTGAACTCCCTAGGGAAAAAAAAGAAAAAAAAAAGAAAAAAAAAAGAGGAAAAAAAGAGGAAAAAAAGAGGAAAAAAAGAGGAAAAAAAGAGGAAAAAAAAAGGAAAAAAAGAGGAAAAAAGAGGAAAAAAAGAGGAAAAAA
>VWZE01019999.1:195605-243239 GCA_013396675.1 Eubucco bourcierii
CCTGGGAGGCGATGTGAGGTCATTCCTAGCCCCTGCCTTGTTTTCCTCAAGCTGCCGAGGCTCCGGGGCAAGAGGCAACTCATTTCCCATTAGCACACACACATTGGCGCTTGGAACTCTCCCATCTGCGTTTTGCCAAGGGACTTTGGGAAGGATGGTGGGGGGAGCACACACACACACACCAGCCCTCGGCAGCTTGTTACTGCGTTCCCGGAGGGAATACCGGGAGCTGCTGGGAGGGTCAGCAGCACTTGGAAAGGCCACTAGGAAAGGACATAGAGCTGGGATGCAGGCTGGCATCTCCTGCAGCTCAGCCATAATGCTGCTGTAGCTTCCACCACTTTTATGACGGGTGGTCTCCAGTGCAGAAGACAACAGACTATTTTTAAAAGCAGAGAGGAAAATACTATATTCCCAGTCAGGAAAATGCTGCATTTCCAGTCAGGAAAATGCTATATTCCCAGTCTCACACCAATGGTCCAGGCTTGGATGCCTCAACGAGTCCCCATCACCATCTCCTGCCCGCATTCCTTATTTCCCCACCCTACAATTTTATCAGGATGCCTCCAAGGTGGGCAAAAAAGTAGCAAGTCCTACTCAGTGACTGCCTGTCACCCTGTGACACCTTTTTTCCAGTGTCACACAGCTTCCCAAACAGCTGCATGAGGAGAAAAGCCTTGTTTGTAATCCCCAGCCTGCAGCAGGAGGTGACACAGGCTGAGGTGAGGTGACTTACCCAGCGTCACCAGGAAGGTCGATGGCAGTGCCAGGAATAGCCCCATTCCCAGCTAACCACTAACCACACTTATCCCAGAATAAGGGTCCCTTTTTCCAGCTGGATTTATAGCAGTTTTCCAGGTGACATCAGCTCTTACAGAAATAGGCAGGCTCTTATTCCAGAAGAATTCCTGGGCACTCAGCTGGAGTGGGTACAACCACCCCAGGGTGGCTGCTGTGGCAGACTCCATGCGTTGCTCCCTGAGGCTTTTATCTCCTCCTGCTCTGCCACCAGCATGGGCACCTCAACTGACAGGTCCTCATCGAGATGTGGGTGGAAAAGAAAGGGGTTTTTGGGTAGAATTTCACCAGGGCAGGTTTAAGCTGGACACGAGAAGAAAATTCTCCGCTGAAAAGGTAGTCAAGCCCTGGCCCAGGCTGCCCCAGAGGTTGTGGAATCATCACCCCTGGAGGTGTTTCAAAGCCACGGAGATGTGGTGCTGAGGGACATGGTTCAGTGCTGGGTTAATGGTTGGGCTCTTAGGGGTCTTTCCAGTCCAAAGGTCTCTGTGAACTCAAGGATGCATTTTGTGTCCTGCACAGGTGAAACAAAGCTCAGAGCTGAGGTCTGCAGTGTGTTACCAGCACAAGCTGCTGGCTCACCTCGCGGCCACTGCCCATACAGAACAAACCCACGGCCTCTGCCAGGGGTGCAGCTGGCATTGTGTTGGGGTGTACTGGGTGGGATCAGCTGCCTGCTGCATCCGCTGGAGATCCAGGGGCCAGCACCCATAGCAAGGGTTAACTCAGCACCAGTGGCACCAGCTTTGCAGGGCCCAGTGTGTGTTCAGAGGTGGCACTGCTCTCCTTGAAACAGTTTGTGACTCTGCTGGGCATAAACCCAGCCCTGTCAGGCCGAAGGAGCCCCATTAACTGCTCATGCTGTAGCGAGGCAGAGGTTTACTTGCCCATCAGCACCTTTCCCCCTTGCCTCTCCATCTGCAGCTAAACAAAGCTGCAGTTTGTTCCCAGAAGGCGCAGCCAGACCCCGGCCAACTGCGGCAGTATTTTGTTGCTTACACGAATGCCGCCGTTGGAGCCGACACCACATTTTGGCGTGGGGGTGGGATGGGGGGAGGCTTTTCCACCCCGCCCTTTCATTTTCCAAAGGGCTTCTCTGGGATGCTGAAGGCACAGCTCCGAAAGGCCTGGGGGTAGCAGGAGCCTTCCACGGCGCAGGAGCCGCTTTAAAGCGGGAAGCTGTGCTCCGGGGCACTGACCTGACCAAAGGCATTCGCTAATTAATTCATTCTTCCAAGAGACTTAACTGCCTCTTGCCTTCGGAAACCGAGGCGAGCCCGAGCCAAATCCAAAGCCTGCTGGAAAACACGGAGAGACCCTGACCGAGTGCAGAAAGCTGCAGCGCCGGGAGCTGGCTCCTGCCCGGCCGGTGCCAGTCGCCAGTCGCCGCACAGGGCAGCCGGCCAGTTCCAGCCGCCTGCTTCCCTGCGCCCTGCACGGTTCCTTGGTGCTGCTTTTGGGATAGAGGAGGGCAGCAGAGCGTGGGTGAGATGAGGGGCTCCTACCTCCCTCAGCTCTCTGCTGGGATGCTGGTTTGAGGTGGCTCCGAGGTGCTGCAGTGGCAGGGTACAGGCTCACCCCAGCTGTTGGCATGATGGATGCTTGGTCAGTCTGCACTGTCTTATTGTCCTTGGCACACGCTCTGGAAAATCCACAGAGGGTTCCTGGTCCAGTGTGATCTCAGCATAGCTCATTCCCCCCCTACTCTAGTCTCTCAAGATCCCCCCCAAGCACATCCCAGCATCCTCACCCATCAGCACCTGCAAAAGTTGGGCGATTTAATCCCACACATAGAATAAACCTCTGATCGAGCCTCAAGCTCATCAGCAGCAGGAGAACAAGGGGACCCCAAAGAATGAAGTTCCCTCAGCACCACCGACTGGGAAAGCCCTGCAGCATCTCCTCCAGGATCCTGCACCAGAGCAGTTTAGCATGAGAACAGAGCTGCCTCAGTGTGCCAACGAGCTCCTAACCACCCGAGAGCAGCTGGAAGTAAGGTGCCATTATTATGTTTTTTTTTTAATTTAAAAGGAACTTCTTCACCTAAAGGAAAGCAAACCTCCTTCTGGGATAGCCAAGGAAACCACGCTGGGATTTTCCATCTGGGTAGGACTGACTGTTTATGGGCAGAAATAAATGGCTCACTCTCAGCAGGTTTTCCTTTCTATATTTACCCTCCCCTGAAATGAACATTATTGCACACTGCCACATTTATTCCCTCTGGTCAGGAGGGCAGGCAAGGGAACTACCCAGCCACAGCACGTCACAGAAATGGTTACTCTGCTGTTTGGGGCAGGGGCAGGAGGGAGTCCCCTGGTTTTCTTTGAGGACTGCCCAGATCCTGCTTACAACTTCCACTGCAGCTTGCTTGTGGCTGCAGAGAGTTGGAGCCCTCCTGGAACTGCTTTGCCAGTACCTGACAGGTCTCCAACCCTCTCCCCATGGCACTCAAGCATCCTGGGTCATAGGATCATGGAGTTGTTTGGGTTGGAAAAGACCTCTAAGAATGCAAAAGAAATTCTTCAGAGTGAGGATGAGGAAGATACTGGAACAGGTTGCCCAGGATACCCTCTGCCTGGAGGTGTTCAAGGCCAGGCTGGATGAGACCTTGAGCAACCTGGGCTAGTGGGAGGTGTCCCTGCTCACAGTAGGGGGGTTTGGAACTGGATGATCTTTGGGGTCCCTTTCAACCCAAACCATTCTGTGAATCCATGAAAGGGTGGAAAGGGTTCCTCTCCCCACTGCACAGGAGGAACTGAGCTCCACTGAGGCTGCACAAGAAAGCTTTTGCAGGGCAAGAAAGCACACTCAGATCCCAGGTGAATGAACAAGAATGAGACAGCTCTCTCCAAACCCTCTCTGGGTTCCAGTTTCCACTCTGGGTGTTTCCCTGCCTATCCTCAAGGTGGGAATTCCCTGCAGATGCAAAGGAGTGATCTCTTCCAGGGACCTGGCAGGCATGAAGTGCCCTGCTGATGTGCAAAACGGCTGTGAAACCTTAGCAAGTCCTTCCTGACAAGGAGCCAGAGGGGCTGAGCCATGGCAAACCAAATCTTAACAGGAGCCAGGCCACTCAGCTGTAAAATCTCTCCTAATCCCAGCCCCGGGGAGAGGAGAGGATGGGGAGGTCACCTGCTTCTCCAGGACCTGGCCCATGTCACATGGCTCCTCGGGTCCTGCTCGTGCCCACCACCACCACCTTCAAATCTGGGCTTGACCTCCAATTTACCTTCAAGTTCACTAACTACTGGTGCCAACTGCTTTGGCACACTGACCAGAAAATGGGTTCACAGCATCCCAGAGAGAGCAGGAGGGATTAATCCTCTGCTGGCAGCAGGGGGAAGTCAGTCAGGCATGGACTTGCTTTGGTTGGAAAAGCCCTTCAAGATCATCGAGTCTGACCCTTCTCTAAGTCTGCCAAGGCTGGTGCTAAACTCTGGCCCTCAGCACCACATCTCTGGGGCTTTGAAACACCTCCAGAGGTGAGAATTCAGCCACCTCTCTGGGCAGCCTGTGCCAGACTTTGAGAATCCTTTCAATGGAGAAGCTTCTCCTACTGTCCAGCCTAGATCTGCCCTGGCGCAACTTGAGGCCATTTCCCCATGTCCTATCACTTAGGAGCAGAGCCCAACCCCAGCTGTCTCCAGCCTCCTCTCAGGGAGCTGCAGAGAGCCATGAGGTCTCCCCTCAGCCTCCCTGTCTCCAGGCTGGACAACCCCAGGTCATTCAGCTGCTCCTCATAAGGGTCATTAGGGTATGCAGGTGCCAAGGACAGCCCTCAGAAGGACTCCTTGGACTTGGCCAGCAGGAACGAGCCCAGCTTTGATCTGTTCACCTGGGGCAGGACCTGATTTGTTTTGTTTTCCCAGCTCAACCTTTTTCCTTTTGGAAAAGCCTGTCCTGGGTCAGAACAGTAGAGCAAACCCTTCCCCAGCCAGTGGCTCTAAGAGCATTTGTGTTAATCCAGATTAATGAAAGAAAGCAATTTAGATAAACCACATTAAGCCAAAAAACACCTTTGAACTTCTCTTACTTTGGATCAGGATCCCTCCCCAAGCACTGTGTGTGGTTTGGGCCTCCCTGTGCCACAGCCTCCCCAGAGCCAAGCCCTCCACCAAGTCAGAACTAGGTCAAATCAGCAAGTATGAAGATTCTCTAGGGCCAGGGCTGCTTTGCATGTGGAACCCAAAACCAGTTCTGGGCCTGGGGGTGTCTGATGGGGCAAGGATCATCTCCCCAGCTCTGTGTGTCTCCCAGCCACAACACCTGGGCTCCAAGCCTCAGTCTAGCCAGCACCAACCTATGTCCTGAGTGTGCAGGCGACAGGGTCAGGCACTGGCCCCAGGAGGTTGGGCAGGACAGGGGATGTTTGCTTGCAGTCACCAGTCCTCACAGCTCAGATGTGTGTGCTGTGACCGAGCATGTCACCAGCATCCTGGCCCGGATCAGCACCTGGAGCATTGAGTTCAGTTGTGGGTCCTCTCTCCAGAAGGACACTGAGGTGCTGGAGCAGGTCCAGAAAGGACAATGAAGTCTGAAGGTCTAGAGGAATGGCTGAGAGTTGTGCAGCTGAGGGGAGGCTTTCTGGCCCTCTACAGCTCCCTGAAAGAAGGCTGGTGTCAGGTGGGAGTTGGATTCTTCTCCCAAGGAACAAGGGATAGGATGAGAGGAAATGGTTTCAAGTTGAACCAGGGAACGTTTAGGTTGGACACGAGAAACAATTTCTTTACGGGAAGAGTGGTCAGGCCTTGGCACAGGCTGCCCAGGGAGGTGGTGGAGACACCATCCCTGGAGGGGTTTCAAAGCCACAGAGATGTGGTGCTGAGGGTCGTGGTTTAGCTCCAGGCTTGGCAGAGTTAGAGAATGGTCGGGCAAGATGACCTTAAAGGGCTTTTCCAACCAAAAGCATCCCACGGTTCTCTCCATGGCACACTGGAGAGGCAGACAGGTTCACAGCTCCTCTGGTCCCTTCCCAATGTGGTTACAAAGCCCATCAGAGTTACAAATTTCCAAGGTGATAAAAGAGCAAATTGGAAATTCCCCTGTGGAGCTACTGCCTGACACAAGCACTCACCCTGAAAGACTCAAAAATCCCAATTTCCTCTGTGGGGATTTCAGCTTGACCAAAATAAATGAGATTAATCTGATCAGAGAGATGGATGAAGCTCATTAAAACAGTAGATTAAAAAAAAACCCCAACACCCTGCCTATTACCCCTGCTCCTGGCTCATCTGCATTTTGTGGTGAGTTAAAGACACCCAGGAACTGGATTTCCTCATAGAAATCTGCAGGAAGGACACTAAAAATCCATTCTGCTGCAAGAGCTCTCCATGATAGCAGTCCCTTAGGAAAGGAAACCGACGCAGGGCAAATGCCTACAGAGGTAAATACAGAGAGCTGCCTCCTCTGGGGTCAGGAGTTGGCAGCTGGGAGCAGCAAGACCTGCTCTGAGGTGGGGCAGCAGCAAACTGCAGTCACCGAAGGAGCACTCTCTGTAAGTGCTGTTCCCGTATCCTCAGCTTCCTCACACAACGTTAAGATCAGAAACCAGATCTGGTATTGCACACAGCCAAACAGGGAGCACCAAGGGGAATTCCTGGACAGAATCTGGCCCAGATTTCCTCCCCAGGATGAGCTTCAGAGGTTTTATTTCTCACGGTCAGTTGCTTTCCTGCACGCAAGCTGCCTACCAGCCCCTTCCTCCAGCTTTGTGCAGAGCAGCCACCCTTCAAAGCCTCTTTGTGCCCTCATATGTGGGTATGCAAGGTTTTGGGGGACAAATCCTCTGTGTGGATGCTCCTCACATGCAGACACTACCTTCAGACCACAGGCACAGGACCTCCTGGCCTTTGCTTCCATCCTTTCTCGTGGTGCTGCGTTTTCCAGGCAGGAGCCACCAAAGGCAGCTATGGTTGTCTCTCTGAGGCATCAGAGACGGGAAAGGGACCGCATTTCTGGAATGTTGCCTACGGCATCGCCGAATCATTCCGACTGGAAGAGACCTTTGAGACCCCCGAGCCCAGCCGTAGTCCCTCACGGGCAGGCCCGCCCCGAGCCGCGCCGCGCAGCACCGCTAGAGGGCAGCAGCGCTCCGCGGGGCCGGCAGGAGGCGGCTGGGGAGGGTCCCCGTGCAGGGACTGACCGAGAGATGCAAGCAGAGCCGAGCGGTGCCACTTTGTCACTTAAAAACTCCCTCTTTCCCTAAGCCCTCTGCTCTCAGGCTAGGGTTAACATCCCTTTGCTGACTTTTATTCTGGTTTTCTGCAGCCGGCTCTGCACCGGTTCTCTCCGTGAGCTGACAACAGGGAAGAACTGATGGCACCTCCAAACTGATGATCCCTGTGCTTAGAATGGTACCCATCAGTGACTGCCAACCCGGGCAGCTTCTTCCCAGGCAGGTGTGTGGGTATAAATAATATAAACATAAACATAACTAATATAAATATAAACATATATCCAGTGCATTCCAGTACAGAAAGCAGTCAGAGCCTCCACAGCCCCTTGCAACACCACATTATCCAGTAAGAGTGAAAGAAATTCCAGGAACTCTTGGATAAGCTGCCCAGTAAGTGAAAGGAGAAATGGCACTTCTGCAGGAGCCATTAAACACTACCGGGGATCCTGAGTGTTCCAAGTAGTTGCTTTCATCCTGTGCTCAGTAAGAGATGACAGAAATGCCTCTGAATGCTGGAGGACTCCTGGGTCCCTTCCTCAAGGCTCTCCGCTGCTGTACCTTGCAGAAGAGGTTACTCAGTGTGCTTCACTTGCTGCAAGGACAGAGCTAAGAGCTGCCAGTCTCACCAGTTCAGTGTTTGGAGATCCTCAGTGGCATGAGGAAAATGCTGTTAGGAGGTACATTTAAAAAGACCTGCATTTGGTGCAGGCGTCTCCATTTGCTAGGCTGCAGAGGATTTCTCCCTGGTTGCCTCTTTCCTTCATCAAGCTCCATTAAAGGTGCTTCTTGGAGACAGGAACTCTCCATGGACTTGGTTGTTCTCTGCATTCATCTCAGCAGCCCAGCCTTCTGTCCTGGCAGCAGTGTGGAGATGATGCTGCAAGCTGCTGCTCACCATGTCAGAAGCCCACACCTTAGGTTTTGGCTGACCACCCTGGGACGTGCAGGGCCAGCAGAGTAAACTTCCTGCACTGAGCAGAACACTGCTGCCTGAGGGTGGGAGTTCAGTGTCTGGCCCCTCCACAGGTCATGGCAGCTGGGTTAGAAACTGCCTTGATGTTCCTCTTCCACACTGAAATGCTCCCAAGCAGCAATTACCTTGAGAAATCTCTTCAGTCTTCCTGCCCTCCCTGCAAGCTGAGCACCCCTAGGTAAGTCCCTGGAAGTGGCACAGTCTCTAGCCTGGGTTGCAAAGGGAGAGCTTCAGCCCCTGGCCGTGGGGAAGCACCAGGTTGAGGTGGTGAAGTGATAGTGGTCCCTGGAGAGCACCCTACCTGGTACCCTGCTAACCAACGGCCCTGGAATGCTGCTCCAGCCAAATATTTATTCAAATGGTTTGGGGAAGAGATGCTTGTTTTGACTTTTATGGGTCCTCTGCAGGCTGTCCCGTGGCAGGCTGTGGTGCCTTTAGCATCTTGTGTGCTCCAGATGATTTCCACATGGAGGACCAGCTTTCCTCAGCTATGGAAACAAGGTGAGGCTCCTCCTGCCCTCTGCTTCAGCCAGCTGAGGATCCCTCCCAGCCCACCTGGACTCCACCATCACTGGTCATGTGAGTTCCTTCTTTCCAGCAATTCAGAAGGCTCACTTAAGAGCCCAAACCTCCACAAACTCCAGGCTGGGCAGTGTGTCATGGCTGTGGCTCACTGATGGGGTGGCACTGGAACTGCAGGACTTGGCAGCCTTCCCTCTCCATGTCTGCTGCTCAAGTCCCTTGCCTGCTGCCAGCATTTTCCACATACTCACTTCAGGTGCAGTGGAACCTCAGCTTTGTGTTCCTCAGAGAAGCTCCCTGCTGGTGCTGCTGCTGTGACAGGCAAGATAAACCCCTACACTAGCCCTGGGTGAACTTCTTGAGGTTCCTTCTGCCCAGCTATCAAGCCTGGCCAGGTCTCACTGGATGGTAGCATATCCTGAGTGGGTGTCAGCTGCTGCTCCCAATTCTGGACCATCAGCAAAACAGCTGAGGGTCTTCTCTGCCCCTTCATGCAGGTAATTGATGAAGATCAAAGTGCAGGTACAGACTGAGCTAACTGAACACCACCAGGCTGCCTGCCCTCACCCCTCCTCTTACCTCCTCAGCTTGAGATGCTGGAGCAGGTCCAGATGACAATTAAGCTGGTGAGGGGTCTGGAGAACAGGGCTGGTGAGGAGCAGCTGAGGGGGGTTCAGCCTGGAGAAGATTGAGGGGAAGCCTCATTGCTCTCTACAGCTCCCTCAAAGGAGGCTGGAGCCAGGTGGGGATTTTGTTCTCTTCTCCCTAGCATTAGATGATAAGAGAGGAAATCATAGAATTGTAGAATGGTAAGGTTGGAAGTGACCTCAAAGATCATCCAGTTCCAACCCCCTGCCATGGGCAGGGACACCTCCCACTAGTACAGGTCACTCAAGGACTCATTCAACCTGGTCCTGAACACCTCCAGGGAGGCTGTGGAGCACAGAATCACCCAATGTGATCTTTGATCTTTGATCACGTTGGGTGATTCTGTGCTCCACAACCTCCCTGGGCAACCTGTGCCAGTGTGACACCACTCTCACTGCAAACAACTTCCTCCTAACATCCAGTTTCAGTCTCCCCTCTCTCAATTTAAACCCATTGCCCCTGAAACTGTGCCAGGGGAGGTTAGGATGAACATAATGAAAAATTTCTGTCAGGCAAGAATGGTCAGGGATTGGCACAAGCTACCCAGGGAGGTGGTAGAGCTCCTACCCCTAGAGGTGTCCAAGAAAGGTGTGGCCATGGCACTTGGGGATGGGATTTGGCGGCCATGGTGGTGCTGGGGTTGATCTTGGAGAGGCTTTGCCACAAGCCAAACAACTCTGTGATTTTGTGGACAGGACCAGCCTTGCTGCAACACAGATGGGCAGGAGACAAGCAAGGACTCAGAGAGGTGCCAGTGACAGGGAGGCCAAGGTGTGTCTAAGCTGGTTTATTAATTCAGCCTGCTCTAAGTTGTACAGTCATGGAGACAACAAAACGACTGCTGGAAGCCCAGGAGTATTTACAGTCTCGCCTTGTTGTAGTGAGGTCAGTCTATGGCCTTGCACAGGTCGGGTTATGTTTGGTACCACAAACGTTTTAAAATTCAGACAGGTTTTGGAACAGATTAACAATTGTATGTACAGGAAATAAAGAGGAAATTCAAGTATCAAAATACAGACAAGATTAAATAACATTTGTATTACAAATCGGTCCCACCGGCAGACGTCACAACGAGCAAAAAAAAAAAAAGAAGTGTCCACATTGCAAACTGAACTCAGCTGCTCCCTGCCCACACGGGGGCCTCGGGTGCTGCTTCCACGGCTAAGAGGTTTGAACTGCATCGACCCTGCCAGAGCAGCACAGCTGCCTCCTCTTGAAACCAAACAATCAACCAGGAATGCCAAAACCAGAGCGAAAAGGGAATCTTCTGCAACCAGACAGAGCTGCAAACTGCCTGCTTGCTCTACCAGAAAGATGTGTGGAGGGAATTCTGCTGCTGGAACCTGCTCAGGTGAGGCAGAGAGAGCCTTCGAGAGGCTGCTCCCACTGCAGCTGCACCCAGAGTGTGTTTGGAGGGACTGTTTGGCATCTGGTCTGTGGCTCAGCCGCCTCGTGAAGGTCCAGACTTGTCACGAGAGGTACCTCCTGGTAGGTGCCACCTCTTGTCCCTGCCAGGGGGACAGGTGTGTGCCCCATACAAGTTGCATAATTTCTTCTAAAAAGATAATTTCTTCTTTTTTTGAAAAAACAAAATAAAACAATCTGAAAGCAAGTTCAGAGGCAGCTGAAGAGCTAAGAGTTGCCTTTTTTTTCTTCCTTTTTTTTTTTTTTTTGTAAATACAAAAGGATAAAGCAGCTTCAATTTGAAAAAAAATAAAAACAAACTAAAACAAAGAAAATCATCCCCTCCTGTACAAAAAACCGACAAAACTCTGCATCTTGGGTTACCTGTCCTGGGCTCAGGCCATGCACAACGCAGAACCTGTCCCCAGAGAGGGGAGTCAGGCCCAGGGCAGTACTCACTTGTCCCAGACAGGCAGCAGAGCAGATGCCCTTTGATTCAAAGTCATGTTCAGCACCAGACATAGAGGGCATTTCCCTCCAGAGGCCACAGGACCCCCTCGGGAGCCCAAACACCCCATGGTGGCTGTGAGCCAGTGGCTGGCAGGGCCCAAGGCCAGGCTCCAGCACAGAAGTACCTTGAGAAGAGTCAGGGAGTGAGAGGGGAGAGGTACTGCCCAAGCTGCTGCTTTGTGCGAGGTGAGAAAGATCTGGCTAAGAACTGTTGGGTCACTAAAGACAACCACAGGATTACACCCAGGACTGGGAAGGACCACCAGGGTCACCAAGCCAGTCCCTTGAAGATTAAGGAGTCTTCATCACCACATCACCTCTGAGCCAACCTTCAAAAAGCTCATGCACCAACTCCCCAAGGAGCACCACGTGAAGGAGGGAGTCCTCCTCCCGAGCAGAGGTTCAATTTGCAATCTCTCCAAGACTTGTTACCAGCACAGCAAATATTTACACTTACACCAGCATGAATTGCAACATCTGCAGGACAAGGAATGTCAGCTTCCAAAATTCATCAGCCTACAGCAACCTCCACTGCCCACCCCCCACCCCCCATTTACAGGTTCATGCCCTTGGAATTCTGCCTCGTTCCTCTCCCAGCCTTGCCGGCTGGAGAGGCATGCATGAAGTCCTGACCTACAGCAGCAAGTGGAGTTAAACAGCAATTCCTGGGGCACTTCATAAGAGTAAAGCAGCAGGGAACCACCACCATGGTGCCACCACCACCACGGTACTACTACCACAGTGCCACTGCCGTAGTGCCGCCACCATAGTCCTACCTCAACCATCACGGTGCCTGTTGAGATTTTTTGCATCTGAAGAATTAAAATCACAACCAGTTTGACTCCTCTCCCTTGAGGGAAGCAGTGTTGTGAGAACATCAGTCACAGCCAGACACCTCCTGGGAGATGCTTTGGTCATTCCAAAGGAGAGGCAGCACACAGCACCTTTGGGGATAAGGGACTCAGACCATGCTCGGGTTGAGAGGCTTCCCTCCTCAGCTATGGAGTGCTTCAGGGTAATGCCCAACATTTAACTCCTCCTTTGTTCACCTTTTGAAGCTGTTGCACTAATTAAATAATGAGCTAGTATCAAAAAAGTGCTAAATCACCATGGAATACACTTTAAAAACCAATGTCCCCCAACCTTGCAGGGCATAACTGGGTTTGAAAAGGAGGTGGGAGCACAGGAAGCCGGGGAAGGGGACTCAGTGCGTAATGGGAAGCAATTGTGTCCTTGTCATGAACTGCAGGGCAGCAGCCCTCTGGAGGGGCAGCAAGCTCTGTACCACGGGGAATGCTTGGCCACAGCCACTCCAGGCTGCAGGATCCTTTGCAGACTCTTCCTTAGGTCATTTCCATTTGCTCGGAGCAGCTCTGGGAGCAAAGGCTGCTGACCCCCGCGGGCTCCTCCCGCTGCAGGAAGTTATTGCCAAGAATTTGGCCTCCTCTACTCTTCGCCCAGAACTGAAGCCACTTGAAGTACCATCAGAGGTGCACACAGCACTCCCACTGCTAAGCCCTTCTGCTGGACTGTGTGGATTCTCAGTCAGTAAGGATCAATATTGGTGTTCCTCACCCAAGACCTGCATTGCTACATTTAAAGCAGGAACTGGATCTGCTCGGTGCCACTTCTTAACGTGAAAACAAAAAGGAAATGGGTCAAGAGGTGTTTGTCTCAGGCTAGAAAAGGTGACACCACGCTTGGAAGGCTCAGCTTGCCTCTGCTACACATGGAGGGAGCTGCTTGTCTCAGATGGGGGCTGGGATCCCTCTCCCCCCTCTGCTTTGGGAGCCCTCACTGAGCAGCCATGCACCCTCTCCAAGGCGGCCACCAGTGCCAGGTGGAGATGATCTTCATGCCAGCAGGCCACTGCTTCTTAGGTCTCTGCCCCGTTACTACATCTCCATGGTCGGAGCCAGCTGCCTGCAGATCAGCTTCCCAGAGGCAAACAGAAAGGAAGAGAATGGAATGAATGAGTGCTGAGGCACGGGAAAACAAGGGCTGGGGAAGATGAGGCGGAGGTGGGGCACAGCCGTGAGGGTTACGGACACGCAGCAGAAGCTTTGCAGGTTAGGCAGGGCTGCCTGTGACGCCAGCAGGCTCTGGGTGGTCACCCTTACCAAGGCACATGCTCCAGGGACCCTGTTTCAGGAGGTGCTGAGGAACCTGCCCCTCTCAGCTGAAAGCAGGGCAAGAGAAGGAGTTCAGACCCTCAGATGTGAGCGTGGGCAGCTGCACGCTTCAGGCCAGGCACTGCACTTCCACTGCTGCTGTTAGTTCAATTCCTCTTTGAAGGACATACTGCAGCTTGTGGGGTTGTGAACCACCACATGGCATCCTGCACACGCTTCAACCTGTGCCAAGTGCCCTGTGGTCTCCTGCAAATAATTCCCAGCCAGGTTCTGGAATTAAAAGCTGCTTCCACAGAGGCAGAGAGTAATGGGGACGCTTTCCCAGAGGAGAAGCATGCGCACAAGGAATAGCCAGGAGAGGCAAGAGGTGCCCAAAGCAGGGACATCACTCAGTGAACCCTGGCTCTCCAGGATGGAAGGTGACAGATGTTTCGTGATCCCTATAGCCCTTATTGTGCACTGGTTTGGAGATGGCAAACAAGCTGTGGGATGGGCAGCAGACTGATTTCAATCTCGTTTCTCCCCTGGGCAAAAGGAGTGCAGCAGAGCCCCGTCTGCTTGCAGCGCAGCGCCCAGCCCCTCGCCAATGCCTCCCAAGCACGGGGCTCACAACGTGTCCCTCCAAAAGCCTAACCTACTCACGCTCTGCCAAGTGAGAACTGGGCCCACAGCTCATGGGAAGTTTGCTGAGCACAAAACAGGAGGGGGGAAAAACCTCCCAGGAGGGACTGAAGTGCATGCAACAAAAAGCACAGCTGCCCTCGGAGCAGGGCCGGAGCTCACAGTGGGAACGATCACAGCCACTCAAACCAGCACTCCCCTAGGGGCAAGTTTCCTGCTCCGGGTTTTGAGGGGAGAGATTGTGGGCACGGGTCCCCGTGAGGAGATCTGGTGAAGGTTGTTATTTGCAGACAGCATCACAGTGGTTAGTGTTGATTCCAACGGCAGGCAGGAAGAGGGGAGAGTTCACTGCAACAGTATGCAGCCGTGGCTTGGTCGGGAGGAAGAGGATGGAGGAGGAGGAGGGAGTGCGTGCACCGCAGAGACAAGAGGTCTCCATCAGTCCGAGGATAAGAAGGTGAAAGAGAAAAAAAAAGCAAACAAAAACCCAACAAAAAAGTCCTGGGGAGTGTCACATTGCCCCAGGGATTCACAGTGCCAGGGCGAGGGGACAGACATGGAAACGGCTGGCGGCGTCCTGGATCCACATCTCTGACTGCCCCAGCCTGCACCCCTCTGCTCCACCCCCCCCGCCTCCCCCACACCTGTCACCCTGTCACCCTTCTTCCCGAGTCAGGAGGATTCACAGTGCTCAGTGGTGCTCAGGTACAAAAGCTGGTTAAGGTCCTAGAGTCTCCTAAGTGCTGCTGCCTTGAGGCGGTGCCTAGGCAGGGCTCAGCGAGCAGCCGGAGCAGGAGGGAGCTTAGAAGAGCAGAGATCAGCTGGCAAAGGCACGGTTAGACAGGGTGGGCACAGGGTGCTTTAGAAGATAGTGGTCTCATACTTAGTGCTGAGGGTCCGCTTGGAGTCCTGCTTGGGGTCCACGACCCAGGAGACACTGGCATGAGACTGGGAATCTTGGTCCACTTCAGGGGGCTCCAGCTAGAAAACAGAGAGTAAAGGGCAGGTCAGGTCACCAGGGCAGGGCAGGTCACCAGCTGTGCTGCTGGGGGCCTGGAAGGACGGAGAGGCTGCTGCCCTGCTTGCTGCCCAGCCCAAACTTGCACAGGTGTGCAGGGCTGCAGCTCTCACAGGGGAGGCACTGGAGCTCCTCACAGCTACAACATGTCTGACCATGCCAGGCTCTGCCCAGCACCCTGAGAGGACTCCCAGACTCCTGTCACTGTGAGCTTCACTTCAGCTCACAAACAAGCATGGAAAGTTGAGTGCTACAAAGAGAGGTCCATGAAGTACAAGAGGCAGAGGGAGGGGGAGGGAGGCAGCTCCTGGCAGGTGAGATCCTGTGTGAGGTTTACTGTCCTGACCAAGCACAGCTCTTTCATCTGTCTCCCTGAATCATGCTCTGGCAGGAGGGTTGACAGCAGCAGAAAGAGCAGTGTGGTTAGCCGAGAGCTGCTGCTCTGCATCAGTAGGGCTGGAGGTGAGAGGCCTGTTCCTGGAGTTCAGCTGAGCCCACGGCAGAGCCCTGGAACAAGCAGCTCGGGGGAGACAGCAGCTCAGGGGACATGGGAATGGAGCAGGAGGGGAGGCAGGCGGCTGGCAGTGCCTGGGGCAGCTCGGGGTGGGTTGGCAATGGAAGGTGGCAGGAAGCAGGGCAAAGACCTTGGCTCCGGGGCTAAGAGACTGCAGCGGCAGGTAGGAGGGGCGGTGAGCTGTGCAGGTGTGACACAGACAGCAGCGGGTGTCGGGAGGGAGCGGCACCTGAGCGGGGGGAGCAAGCACAGCACAGACAAAAGGAGACGTTAAGGCAGGCAGAGCAGCTGGGCAGCAGCCCCTGCCCCACAGCAGCCCCTGCCCCAGCTGCCTTTGGCTACAGGAGCTCTCCTGTGCCGCAAACTTCAGCCACTTCCAAGCTCCACCTGAATGCGTTCCTGGATGATGCTGCTCTGGCAGGGGTTTTGGACTTTATGACCTCTGGAGGTCACCTCCAATCCTTGCCACACTGTGGCTGTGACTCCACAAAACCACAAGTTTCCTCCTGACCCTAATGCAGCTCTGCAGGGTTTGCTTGTGGAAGCTGTGCTGGACCCAGACCCTCCCCACTCAGGCTGTCAAGTTCATGGTTGGACTTGATGATCTTAAAGCTCATTCCCAGACTAAACATTTCTATTATTCTCTGATTCCCACCTCTGTTTGCCCTCATCCCACCAGGAGAAGCCCTAACATGGTAGCAGGGCTGCCAGCAGAGCCACAGGCACTGCAGTATCAGTGGTCCCTGAAGCTACACGGGCACCTTATAGAATCATGGAATTGTTTTGGTTGGAAAATCCCCCCAAGACCATCGAGTCCAACCATAGACCCAGCACCACCATGGCCACCAAACCATGTCCCAAAGTGCCATGGCCAGACCTTTCTTGAACACCTCCAGGGATGGGGACTCCACCACCTCTCTGGGCAGCCTGTTCCAATCCCTGACCACTCTTGCACCAAAGAGATTTTTTTTCCTCATCTCCAACCTAACTCTTCCCTGGCACAATTTCAGGCCATTTCCTCTCATTCTGTCACCTGACACAGGGAGCAGAGCCCAACCCCCACCTCACTGCAACCTGCTTTCAGGGAGCTGTAAAGAGCAATGAAGTCTTCCCTTAGTCTCCTTTTCTCCAAACTAAACACCCCCAGGTTCTTTCAGCTGCTCCTCACCAGCCCTGTTCTCCAGACCCTTCACCAGCCTGTCCAGGCCTGGGGTCCCCCACAGCCCAGGGGATGTTTAGGCCAGCTCAGGGCCTGCAGCTGAGCCCTGCCCATGCCTACGTACTGCAGCTTTCCTCATGCCAGCTCGGGGTTTAGGCACGGGTTTGGAAGATTTTGTTTCAATCACTTCTCCTGCTGCAGCATCCAGGGGCTTTGCTCTCTGGGCTTGGAGGGCCAGCTGGTAGGCAACCTCAAACGCCTGCCCCAGCGTGAGGATGATCTCATAGGTCAGGTTCTGTGGAGAGAACACAGAGAAATGGAGCTGTCAGGTATGGGCCAGCAGAGCTCCTGTGCTCTCCAGCTTGCTCTGCAGATGCAGCCCTTGGCACAGGCTATCAACTCTTCATCACAGGTCACAGCCTGCAGTCTCCCTGGCAAAGCTGCTGAGCTCCTGCCTCCACCCTCAGACAGCCCTGTCCGAGGGCACCAGGGGCAGCCCTGTGAGCATTGCTGTTCAGCAGCATTTTGTGTTGTAAAGAGACAAAGGCCAAAACCATCTCCAGGGTGATTTAGCTGTGCACTGGAGCCAATTCAAAGGCTGCTAAACTAGCTCACTGCAACTCACCTAAGCTGAGGGTGTCTCCAGGTTTTGTTCCTGAGATACTCCCCAGCAGGAAAAAGCTCCTGCCCTGCTTTATTCGGCACTGGGCACTGCAGCAGTGAAGCCAGCCAGACCCTCTGCCCACAGGGCTCCCAGGTGCCAGCACTGGCAGCCAGCACTGAGGGATACTTAACAGGGGGACTAGGTAAAAGAGCCCCAGAACAAACCAGTGCCTGGTGTGTGACAGTGCAGCACTGCTGCTGAGGTGAAGCAGCAACTCACCACATCCACAGTGCTGAAGACGTGGCAGTAGTGGTGGTTGGTCTGCAGGTCCTTGGTGATGTAGGCAAAGGTGCAGAGGTCCTCGGGGTCCTGAGCAGCACAGGAGATGTTCCGGATCTCGTGCTCAGCAATGACATTCTGCAGGGGTCAACCACAAAGCACCTGTACCATTCTGGGGTGGCACAGGGAGCCTCCCAGCCAGGCCAGGCCCAGCTCCCTCCTGCTACACCATGTTCCACCAGCATCCAGCCTGCCATCGCCACCTCCCTGGTAGCTCCTCAGGACCAGCTGTGGCTTCTGAAGCTGCTAAATGTGCCCAGCAGCCCCCTCCCAGGCAGGTGGGTCTGCAGGTCTTGTCCCTTCAGACACCAGCTTTGAGCCACCTGAAGCTCACCTTGTTGGAGGCATCGATGAACTTCACCCCCTTGTAGGTGATGGACAGGATTATGGTGGGGATCTTCTTCATATGCTCTGTGGACTTCTTCAGAAACAAGAACACTCCAGTGACCACTTGTGAATAGGTGACTCCCTTCTCCACCACCACCCCAGCCCCTGTCCCACAAAGGGGTCTTGGACCAGAAGGAAGGCTGGTTCCTGGTGGAAGCAGAGGGTACTGGTGGATAAGAAGCTGGATGTGAGCCAGCAATGGGCACTTGCAGCCCAGAAGGCAAATCACATCCTGGGCTGCAGCAAAAGCAGGTCAAGGGAGAGGATCCTGCTCCTCTGCTCTGTTGAGAAACCTCCCCTGCAATGTTGTGTTCAGCTCTGGGGCCCTGAAGGGTTTGGGAAGCCACAGTTTGACCCAGATACCCCCAGTCCCATCACCCACTGCAGGCTCCCCAGCCCCATGGCCCCCATACCCTCATCTTGGCACAGGCGTCCTGCGTAGACTCCGTCCCCCGGAGGTCTTTGATCAGCATGGAGCCCAGGTACTGCTTGGGGCAAGGAGAAACGTTCAGGGCCTCAGGCAGAGCACCCTGACAGCCCTGAGTGGCTGTGGCTGGGGAGGGACAGGTTCCGCAGGGAGGGGAGGAAGTGGGGCAAGTTCACCCACAACAGCCTGGCCCAGAGCCTCCCCTGCCAGCCACTTACGTTGGCCTCATAGCCACAGGACTCGAAGATGAGCTTCTCTGGCTGGTGCTGCCAGCTCTGCACCGGGGCATAGGGGGCAGCCAGGCTCGGGGGGCGAAGAGTCAGCTTGGACTCCCGATGGTCCTCCTGGAAGGGGAGGAACACGGAAGTGAACCACAGCAGGTCCCACCTGGCTTGAAACACAGATCTCAGGGGGTTCCCCGGGTTGATGAGATTGAGGTTGGCAGTGGTCAGAGCCTGCAGGGGCTGGCAGGAAGCAGCACGTGGCAGGGCAAGGTGCCAGCATTGCTGGGAGCCTGAGGCACCTGGGTTTAAGGTTGAGGCACCAACGAGCTGCTGTTGCCAATGCCCAACGTGCCTGGGCACCTTCCTGGCACTCCACACATCGCCCTGGCTCCTTGCTGCCTCCAGAAAAGGGAGAAGCTGCACTGAGGAGTCCCAGGACACACAGAGGGGCCCCAGGACACACAGGGGCACTGCCACTGACCTGAGCTCTGTAGCGCTCGGCTTTGCTGTAGGGAGCAGCCTCAGTGCCACGCTCATGTTGCCTCCTGGCAGTGTCCCCTGAGGGCAGCAGCAGATCCCCTGATCTCCCTGTGCAGGAGTCACTCTGGCTTAGGGGTGATGAGGTCTGGGAGATCAAGTCCTGGCACTGAAAGCAGGAGACACCACAAACCATCACAGAAAGCTTGTGCCACAGCTGTGCCCACACCTCGCTCCTCTTTACAGTGCCCCACACGAAAGGCCCAACTGGTAGGGCTCATGAGGTCAGTTCCTGCTGTGTAGGTGCCTCCCTCAGTGCCATCCATCACAACATTTCTGCTAACAGATCCAGAGGGGCACAGAATGGTTTGGGTTGGAAGAGACCTCAAAGGTTATCCAGTGCCAACACCCTGCCATGGGCAGGGACAGCTCCTGCCAGCCCAGGTTGCTTAAGGCCTCATCCAGCCTGGTCATTAACACCTCCAGGGAGGGGGCATCCACAACCTCCCTGAGCAACCTGTGCCAGTGTCTCCCCACCCTCACTCTCAAGAATTTCTTCCTCATCTCCCCTCTCACTCTCCCCTGTCCCAGCTCCAAGCCACTGTCCCTGTCTTGCCACTCCCAGCCCTTGTCAAAAGTCCCTCCCCAGCTCTCCTGGAGCCCCTTCAGGTACTAAAGGATGCTCTTAGGGTTCCCTGGAGTCTTCTCTTCTCCAGGCTGAACAACTCAAACTCCCTCAGCCTGCCCCCACAGCAGAGGTGCTCCAGTCCGCTGATCATCTTTCACCTGCTGCTCACACTGCTTTTGCTGTGCCTTTTCCACATGACACCCCTGCATTGCTCCAGGATGCTCTCAGGCAGGTTCACAGCCTCCCATGAGCTCACCCCAGGAGGGCAGAGCTAGGCTGAGCTGTGGGCAGGGATTTATAGAGGAACAAGCTCCACTAAAGCACTAAGCAAAGCACTCCAAAGCTGCTGACCATCAGTCACCCCAGGAGAAGAGCACTAGGAGGCCAGCAGGAGATCAGCCCAGCTGCCTGACAGCCTGGCTCTTTCCCTGGGCAAGATTCACTGCCTGACCATGCCAAGCACCTGATGGACAGTGCTAAGGCAGGGAGCTGGCAGCTGCAGTGCACAGCAGTCCCATTCAAGGGCCCTATTCAGTTTGCCACTGATATCCTTCCGCTCCCAGCTGGGGCTGGAGTACACCAGCTGCAGCTCCAGGAGATGCTGCAAACGTGGCTACCCTCCCCACCCAGCACAGCAAGCAGTGGAAGCTGCACCACAGGGCTTCTCTCCTGCTCCTGCACTGCCACAACCCTGCTCACAGGCTCAGGAGGATGCTTCAGAGAGCAGCAGATCGTCAGTTAGCTACTGCCCCCCTGGGTAAAGCAGGTGGCTGAGCTGTGGGGTGGAGGTGCATGCTCTGTGCATGGCACCCTCCCAGCTCCCAGAGCAGTACCAGCATGAACGCTGCTTCTTTTTAACACCAGAACTCCAGCTCCAAAAACCCAGAGTGAGCAAGGCAGAGCAGCCCAACCTGCCTCAGCTGAGGTTGTTTTGGTGGAGAAGCCCTGGGAATGCCAGTGAGGTGCTGAGCACAGCACCCAGCTGACCTCTCCCCAGGGTTGTAGCTGCTAACCAGAAAGAGGACAACTGCTCCTGCCAGAGCTATGTGCAGCTCTTTGAAAGAAAGGGAGAGGAAGGTGAAGGAGAGCCAGGGCAGAAGCCAGCACCCTGAGCAGACTCCACAGGGCCCTGTCGGCCAGGCAGGGCCACCAAGGACTCACTCTGAGCTGCGAGAACCGCGGTGGCTTCGCTGGTGGCTCCTCATAGGGTCTGTCTGCCAGGGAGGCAATGATCCGCTTCCGATGGCCCAGCAGGTTCACTTTCAGCACCTGCAGGGACAGGCCAGGGTCAATGACAGGCCAAGGTCACTGCTGGCTTCCTGCCTTGGGCACAGAGCAAAGTCTCTGCTCTCGGAGCAGCCTCGTGTCCCTCTGACACAGGCCCCAGCAGGACCTGGCTGCCATGGCAGCAGGAGGGCACCACTCACGTTGACTATTTCCAGTTCCCAGAGGTTTTTCACAGTGTCAATGGAACTGTAGCCACTCGAGAGGAAGGACTGAACATAGTCCTGCAGCCCCAGAGAGTCAAGCCAGGCAGGCACCGAGGGTTGGCTGTTTCCATCGCAGCCCAGGGGTTTCAACTGCAAAAGGACAACAGAGGTGTTAGAATCCTCAGGGGGCTGGGATCCCAAGGCCTCAGTGAAAGCCTTTAGGTCAGCATCACCTCCACCAGCAGCTTCAGAGCAAAAGAATCACTGTGCAAGCAGAGACCGGCAGGAGCCACAGCCCCCCTGTCCCCAGCATGGAGCCATCCCAGATACATGACTCAGCAGAGCAAGGAGAACCTCCTGCTCCTCCCTACTATTGCCTGTGGGTCCCAGGGACACAGCTGGGGACCCCAGGGACTGCTTTTGTTTCCTCTGCTTGCAGAGCTGTGCCAGGTGGTGCCCTGCAGTGGGTGCTGACCTTCGGCAGGGAGCGAGCAGCCTGGAGCAGCTTGCGGCGGTGCTGCGGGTCCCCGATCCCGATATCCCGCAGGTCCTGGTCCTCCATGACATTACAGCCCTGTGGGGACAGGAAGGAGTGGCATGGGAGCAGAGGGCAACGGCATCCTCACCAGGTGTTGGAGGGGAAATCCTGCACCAGCACCCTCCTGACCTAACCACCCAAGAGGAAGGCTCTGAGGAAGCCCTTGGGCACCGAGAGGGCTGCCCAAGAGGGACTGTAGCTCACACGGCATGAGAGGGGCAGAGCACTGCTGTCCCCTCCCTCCCTGCTCTGCTGCATCCTCCTCGTGCCAGCACTTGCAGCATCCTTACGTTTGCTGCACCAATGGCTTTGTCGCTGCCTCACAGCCCAGCGAGCCCCAGCCCTGCCCCACACAGGGTGCCCGGCACAGGGGCACTGGGTTCTGCTCAGCCTCCCTCCACTGCCACACAGAACCCCTCACAGTTGTGTCCTGGGAACTCAGGACATCCAGTGAAGGTCAGATTTATCCCCCACTCCCCCAGGCATGGAGACAGCCCACCCAGCTCTAGTAGAGGTGCTCTGGGCACTGCAACATGCTCTGGTGAAGCCATTTCTGCCCTTCTGCCCCTTGCAGAGCAGAGCAGAGCAGAGCAGAGCAGGTGCATGGATCATGCAGAAAAGCAGAGCAGGTGCATGCAGAGCACCCTGCCTTTACCACTCTTCTCACAACCATCCCAAGCTGCTTCCCTGCCCGTTCCTACCTGGGGAGAGCTCAGCAGGAACCTCGGTCACGGCTCCCCATGGCTGGAACAGCCACGCTGCTGTGTGACCCAGAGCTTCAGCTAGAGGCTGGACACCCTCTCCCAGCCCTGCCTTCCCTGCTCTCAGGAGAGGCACAGCTGAAGGAGGAGCTGCCAGAGCTCCCCTGCTCCACATTTTGGTTTTAGAAGCAAAGCCCTGATTAAATTGGCTGTGGGGCAGCAGGACTGCTGCAGGCACAACGGCCTGGGGCTTCAGAAGGGGAGGAGGGCCAAGGGGCAGCAAACGTGTCACAGTGCTCCCCCCGGCACCTCCTGTAGGACCCCAGCACCTGCTTTGGGGTTACCTGCTTCAAATACAAAGGTGAAAGCAGGGAGCTGCTCCCCAAGCAGCTGACCCACCTGAGCGTGCACCCAAGGGCAAAGCCTTCCCACAGCCCCTTGCACTCTGGCCCCCTTTGCCACCAGAGCATCCCACGGGGAGGGCTCATCTTTGATGGTGGATTTGAGAGTCATCAGGTCCATTCATCCCAGCTTGGATCAGCACTGGTGTGGCCAGCAGGAGCAGGGCAGGGATCATGCCCCTGTACTCAGCACTGGTGAGGCCACACCTCCAGTACTGGGCTTAGTTTTGGGCTCCTCGCTGCAAGAAGGACATTGAGAGGCTGAAGCAGGTCCAGAGAAGGGTAACAAAGCTGGGGAAGGGTCTGGAGAACGGGGCTGGGGAGGAACAGTCTGAGGCTGAGGAGTCTGAAGGCAGACCTCATTGCTCTCTACAACTCCCTGAAAGGAGGCTGGAGTCAGGTTGGGGTTGGGCTTTGCTCCCAAGAAATGAGAGACAGGACAAGAGAAAATGGTCTCAAGTTGCACCAGAGGAGGTTTAGCTTGGACATGAAGAACAGTTTCTTTCCCAGAAGGGTTGACAAGCCCTGGAACAGGCTGCCCAGGCCAGTGGTAGAATCATCATCCCTGGACAGGTTCAAAAGTGGTGCTGAGCGACATGGACTTGGCAGTGCTGGGATAACAGCTGGACTTGATCTTAAAGGTCTCCCAGCAAACCCTTCCCCAACTGGGGACAGCAAGAGCAGTTCAGAGGAGCAGCTGGACAAGCTGGGATGGTGCTGATGGGCAATGTTCACTAAACCAGCCTGCTGAGCCCAGCTGCCACTCGTGCTCATCTTCCAGCATTGAGCCAGTCTGGTGCCTATCCAGCAGAGACACTTGGCTGGCACAGCCCCAGGATGCCTGAGTGATACCAGCATGGGTTTGAGGCAAGGCACCTATTGGTGCTCTCCCACTTTTAGCATTTCAAATCAAAGGAAAATTCCTTGCTGTGGAGCAAGGATCCAAGCGAGTTAAATACTGCAAAGCCTGCAGCTTTCTCCGACACTCCTGATTTTTATGTGTCACATTAAATTCCCTCAGTGCCACTCCCGACTCTCAAGGTACTTAACAAGGATAGACAAAGCAGAGCAGCTCCAAATAAATCACCACAGCCTGCTGTGCTTCAGCCTCTGCTCACAGCAGCCCCCAGATTTCAGCTCTGTGACAAACAGGAATCTGCCCCCGAAATGGCTGATGAGCTGCAGACACCCTGCAGAGCCTTTAGCTTCTGCCCCGGAGCAGAGCAGCTCCCTGAAGCAGACTTTCCACCTGTCTGTCTGTAGCACCCCACTCAGACAAAAGCCATGGGGCACAGATGCTCCCTCCAAGCCACCACTGCCACCAGCCAGGCACCTCCTGTTCTCTGCTGGGCTCCTGCACCTGCCAAGCCAGCAGCAGCCAGGGCAGAGGCCACTCAGCACCCAGGTGAAACCAAGCCCCAGGGGGTAGATGGCCCCGACAGAGAAAATCTGTTGTGAGGGTCCTGGGGTTGGCTCCTGTGAGGATCCACACATCACCCCAGTGCAGGGCTGTGCCCCATCAGCTTTGGGGCTTTTCCCCTTGGGATTTTCTGTCGTTTTATCTGTTTAACCAAAGGTTGCCTTTGGTGACCAGACCATGAGATGCCAGCTCCCAGGAACCCAGTGAAAGCTGCAGAGCCTGCCCTTGGGTTCAGGGCTAGCCCCCTCTGGGTCCTCTGAGGACAGGCTCAGCCAGCACCAGAGGCAGGGGACAGAAGAGCTCCTGGGGACACACTCTGCTGTCAGCCCAGGCCCCCGTGGTCCCGCAGCAGCAGCAGCCTCAGAAACGCCAATTCCAATCAAAAAGATCTCCCAAAGATGTGCTGCAGACTTGATTCCTTCTGACAAGTGAGTTTCACCTTGCTCATCCCTCCCTGGCTGCACAGAGCGAGTTTGGCTCAGGGCTGCACCCCAGGCCAGAGCCTTTGCTTTCACCTGTGCTGCAAGAACAGCAGACACTTGAAAGCCCTGCTCATGCCAACACTTCCCCATGCTCTCCTCACTTCCAGCAGGAGCCAGTTCTCAGCTCTTGTTCAGGTGGCTTGTTCAGGCTCTCTTCCCAGGCACCCAGCCCTGTGTTATTCCAGGTTTCCAGCAGTAATCAGTCTTGGTAAAAAATCTGTGGTGATTTTTTCATTCCCAGAGGAGCTGGGATGAGCCCTAAAAACCCACCAGGACACAGAGGTTCAAACGGTTTTGGCAGGGAATGCAGGAGTGAGATTCCCCTGCTAAGCTCCAGCTGTGGGTGAGGTAGGGAGGAGTCAGCAGCTGTGATCCTTAACAGCTCAGGCTGGAGATTACCAAAAATTTCTTTCCCACAGAAGTGGTCAGGGACTGGAACAGGCTGCCCAGGCAGGTGGTGGAGTGTCCATCCCTGGAGGTGTTCAAGGAACGTGTGGCCACACTGGTGTTTGAGTTGATGGTTGGACTCAATGATCTTAGAGGGCTTTTCCAACCTTAATGATCTACAATTCTATGATTCATCACCCAGAAGAATCCTTCTCTGCTTCCCTGGCAATCCAAAGAGCCTGAACCACCAGCCCAGCCAGAGAGAGCTGAAGCTGGGCACGGTGAATCCTACCCCCTGGGTCCAAACTGGTAGAGACACTCTGGAGGGGGCTGTCATCCCCCAGCCTGGCCTTCAGCTTCCTCAGAGCTGACCAGAGCTCCCTCCATGGAAAGGCACAAATACAAGGATCACAAAGGGCACCTCTGAAGCCCATCTCTGCCCTCAACATTGCCCTCAGAGAGGGCAGAAATCTGCTGGTGATGGATCTGCCCCGGGGAGCCCTGAAGGACGGCCAGTGTGGGCACCCTGCCTCTAGTGTTTAGAGAAGGGCTCTGCTTCAGTCACACTTCACACCTTGCACTGTAATTAAACAGCCTGCAAGGCTCCAGGTTTCTCATTAAAGGAAAAAAAAGCCCAGTCAAAGGTGACACCGTGGGGAGGTTGTGTCCCCTCCTGCAAGCGAGGTGACCCCGAAGGCGAGAAGAGCCAGACGCAGGCTGCGGGAGCCTGCCAGCACTGCTCCTCCAGCTGGGCGCTCCGCAGGCACTTAACTAACCAATTTTGAGATGCTGCTTCTTGCAGAGCCTGGCTCCAGTCCATGTTCTCTTTCAGCTAAGGAAGGGCCTGAGGCAGAGAAAGTTTGGGACAGGACGTGGAGCCTGACCCAGCCAGCAGCGCAGCGTAATGAACCCTGACCGCCTGGCGAAGCGACGCCAGCTCAGGCGCTGCTGCTGCTGCTGCTGCTACCAGCCCTGGGGCACAGGCAGCAGCGGACAGGGACCAGGATCTGTTTGCTATTAACAGCATCAGATGCAAAACCCAAACACAGCCTCCCCAGACTACAAAGGCTTCTGCAAACATCTACAGCAGAGTGCCCTCAGCTGCAGGAGCCAAGCATCCATTTGTTGCTCAGAGGAATGCACACAGAGCTCTTTTCTCACTGCCCTCGGCACACACAAGACAACTTGCAGCTGGTTGAGGGTTTTGCTGCTGCTGCTCTGCTTTCGGCAGTTAAAAGCCTGGATGTGGCAGAAGGAGGAGGACCCAGCTCCTGTTCCAACCCCTGACCACTCTTGCAGCAAAGAAATTGTTCCTATCTTCAACCTAAACCTCCCCTGGTTCAACTTGAGGCCATTTCCTCTTGTCCTATCACCTGATACTAAATCAACCCCCACCTGGCTCAAACCTTTCTGGTGAGGTGGGCCTCCACACCACTTCAATTTCTCATTTTCAGGTGAAAACAGGATCAAGAACACTCATTTTGGTCACTTTGGTACCAGCTAGCTGCAGCCTTCAGGAAGCCCACACAGGCAGGCAGCTCGGAGTTTGCACCCAGGGGACGGTGACTCAGTTACAGGCCCAGCAAGGGGATCTGGGCAGCCCTGTATGGCTCTGCCTGAGCTGCCAGACCTGAAAAGCCATCAGGCTTCATGACCCCAAAGCCTCAGGCAGCATCCCAAGGCTAAGGGAAGACAGAGAAAGATGAGCTATGGAGAAGGTGTTCCTGGAGGTGATGAAGCCACCCTAAGCAATGAGCTCCCTGGCCCCAACCCTGGTAGTGGTTAATGACACAGAGCTTTCCTGGGAGGCTGTGGAGTTTCCTTCCCTGGAGAATTTCAAAGCCTGCCTGGATGGGCTGCCATGCAATCTGATCTAGGCATGGCTGTGTTGGCAGGGGGGCTGGACTAGATCTCCAGTGGTCCCTTCCAACCCCCACCATTCTGTCACTCTAGGCAAGCAGGGGAAGAGAGTGATTCGTTTAGCTAAAGGCACAGTTCCTCCAGTGCCTGTGGAGAGTCCTACACAGCCCCCAGCAAAGCCCAAATCAGCACCTGGCCACTTCCTTGCTGTTCCATTCTCTGCCCCCCGCAGGCTGGCAGCGTGACAATGGCAGCAGAGGGGATCAGTCACGGCTGTCAAGCTTGGGCAGCTTTATGGAGAGGAAAAGAAAATTAACTGCTACTTTAATGGCTTTTTTAATGCTTATTGGGCCTGCAGCTACTCGTGAATCAAACCTAAGTATCCTCTAAACTGCGACTTCTGGTCCACCCACTTTGCTCCTCAAAAGCCCACTCCGAACTGGCTGCTCTCTGTGGTCCAGGTCCATCCCCCGGGGAGGTGTGGAGCAGCTCCCTCAGACCCTGGCTCACTGCACTGTCTCCACTCTCAACATTCCTCTCCAGAGGAAACCCAAACCCCCACAGCACCATGGACAAAGCATAATCCTTGAGAACCACCCAAGCAGCATCCGAAACTCACCGGGGAGCTGTCAACCCCTTCCACGCCTTTGTGTGAGTTGAATCCTGCTCAGATGCTTGGCAGAAACCCTCCCACGTGGGCTCAGTTCCACTCTTACAGGATGCCCATCCAGGGCAGCAACATCAGTCTGGGGACCGAGGAAGAAAGGCAGCTGTGGGAGGTTGGCAGCAGCGCTGAACAGCAGCCAGTGCCCCAGGGTGTGGCTGATGCGCTCCCTGCCATCCCCTAAAGACAAAGCTGCTGCTGGGGCTGTGCTGCTCTGCTCTTAGCTAAGCAAACCCCAGGGCTTACCTGGGTCTGTTGCTCAAGAACTGCCCAACAGCTGCACACACAAAGTTTTGCCTCCATTTCACCAAGTGCAGAAGCAGTAAAACCTTCTCTGGGTGCTCTCTAGTGGGTCACTGTTCTTCACAGACCATTACTGGGTGCAAACCACCACTGGAATGTCAGTTAAGTTTTCCCCAAATGACTGCTATAAAGTGACAAGTTTCATATGAATATAGAATAAAGCTCTGGGGCAGACAGAGCATGCTAAGAGTCTGGCTGTTGCCCAGGGGACCAGCATCTGCGAGCCAGGCTGGTGACTCCTGAAGCAGATCATGCAAAGCAGAGCCACAACTCACTGAGGACCCCAGGAGATGCCCTGTGCTCGCTGCAGCCGTGCAGGCATGGGGTGCCAAGGAAGGTGGTGGTGTGCAAAGGCAAACACCATGTAGCCAGCAGCCAGCACCCAACACGTGGGGGTTTGCAGGATGGAGACCCAGCTCTGTGGACATCTCATCTCTCAGAGCTGGGAAGGCTCTCCTCAGACCCAGCCTGGCAGTCTCTTGCTGAACTCCTCCTCAGCTCTGCTCACACACCAAGGCAAAGCCTCAGCTCCACACCAGCCCTTTGCCTTCCCAGACACAGGGAGGAGAGAAGAGGAAGGCTCTTTAGTAACGAAGAGCACTGCAGGCTGATCTAAGGTGGCACCGAATTACATTTGAGCCAATTAATGCCAGTGCTCTAAATTATTCTTGGGCACCCTGCTCTTCCTGTGCCATCATTTTCTACCACTTCTCTCCAATTATGAAAAAAAACTAAAGAATGCAAAAGGCCCAGAGGAGCCCAGGGCAGTCCAGAGGAGAACAGATTTCCATTCCTGACGCTGTCTCATTGAATCAGCATTAGCTGCTTTCCACACACTCCACAGGAGTCCAGGCTTCAACAATAAAACAAACAAAAAAGCCATTAAAGTGCTTTATGTCCTCTTTTACCTGCTCATTTGTGAATTAGAATATCTTTGGGCTGAATAAGAAGTTCAGCTAGAGAATAATGGTGCAGTTGCCAGAGTGTGAGAGGTTTGCCCTTCTCGGATGTCAGCCTGATGAGTTGTCTGGGGGGCAGCAAACATTCAGCCCTCCAAGGGAAGGGAAATCTTTGGCAAGCAGCTCAGACACCATTATGGGATCTGTGGGATCATAAAACGCTGTAGGGAGGGTGCATGTCATGGTACTTCCTTCCCCTCTTCTTGGGGGGGTGGGATTCCACTACCAGGCCCTGCAATCCCTTCCTATGACACTGGCCATGGCCCTGCTCTCCAGCACACAGCAGAGGGTCACTCCTGTGCTTGCAGCAGGCCACTGGGATGCACTGCACAACTCTCAGTGCAAAACCAGTTCCCATGGACCTCCTGAAGGGAGCATCTGCTGCAGGGGCACTGATGAGCACCGCAGACACAATGGGCTCAGGCTCCAGGAGCAGTAGAACTCCACCTTAGTCCATATTCCTGTGACATTCTCCTGTTCTTCCAGCTCCCCCAGCTCATTACCAGTCAGGGACCATTAAGTGGATTCATGTTGCATGTTTCTGACTGACACTGCTCATCACTGCTGCACTTTGGAGATGTGACCTTTCCTTTTCTTCCTCTGGTGGAGGATGAGGCCGCGGCTCTCCTGCAGCTCCTGAGCACTCCCAGGGTTACATTACCCCACGTGGGAGGTGGTAGGGCTGGCTTCTCCTGGGTGCTGGGGGGGTGCCCTCGGTCCTCCAGCACTGCCAGGGCTTGGCAAGCAGCTCTGCTGAGGGTTTTCCTCTGCTTGCAAAGCTGAGTTATTGCTAAGTCAAGGACAGCACAGCCCACGCCAGTAACACTCCAGCAGCAGCTCCAGTTCAGTCATGGTTACCCAGTGAACAAATGAACCTTTCCCCTCTGATGAGAGAGTTCCAGCAGGCTGTGCAGCAGAGGACGTTCAGCACCATCTCCACTCCAGCTTTTTCCCATCCCCAGCTGGTTGCTCAGGCTGCTCTCTGAATTAAAGCAGAAGTTGAGTGTCACAGACTGATTGCCCCAAGCCAACAGTGCTGGCAGTGAAGGTCATTTAGTGGCAAGACAGAGACTGAGTAGAGGGATCTGCTCACTTGGAGTGTGGGGTCTGTGCTGAAGAGGAACAGCAGCAGCAGATAAAGCCTCTCTGCCAGCACTGCCCATGAGCTCCACCACGAAGCCACTGCAAGCAACTTAAAAGGAGTAGGAGAATTTCTGAAGACACCTCATGTGCACACTGTAAAGAAGGCTCAGGCTTTTAGAAAACTAAGCTGCCTAAATCCAGCTTTTAAAGCCCATTTCTTCCTCAGAGCAAGTCAGAAGGCTCCACACAGCCTGCAGCAAATCCAGTCCCCTCCCACAAACACAGCACCCAAGCCTCGAGGTTAGGGCACAGCAATGATTAACCCACCCTGCTGACCTGCCTTAGCAGCACCCAGCCCTGTTGGAAGCCAGCACTGGATCAGGGTTATTCACTCTCAGTTGGGCACAAACATCCTGGGGTTTGCATTTGAACCTGGGCAGCTGTCCCCAGGCTGCCTTTCTGTGCCCCAGGCAGCCCTGCAGCCCCTCAGGCTGCTCTGCAGGTAGAACAAGAACTGAACAACAAACTGCTGGAAGTGCTGGAACAAAGCAAGGCACTGAGAGGCCTGGCTGCAGGCTCAGCCCATCCCAGTTCAGGCTGCACATCCAGGCAGGGTGAGAATTGTTGCATTCACAGAATGAGTTGGGTTGGAAGGGAACTTGAAGATCATGGAGCTCCAAGCCCCTGCCATGGACAGGGACACCTCCCACAGCCCTGGCTACTCTAAGTCCTGTCCACCCTGACCTTCATTCCTTTTGTGATTCCCTTCCATACCAAAAGCTTCCAACACCTTCATTTCCCTCATAAACCCTCATTAGCCCCACAGCCTGGCTGGTAACTGGCAAAACACAGCCCAGCACTGCTTGGACTCTGAAATGTTTAACACAGTGAGGTTCTAGAAAGGACCAAACCTTTCACAGAAAAGGTTGAACTCCAGGAAGGTAATGGCAATTAGTCTGAAGTCTTCGTTAGCGACTGAAGCTGGTGGCTAATGAAGAAACTGCTGTAAGGAAAGAGGAGGAAGGGCCAGGCTGGAGCAGAGAAACCAGCTCCTTGCTGCACTGCCCAGCTTCAGTGTTTCCAGCAAAAACAGCCCCAAGTTGGCCTCTTGCTCCATGTTTGTATCAGTAAGTTTTACTCCCATAACAGCAGAAGCTGAAGGTGAGCAACACCACAGAGGAAAAGTTCTCAGTAATTTGATTTTCACACTGGGCTGACTGTATTAGCTTCAGACTCCCTGGCCTCGGATAAAGGATTTAAAGCCAGGCTTGGCACAGCTGCCAGAGTCAACTTCCCAGTAAAAGGGAAAAGCAGTAAAATGGAGATCAGCCAGGGGCTGCAGGAAATTTTCCTGAAGTTCTTTGGCCTTTTAAATTAGAGAGCAAGGAGTGAGGAGAGCATCCCCTTAGCTAAAGCCAGATCTCCTTCCCTGGAGGTGGCTATCAGCATCGGCTGGGGAAGAGAACCATCAGTTGTGGACAACAGCAAGCAGGCCCCCAAGCACCCCATGGAACCACAGCCAGACACACATGAGGAGCCTTCCCCTTACAGATGACAGAGTTCTGCAGCAGCCTGCAGCTGAGTGTTGCTAGTTCCTGCCAGGGAGCCCAGTCAATACCAATTCCTGCTCACCAGGCACCAGCTCTCAGCTCCCCAGGGACAAGTAAGAAGTGAGTTTCCTTCGTTACTGGAGTCCTGTGCTGGCAGGGCTGGCACCATGCTTGCCTGGCAGGGCCAGGCAGTGGGTCACTTCTGAATGGTGTCATTACACCCTGTCTTGGAGTACCCTACAGAGACTGCTCCCACATCCATTTCCCTGCCCTTCATTCAGCCCTATCCATCCTTCCCTCTCCAGTGCCCCTTCAGCTCCTGGGCACACATCCTCCTGGACATCACCTTTCTGTCACTGCCTGCAGCACCAAAGTGATGCTGTCTCTCCCTTTCCAAGGCAGGGAGTTGCCTCAGCCCAAGTGACTGCTCCAAAGGTTTGCATCCATTCTTAGGAAGTCTTTATTTGCAAAACTTGGAATTCATACTCAAAATGTCTCTTCCTTAAGCCATACATGAAGGACCCTCCCCTGCATCACCAAGGTATTCTGTTCTAGCAGTTCATGGCTCCAAGTGAACCCTCAGATTTTGATGCTGTAAAGCTCTGAGCCTCCAGACACTGCTTACTGACAGCCCCTTAGTGTTCCCATTGCTAGGGCTCAGAGTCAGTTAGATGCAGCTCATGAACCAGCTGCCTGTATGTTTAAAGTGCACTCCCAACAAGATGTCCACCACCTCCTTCCCAGCCCAGGAGAGCTCTGGGCTGGCATCACAACACTAGCACAGTTCAGCTCCCATTTCTGGAGTAAAGTGGATAACAAAGATGAAGGAGGTAAATAAAATCATAGTGGAATAAAAACTAACACCTGAAGTAAAGGTGAGGATGAAGGACCCTGGCTCATCACTGCCCTCGCTGCTTCTTTTGTCTAAACCTTCTGCACTGCCCCTGGATCGTCCACAGAGTCACAGATGGCACTGGGTCAGAACCGACTCTCTGAGGTCATCTGGTCCAAGCCCCCTGCACTCAGCAGGGACACCCCCAACTAGATGAGGCTGCCCAGGGCCACATCCAGTCTGATCTCAGATGTCTCCAGAGATGGGGCCTCAACCACATCCCTGGGCAGCCTGTCCCATTGTCTCACCACTCTCATTAGGCAGAACTTCCTCCTGATGCTCAGCCTAACTCTGCCCTGCTTCAGTTCCAAATCATCTTGTCCTATCCCCACAGGTCCCTCTAAACGGTCCCTCCTCAGCCTTCTTGTCCCTCCTCAGCCTTCTTGTCCCTCCTCAGCCTTCTTGTCCCTCCTCAGCCTTCTTCCAGGTCCTCTTCAGATACTGAAATGCAGCTCTAAGGTCTCCCTGGAGCCTTCTCCAGGCTGAACAGCCCCAACTGTCCCAGCCTGTCCCCAGAGCAGAGATGCTCTTGCTGGGCTGGTCCCAGCGGTACCAAGTGGCCAGGTCTGGCCACCTGTGGCCGGCAGAGGGACTCACCAGGAAGCGGAGGTCGTCGAAGCCGTTGAGCAGCAGCTTGCTCTCGTACTGCTGCAGGCCGAGGGTCTCCAGCCACTCCCCGACGCTCTGCTCCAGCATCCGCGAACCTGACGAGAGAGGAACCGGCAGGCGCTTGAACAGCGAGAAGCCGTTCAGGCGGTAGCAGCGGCACTCGGAGGAGGACAGATGGCATTGCCACATCATGGTCATTACCAGCAAGAAACCCAAAAAACTGTGCTCAGAGAACAGCAGCCCAGCGGGCAGACAGCTCCTCCGGTGAGCACAGACCATGGGCGGGCGTCGGGGCCCCGGCGTGCTCCGCTCTGCTTCTGAGCCCACTTAGTACTCAAGAAAAGAAACGCCTGGCCCGGGCCAACTGCCTAGAAGTGCTCCTGCGACCATGGCATCACATGCACTGCTGTCAGGGCTCAGACCAGTTCTTTGCCAGGCAGCCATCCAAAGCCCAACCCCACGGGGATGCGGATCCACTCCTTGGCTCATCAGAAGTGGGCGGGAGGAGGGCAGCAAACTTCCACCCTTGGCACTCCCAGCCAGTCGTAGGTGCGAGGGAACGGAGCGGAGCTCCTCTCATCCATGCAACTTGGGATGCAGCACCCTGCTCAGCAGGCCAGTAGAGAGGGCTGGGAGCATCAGAGGGCAAAGCAGCTAGAGAGAAAATGCATCTTCATGCAGCCCAGACACAAACCAGACACGATGGACTTTGAGGAAAGCAGCAGAAGCCAACCAGGAGCAGCTGTCCACAGCAGACATGCAAGAACAAAGCAACCACACAGACTGCAGCAGAAGGAAAGAAGGGCTTTATACTTTTTCTCCCCAAGCAGTCCTGAAAGAGGCAAACCATGGTAAGGGCTTTTTTCTGGCTATTAGGGTGTTAGGAGGAGCAGAGGTGTGAGTGAGCCTGAGCATGAGGCTGAGAGTCTTGGCACTGTCCTTTCATCAGCTCTCTGGACACAGGGCATTGCGGGAGGGAGGTGAACTGCACTGCTGCTCCGGCACCGACTGCGCCCAGTGCATCCAGTCCCACCAGCTGTTTGGTGCATGCTCCTCTGTGCCCGTCCTCCATTGGCTTCAGCTAAGGGCATCCACTGCACCTCAGCCCCCCAACTCAAGCAGGGAGCAGCTCTGGAGAAGTAGGCATTTAGCTCCTTGCTTCTAAAGCACGGTCAAACAAAGAACACCCAAACGGCAGCACTCTCGCTCCTCTTCGGCAGCAGCTCAAGCCGGAGCCGTGCCCTGGCACCTCCTCTCAGCCCGAGGAGTGAGATTCTTCTCCCCAGCACCCTACAGACGCTATGCAGACGAGCTCTCCCTTCCCTCACCCCCGGGAAAAGGGTCCAGTGTCATTACTCTCCTCTAAAAACAGCTTGAGACCTTCAACAGGACCAAAAAAAGTTCAGAGAGCTTCTTTTCCTTGGGGAATTTGCTAGCGAGACAGGACTGCTCAGGCTCCTCAGGACATCTCTGCCGAGGCTCTGTGCAAACAGAAGGACGATCAGGAAATGCAAGTTTGCTTCCTTTGAGCCTTCAGGTCAGCTGAAGCTGCTTGGTACCTTCGGAGCCATCCTTCCCACCCCCGCCCGCTGCAATGGCTGCAAAAGGCAGAGCTCACGCTGCGATCTGGCAGTTCGTGGGGTGGGGGCTCCGGCTGCTCTGGTCCCCAGGAGGGCTCCTCTGCCAGGCGAGTCGGGCAGCGCTGGCCGGTCCTTCTAGTGCACGCTGCAGCAGGAGAAACGCGGGCATCACAAAGGGTTTCCGTCTCCCTCCCCTAAGGCAGCCTGCGCAGGAGGGCAGCATCTGAAGCTGGAGCTGATGCCAGCAGCTGCCGCTGGCCCGGGCTCTCCATCCTTCCCTTCCTTGCTGCTCGCTGCTCCGGCGGCAGCCGCGTCCCCGCCCGTCCTTGCCGGGCGCTGCAGCAGCGCTGGGCTTTGTCTGCAGGCAGCGAGCTCCACGATTGCCGTTCCACTCTCGGTCCTGTCTCCTGCTCTCGCATTGCCTGTCCCTCCCTTCTCCTCATCCTCCTACCCCTCCCAGCTCTTCCATCCTCTGTACAAGCCGTGAGCAGCCTTGGCAGCAGAGGCTGCAGGAGAGGGGAGGGAGGCAGAAGCTCTCTAACTCTCCAGTGGAAATTCCTGGCTGCCCAGGGTTTGCTGACGGATGGAGCCGGCAGCCTGGGCTTTCAAACAATGATGGTCCAGGTCTGCTCAGCCCGTTCCCGGTGATTTGTGGCTGGCTCATGTTTAATTTATCGAGAGAGAGGTGAGGAAAGTGCTTGCTGCCTACTACAGCAATTCTGGGAGGGGAATGAAACCGCAGCAGGTCTTGAGCTCCTGAATTTCCTCACAAAAATGGATTTACTCTGCTCAGCCTTTTGTGTTCTGGTGACTGCATTTCTGCTTTGAATGGGGAAACCTGCACTGACACCAAGTGCAGGGTTTGGGTCTGTAAAATCACTTCCAATCAACACAAAGTGAGGGAGGGAAATGGAGGGAGAGTACATCAAAGAGAAAAAAAGAAGGTAAGAGATGCTGAAAACATCCTGGGCTGAAAATGAAGCAGCCCAAAATACACTTGATACTTGCAGGTGTCAAGGATGGCACAAGAACAAATGAACCCCAAGCAATGCACCCTCCAGCAAAAGCCTGATCACAACTCCTGACTGAAGCAAACTCCTAACTCTCGGCTCCATCCTTTTCCCTATGCTCCACAGTTTTGGAATTTCAGCTTCAAAAGCCTGCAGAAGGGGAAACAGTCAACAGAGGGCAGTTAGAAATAATTGGGAGTATTTAACACTTGCAAAGAGAGCAGGTGGAGCCACACAGCTCCTCTGGCAAGGCCTTTCTCAAGAACCACAGCAGCCTTCAGTGCTCCTGCTGAGCACTGAGCAGATTCCTTCTGAGGTTGCTCTTCTCCAGGCTCAACAGCCCCAGGGCTCTCAGCCTTTCCTCCTCAAGAGATGCTCCAGGCCCCCCACCAACCTCACAGCCTTTGCTGGACTCTCTCCAGTAGTACACTGTCTCACAGAAGTTCTGGGCTCCCTGGGGTGGAGGCACTGCCTCTGCTCCCTGGCTGGCTGCACTTCGAGAGGCAGGAGCACAGGGGCGGAGTGGATATGCCTCCAAGGGGTCCCAGCTGGAGCCTGACACAGCCCAGTCCGTGGGGAAGCACCCGGGCAGGGTGGGGGCAGCTCCTGGGTCTCCTGCTCCCAGAGCTGGGTGTCCATTTTGCTGAGAACTCCCTGCACAATGGCAGCTTTGGCTGCAGAGCTGGAGAGGCTCCTCCTCCCCTCCCTGCCAGACCTCTTCACTGCCGCTATCGACCGGGCACTGCCGCACCTGCCACGGACATGCTGGGGTGGGGTCACCGACCAGGATCTCAGAACAGTGGCACTGCCTTCAAACCAAACCCCACGGCCTCTCTCCCACCCCTCTGCAAAGCCATCTGGACCCAGAAGCCCTGAGCAGTCTATGTATGGTCTAGGGCAGGCACAGGTTGAATTCCCACTGGGAATGCAGTGGGGGTTCCACTTCTCCGAGGCAAAACTCCATGGGCTGGAGATCAGCAGGAGCTGTCTGTGGGGACCCACATCAGCATCTCCTCAAGAGGAGCCACTGCCCACCCAGAGCAGCTGGAATGCAGGATTTAAAAGGACAAAGTTCCTCTTGGTGGCAGCTTTCCAACATCCTCCATCACACTGCAGGAAAGGCAAATGAGTTCTGCTTTTGTCTCTGCTCCTGGCTTGAAGGCATGGGAGAGAATGGGGGACATGAAGAAAAGTGTGGCCAGCAGGGCAAGTGAGGTTCTCCTCCCTTCCTGCTATACTGGTGAGGCCACGTCTGGACTACTGGGTCCAGTACTGGGCTGCCCAGTTCAAGAGAGATAGGGAACTGCTGGAGAGAGTCCAGCACAGGCTACAAAGCTGCTGAGGGGCCTGAAGCAGCTCTGTGAGGAGCAAAGGCTGAGAGCCCTGGGGCTGAGAGCCTGGAGAGGAGCAGCCCCAGAGGGGATCTGAACAATGCTCAGCAAGAGCTAAAGGGTGGGGACCGAGAGGAGAAAGCAACTCTAAACACAATTCCACCTCATCCCTCCAGGGCTGAAAGTATTTTCTGAGCCTTAAAGAACAGAACCCCGGAGCATGGAGGGCTGCAGAGAAGTTCTGCTCATTTCCACAGGGACAGACCCACACTGACATAACAAAATGCAGCCTCTTGCCCTGCAACAGAAGTCAGATCGTGGTGGGGACTAAGAGCAGACAGAAGACAGACAGGCAGCAGCTCTGTGTCAGACTGGCTGCTTCCAGAAAATGGAGTTCCTACCCACCAGAGAGTAACAGAAACCTGAGACAAACGTTCTTCAAGGCAAGAGAGAGCTGTGAGCTACCAGCTGGATGTTCCCAGAGGCTGTGTTGAGAACAGTAACTGCAGGAGCCAGGAGATCAGCAGAACTTCCTAACCCTAAGGTGCTGGCTGAAGCCTTCACACCATCCTTCAGCTGCAAATTAGACTTTCATTCTGTAGGTGCAGAAAACCTGATCCTGCTCCTGACACTGAGCAAGGACCAGCTGCAAGTCTGAGGCACCAGAACGCAGCTGCCACTGGGCTGCATGATCAGGAGCAAGGAGCCAAACACCACGGAGCTGATTTTACTGCCATGAGCTTGAGGGAGAGCACAAGAAACTCCTCAGAGCACTCACACCAGCCAGCGACTCACCACCTAAAGGCAAGGACTGTAAGGAGTCGCTTCAGGCATCAGAAGCCATCAGTAACAACTTCACAATGCTAGGCCACGAGCTGTGGTTTAAAGCTGTGCCAAGGTTCCAGACATCACCTCAGAACCGCCCACCTGATGTGCAGCAAGCCCCAGCAATCAGGAACAGAATGGAAAGAAGCAAAACCCTACACACACTGCTGCCACCAGGGGAGTATCCACCAGCACTGGGCTAATCAGGGTCCCCTCCCTTCCCAGCAGGTAAGGGGCACCAGCTGCTTCCAGTCCCTTCCTCTCCACAGCAGGCTGGGGGTGGGACAGCTGAGCTCTACCCAATTCAATCCATCTGCCAGAGGAGTATGGAGCTGGTATTGCTGGGAGCAATACGCTGGCAAGCTGAGGTCTGCTCCTGCTGTGCAGAGCCCTCCTCCCCCTTCTGGGAGCCAGAACAGGTTAAAGAGCTCTGCAGGCAGGAACCAGCACTTTGGCTTTGTCCAGAGCCCAACCAAGACAGACAGACAGGAGCTGGGTACACTACCTGAGATCCTCTGCTGCTCCTGAGAGAAGTCGATGCCTTCGCCGATGGAGCTCATGATTTTCTCAATCTGGAAGGAGATAAAGCAGCAGATGCTGCATTATTCATAAAGCCTGAGGAAAAGTTCAAGGCAGCCCCAGGATTTTACCTGCCATGTGACTGCTGAAGGCATCCAGGGAAGGTTGTTAAGTTACCTCTGACCCAGAAAAGGCATCTTAGCCCCTTGCTCAGAAGCCTTTGTAAGGATGGGGGACCTGGAAGGGATGAGGAGAGGCCAGGACTCCACAGAGCCTTCCCTTCCACAGCCTGCTAGCATCTGAAAATGAACAGCTGTAACCAGACCACCCCTCCAGAGCACAAAGCTAGGGCAAGGGAACCCCAAATTCTTTAGCTCAGCCTGTGCAAATGTGCAGCCCCCAATGCCACCAGCAGGACAGCCTGAGGAGCTCCAACTCACAGCATGCAGCAGGTGAGCAGGGCTGTGCCTCGGCTAGGGGCTGGGGGGCGGTTCTGGGTTGGTTTGCTTTGAAAGCATCACATGTCCCAGCCCTGGGCCTGTGCTCCTCACTACTGCCAGCGAGAAAGAGCTACAACACAGAGAAAAGTTTGCAAAGGCAGCAGCATGGGGCCGAGTGCCTGGAGGACCCAGGAGAGGGAGCTGGAGACAGCTCCGTACCCGGAGTTAAACCAGGCACTGCCGGGAGCTCAGGGCAGACCCCACGCCAAGGTAAAAGCTGCTGTCTGAGCTGCTGCCTTTTCACTGAAGAGCTGCACAGAAATGCTCGAATTTGCCCCAAAGCAGCAGTTAATGCAAGCTGCATTTCCACACAGCCTCCGGGATCCCTCCTGAAACCAGAACTGCAACTTTCCAAGCCCAGCCCTCGAGCAGAACTTGTAAGTTGAGACTCTAAAAGCTGTGCAGAGAGGGAACAGTGATAGTGACAATGACCAGGTTAATCTGTTAAGGTGAAACTGCACCTCAAGTAGTTGGGAATTTTCAATAACCTAAAGACCCTGCAGAGGCCCAGGGCTGGCTGCTTACCCTTGGCACCAGTGGAGCACAAAACAACCCAAACAACTGAAGCAGCCCCCGAGTAGGAAATGTCCCAGGGAATCACTCCTGTGGGCACCTCAGAGCAGCTGCTGCTGCTGAATTCAAGGCTGGTACAGGACTGGCCGTGGGGACTGGGGGGAGGTAAGCTTCAGCTCTTGCTTTTCCTGGTCTTTCAAGGACAGAGCTGGGGAAAGAGGCCAAGTTCCGCTGGACCGCCCCTGAGCTGCCTCTGTGCGATGCTCTGCTGGGTGCAGCTGCAGAAGCTCTCAGCTTTGGGCTCTGGGAAATGCTGCCAGGGGCTGGACTCTGACTCCCATTCAGAACCAAAGTCAGCTTGAGGCTGAACTCCACCAGGGAGAGTTTTTTTTTGTGAAACAAAAAACTGCAGAGTCTTAAATGACTCCTGCCAAGTCCCATCTCCAGTGGAGCCCTTCCTGTTGTGGGGAACAGAGAAGCAGTGCTCCTGGAGCACCAAATTCCACCAGGGAGAGGGAGTCATGGGATCAGCTGAGGAGTCACTGAAGGATGTGGTCCTCTGCCCTCAGAGCACCATGAGAAGTAAATTTATGGAGTTTGAAATGCAGCTACCTGGGAGTTTCAGAACCAGCCTGAAAAAGTGATTCAACCATCCCAGGACCCCAGCATGGTGTGGTTGGAAGGGACCCCTGGGGATCATCCAAGTCCAGACCCTGTTAACGCAGGGCACCCACAGCAGCTTGCCCAGGATCACAACAGCCAGGGGGGTTTGGAAGCTCTCCAGAGAAGGAGACTCCACAACACCTCTGGGCAGCCTGTTCCAGGGCCGTGGGCTGACACCATGACAAATTCACTTCTTCCCTTTGCCAGGGCTGGATCCAAGCTCACATTAACTGGGAGTGCCAGGTCCAGTTTCCATTCTGCTGCCCTCCCCTAACACCAGAGGACTTGATGCTTTTCAGGTCCAGACCCCAGCACTGCCAGCTCCAAGTCAAAACACCCTGGTGAGGATTTGCAGGTGGCTGCCTCAGCACTAAGCCACCCAGGAACCTTTCCTGAAAAGCAGGGAAGCCCTCCTGGTGCTACACAGACCCGAGCTGAGCACTGCACCCACAGCTGCATCACAGCGAGCAGAGTGGGACCCTGCCCCATGCCCCTGAGCACAGAGGGGACCCTGCCCCATGCCTCTGGCTCTGAGCACAGAGGGGAACCCTGCCCCATGCCTCTGGCTCTGAGCACAGAGGGGAACCCTGCCCCATGCCTCTGGGTCTCCACAGCAGCAAAACTCTCCCCAGCCACACACTGACCCAAGCTGCTTTACTGCTGATCACTTCATCAGGCTGCAAAGACAGGGGAAGGACATAAACTGAATGCTTTAAAGCATCTCTGAGCTCCCCAACCAGTCCTCAGCTGCACCCTACAGCACCAGAATCACAGAACCACAGCACTGTTTGGGTTGGGAAAGCCCTCTGAGATCATCCATCCAACAGCAACCAAGCACCACCATGGCCACCAAACCCTGTCCCCAAGTGCCATGGTCACACCTTTCTTGAACACCTCCAGGGACGAGGACTCCACCACCTCCCTGGGCAGCCTGTGCCAGTCCCTGACCACTCTTACAGGACAGAAATTGTTCCTCATCTCCAATCAAACCCTGCCCTGGCACAATTTCAGGCCATTTCCTCTCATTCTGTCACCTGATACAGAGGGAAGAGACCAAGCCCCACCTGGCTCCATGCAGGATGGGGCTGGAAGAGAGGATACCCTGAGCACAGCCAATGCTGAGGGGTTGAGGCTGCTCTTTCCCAGTGGTTAATTATTAAAATACAAAAATATCCTGGTTAAATATAGCACAGCAACTCAGGCCTGGCTGCAGCCTGAGCACTCAGCTCTGATTTGCTTTGGCTTAACCTGGCTTTTTCCACTGAAGCACCAAGCCCCAAACAGGTTGTGGGGTGAGTTTGAGGTGGGTTCATTTATTACAGTGATAGAAATAAAACTCCAAAATGCTTTTGCCTCCTAAATCCATACAGCCATAGCTGTTACTCCTCACCTGGAAGGGTAGTTGGCTCCATGCTGTAGAGGTGCTTTGGTCAAAGAGACTGTTGGAAAGCTGAAATAGAATCTCAGCATGGTGAGGGCTGTAAGGGACCTCTGGAGATCATCCAGTCCAACCTCTGCTCCAGCAGGGCACCCACAGCAGCTTGCCCAGGGTCACAATGGCTGGGGGGAGTTTGGAAGCTCTCCAGAGAATGAGACTCCACAACCTCTCTGGGCAGCCTGCTCCAGACCTCCAGCACCCTCACACCAAAGCTTTTCCTTCTGTTAAGATGGAACCACCTGGGTCCCAGTGTGTGCCTACTGCCCCTTGTCCTGTCCCCAGGCACCAGTGACAAGAATCTGGCCCCATCCTCTTGCCCCCCACAGGTCCTTTAGCTCTCGCTGAGCATTGATCAGATCCCGTCTGGGGCTGCTCTTCTGCAGGCTCAGCCTTTGCTCCTCACAGGGCTGCTCCAGCAGCCCCTCAGCAGCTTTGTAGCCTGGACTGGACTCTCTCCAGCAGTTCCCTGTCTCTCTTGAACTGGGAAGCCCAGAACTGGACCCAGGACTCCAAACACTTTGGAATACAGAAAGGTTGTAGCCCCAAGGCAAGTGCTGCTGGTGCTGCAGAGAGGCTCCAGCCTGCAGCATGCTGATCAATGTGCCCTGGTGGCCAGCAGGGCAAATGGGATCCTGGGGTGCACTAAGAGTGTGTCCAGCAGATTTGAGGGAGGTTCTCCTTCACCTCTAATCTGCCCTGGTGAGACCTCATCTTGAGTACTGTGTTTAGTTTTGGGCTCCCCATTTGAAGAGGGACAGGGATCTGCTGCAGAGAGTCCAAGAGAGGGCTATGAGGATGATGAGGGGACTGGAGCACTGCCTGGTGAGGAGAGGCTGAGGGACCTGGGGTTGCTTAGCCTGGAGAAGGGAAGACTGAGAGGGGATTTATAAATGCTTATAACTATCTGAGGGCTGGGGGTCAGGATGGGGGGGGGACAGGCTCTGCTCACTGCTGCCTGGGATAGGCCAAGGAGCAATGGATGGAAGCTGCAGCACAGGAGGTTCCAGCTCAACACAAGGGGCAACTTCTTTACTGTAACAGTGACAGAGCCCTGGCACAGGCTGCTCAGAAAGGTTGTGGAGTCTCCTTCTCTGGAGCCTTTCAAGGCCTGTCTGGATGTGTTCCTGTGTGCCCTGAGCTGGATTGTCTGGTCCTGCTCTGGCAGGGGGGTTGGGCTGGGTGAGCTCTTTGGGTCCCTTCCAACCCCTGACATCCTGTGATTTGCCTGTGTTTCGCTGAAAAACAGCCACACCACCCAAAAAAAAAGCAGCTGGGTGTGGCTGTCACCGAGGGCTGGGGCAGTGCTGAGCTCCTCCACACGGCAAGCAGCCAGGAAAGCAGCAACAGGCAACAGAGTCCAAAGCAGGATCTGTCTGCAAGCAGACTGCCCCCGGGGCCCAGGGAGCCAAGGTGGGGGTTGTTTGCAGAAGGCCACTAGAAGCTCATTCCTACTGCCCTGCCCTCAGCAAGCCCTGGTGTCCATCCTGATTTTCCCTGGTTTTGCCTCCTCCCCAGAGCCAAGGCTGAAGCCTGAAGCCAGCAAATCCATTGAGAGACACAGAGGAGGATTACACAGTCCAGAGGTCTTTTGTCACCGAGCTGAGAGAGCTCCTGCAGCAGCTCATTGGCATGCAGAGAGAGGAAGCTTCAGCCAGAAAGCACCGAGACTGAGCAGCACCCCACGAGTGCGACACTCGCCCAGCTTCGGGGGCGTCTGGATGCTGAGGGAGCTTTCTGGAAGGGGCTTCAAACCTCCCCCACGGCTGCAAAGCCCTCCCAGTGGCCACCCGTATGACCGCAGGGGGTTGTGCTGCGTCTCTGTGCTGCATCAGTGCCTCCCAAGGACACAGCAAGGTCGTTCTGAGGGAAGGGAGGAAAAAAAAAAGATAGATAAATATCAGCTGTGTGCATGCCCAGAGCCCAGAATGCCAGCATGGAGGGGCTGGAAGGGACCTCTGGATCTGCTCAAGGGAAGGGGCTGGGAGGGACCATCTAGATCTGCTCAAACAGGGCATCTGCAGCAGCCTGCCCAGCATCACGACATCCAGGTGGGTTTAGGAGTTCTTCAGAGAAGACTCCACAACCTCTCTGGGCAGCCTGCTCCAGGGCTCCAGCACCCTCACACCAGTCTGTGTCCATTGCCCCTTGTCCTGTCACTGTGCACCACTGACAAGAGGCTGTCTCCATCCTCTTGCCCTCCCCCTTTTAGCTCTTGCTGAACTTTCACCTCCCAAAGTTCATCAGGGCAGAGGAAGTCTCACCGGGGGCAAAGGGAAAAGAGCTCCGACCTTGAGGGGTGATGCAAGAATTCCTGACAGGAAAAGCAAGAGGAAATGCTGGGATCTGCAGATAACAGAGTAATCAGCCCAATAATTAAGCAGATTAAGGTTCTGATGGCCACACTTGTTCAGTACAGCAGAGAGGAAAACGACCTCTGCCTGCAGCCTCCCTTTGGCTCCACCAGATGAGCCCTATAACCTTTCCAGCTGGAAGGAGAGCTCCGAGAGGAAGCCAGCTCAGGGCAAGGGGCACTGCCCAAAATGTGTGGAGAACAGCCTCTGCCGCTCCCACCAGCCAGCCTGGGGGCAGGAACTATGACCCCTAAACCTGAAGAGAGTCAAGGAAACACTTCAGGAGGCTGCTGGGAGCAAGGTGGGAGTCCTGTGACCCACCTGGTGGTGATAGAACCATGAAACCTTGCAGTGCCAGGGTGGGAAGGGACCTGGGAAGCTCATCCAGTCCAGCGCGCTGCAGCCAGCAGAGCACAGCAGGACCCACAGGAGCCAGAGACACGATGGGCACCACAGGCTGCAGGCAGCAAGAACAGGCAGAGCCTGAAGGGTCTGCATTTGTCACTCCGAGCACCAGGGGCTGGTCTGCAGGAGCTTGTCAGAGCTGAGCTTTTACAAGATGCAGCTCCATCAGCAGCTCTCCCCTGAAGAACAAGTGACAAATCTGCATTTTCTTTCAACTCCAGCTCCTAGCTCTGAGTTTCCACTCCTGGATGTCTCACGGCAGCGGCAGGAGCTGTCCTGGAAGTTTCACATCTCAATGCAAATGTTCTTAATCCCCAGCTGTGAGCCTCTAATTGCAGCACTAAATCCCCCGGGGACTTAAGTACTTCGGCAGGCCTGAGGGGTTGAACGGAGCTCATCATTTCAGGTCACCCCACAGCAGCCACATCTCTAACAGCTTCCTCCCCAGGGCCCCAAAAGCAGTGGTGGAAGGCACCACTACCTCCTGGCACCCACCCTTATGTGACACCAAGAACCCCATCTGTCCACAGCACGAGCAGGTCCCTCCCTGAGTGCCCAGTGTCCCAGCAGACAACATCCACTGCTGGCAATGCCAGTGGGCAACTCTTCAGCCTGTGTGCCACAGCTGCCTGCTGCACAGAGCTGCCTGCAGCTGCCTTCCCCACTCAGCTGCCTGCACAAGGACTGTTAACACTCAGAGCACTGCGCACAGACCTGCCCTGGGCTCCCCTCACACACAGGAGGAGCTCAACTGTCACTGGCAGGGGCAGCTCAGCGAGGTTCTCTGCCAGCCTGCTGAGTTCAGAGGCTGCAGGCTGCACCTCATTGAGAGCAGCTACACGACCCCATTCGGGGACTAAGCACAGCTCCAGCAGCCTGCACAGTTGTGTTTAATCCTCGCTGTTGGCATTGCAAGAAGCTCCACCAGGTCCACTCTGCACACACAGATCACTGCACCAACCTCCCCATGGGCACATCTCAATCATCTGCTAACAGCCACAGGACTCTGCTTTAGGCTCCTTTACAGCAAGAAGCAGCTTGACTAGATCAGCTCCTGGCTCCCAGCAGCTCCATTTTATCCTGTTGCCAGGGGAAGATGCTCTGCCCTGGGCCCCTGCTTCCAACAACATCAAAGAGTGCAACCAGTAGGTAGAAAGAGACCCCATCAGGTACCTGACAGCAAAGCTTCTGCAACCAGAAGAGCTGCAGAGGGGAGTGGAGATGTGGCAGCCCTGAAGCAGTGCAGGGGATGCCTTCACCCCTTCTAAAGGGGACACTTCATCAGGGTCCTCCCTTTAGAGGTTTTTAAACACAGAGCAAAGTGCTAACAGGTACCACACAGGAAAGGCCTGAGGATGGATTGCTTCATGAATGACTGCATGGAACACACTGAACCATGACCTAAGCCTTCACTTCTTCTGTGTATCAACAGGAATTCCAGCTCAGACTCTGCTCTGCAGCTGTCCCTGCTAACTGCAGGGGGTTTGGACTGGAGTAGCTTTAGGTCCCTTCCAACTCAAAGCAGTCTGTGGTGCTATGAACCAGGGGATGAGCTCATACTGAGGAGGGGTTCCCACTCTGCCTTTAGCACCTCAGAGCACTCCCCTGTTAGACAGGGGTTGATTTTGCCCCCAGGGCAGGATCAGTCAGCACACGGAGGGTGGGTGAGCAGTAGGGAATAAGGGTCCCAGAAGCTCACACCCAGCTTCATGCCCACCACCACGCCAGGGCTTGGTTTCCTTTCAGTGTACAAAGAGTGGCTGATGTGAGCTTATCTGCTCTGCAGTGCTGCTGCTCTACCAGCACAGAATCATCTCCAAAGAATGTTTCAGTAATGCTGTGGTGCTGGATTGCAGAGGGACACTTAATCTGGCCTGAGAGCTTCACCAGGGCCAACTTTCTGAGCATGAAATATTTAACTGTCCACAGGCCTCCTCTTCCGTAATGAAAAGACTTCTAACAAGCCTCTGAAATGAATGTGAGCAGGAAAGCAGGAGCCATTAAATACAGAAACAGCCTAGCTGCTCCTCCCTTCCTTCCATCCCCAGGAACCCAGCACCCTGCATACTCCTCACCAGCAGCAGGCATCCAGAAACAAAACCTTCTCCTCCAGATGCTGGGACAGTCCAGAGAGACAGAGCAGAGGTGGTAAACAGAAGGATCCGGAAGGAGCTCTCTTAGCAACTCTTCCTCATTTGGGGCACAAAAACTTCTGTGGCTCATCTAGAATAAACTCAAGCTCTGTATCTGAACAACTTCAACTTTGGAAAGCCCTCAACTTCTTACAGCTCTGCTGCTCTGCACCTCCAGTGAAGTCAATCTTTTTGGCATTCAACACTGTGAAGACTCCCAGGTGAACATTTGCCTGTTACTGCGATGTGAGAGTTCATAAAGTACTGAAAAGCACCCAGTGGTCCCTCTGAAGGGCCAGCGCGGCAGGGAGAAGCTCCTGATGGGTGGATTCATTCCTGGCACAGCAGCTCTGAAGCAAGCTCAGCCTTACCTCATCCCACTCAGAAGCAAAGGACGGGGACTTCTCCAGGCGCTTCTTGCCCATGCTGCAGTTGGAGAGCGATTCGCTGCGGCTGCCCATGGCATCCTCCTCCGTCGGGGAGCAGGTCAGCAGGTCCGAGTCCGACTTGGACAGGCTGCGGCTCAGCTTGAGCTCAGCTTTGGGTTTGCTGCCTGGGTGGGCTCTGCCCACAGCCCTGTCCCCCTCTTCTTCAGCCCCACCGGGGTGCTGCAGCCCGTGGGAGGCGCCTACGGTGTCGGGGCCCAGCCGGCTGCCGAGCGCGTGCTGCACGGTGGCGTAGATGGCTCTGTGCTCTGGGTCTGGAGAGCTGGTCCGTGCTGGGGCAGGGGCAGGCAGCTCAGCATCCTCCAGCTGCATAGCAGGTGAGTGGCTGGTACCTTCCGTGCCTCCTTTCTCCGTGGAGGAAACCAGCCTGAAAGGGTCCTCACTTATCTCGCAGATCGGGGAGGAACCGTGCAGCAGCCCGGAGAACTGCTCCGGAACGTGGACGTCCTCGGCAGAGTCCTGGCTGCGGCTGCCACTGCTCCTCCTGTGGTCTTCAAGGGGATAAAAGTGGGGGGGAATTAAAAACATGGAAGTAGCAGCAGAATTCCAACTCCCCCCCCCCCCCCGTCAGGGAGGGAGGGAGGTGGAGAGCAGAGTTCAGCACCGTTCTGTGCGCTCAGCTCGTGCCCAGAGTGGCAGCGTTTACAAAATTCCAAACCCTGGCCTGATTTATGCAGCCTGGCAGCTCTCCGTGGTTTTATTCCTGTTAACACTAACTATCAGGGCCTTGCTATATAAGGCCAAGAGAAGTGCAAACTATATCCTGCAGAGAGAGCAAGTGAGGTGGGAGAAGCCAGACGGAGGCTGCCGGAACATCTGATCCCTTTCCATGAAGGCCAAAGTGTTATTCAGAGCTGCGCTCCCTGCTCTTGGCAGGGGCTGCAGGGTGGGAAAACTTCTGGACTGCAATCAACCTGTGAGCTCCAAACTCCACTCCCCACAACAAGCACTGCTTCCCTCCCCCCTGCTTCCCGAGTTCAGCCTCTCCTCCCAGCTCAAGGGAGAGAAGCAAACAGTTTGTGCAAGGGGAAGCCTCCTTAGCCAGCAAGGCAGTGCAGGGTCTGACTGCTGCCAGCTGCCCC